>CM053602.1:8325113-8404276 GCA_028646575.1 Pseudocheirus occidentalis | reverse complement strand
AGATGATTATCCTTATGATAATGCTGTTATTGTATACATTGATCTCCTAGTTCTGCTCACTTCACTTTGTACCAGTTCATGTAGGTCTTCCCAGTTTTTTTTCTAAATGGATCTTGCTCATCATTTCCTATAGCACAGTAGTATTCCATCCCAATCATATAATACAACTTGTTCAGTCATTCCCCAATTAATGAGCATACCTTCAATGTCCAGTTCTTTGCCACCACAAAAAAGTTGCTATAAATATTTTTGTACATGTAGGTTTTTCTCCTTTTCCCTTTGATATTTTTGACATGCAGACCTAATAGTGGTATTGTTGGGTCAAAGCATATACACAATTTTAAGCCCTTTGGCCATAGTTCCAAATTGTTCTCCAGAATGGCTGGAGTAGTTCACAACTCCAACAACATAGCATCACTTTTTGTGAAAGCAACAAATTGGTAACAAAGTATATGTCCATCAATTGAGGAGTTGATGAACAAACTGTGACGCACAAATGTAATGTAATACTATTGTGCTATAAGAAATTATGTGTATGATGATGGTAAGGGGAAGGGAGGACAGAGGATAAGTATTTACTACGTGTTAGACACCATACTAAGTGCTTTTCTAAATAGCATTTCATTTGTTCTTCACGACAACCCTATGAGGTAGATGCTGTATTACCCCCATATAGTTGAGGAAACAGAAGCAAACAGAGGTTAAGTGACTTGCCTAGGGTCACACAGCTATTAAGTGTGTGAGGCCAAATTTGAACTCAGATCTTCTTGACTCCAGGCCTAGCACTCTATTCAGTATGGTACCATCTAGATTCTCTCTCTTATGGAAAGATCTACACGTGCAGATGCAGAGTGAGGTAAGCCGATCCATCCAGGCAAGCAATCTACATAACGACTACCAAAGTCAACATAAAGAATCACCACAAAAAAGCAGAAGGGAACGTTATGATATCATAAATAAGAAGTATGGCTCAAAAGATGAGATATGAAAGGACATTCCCAAAGCACCACTTTGAAGAGGTATATGGTATACAAATATAATATGCTACAAAAAATGCAGACTTTTTTGATCTGGCTGGCTGATTTTCTCTTTTTTTTTTCCTTAAACATATTTGTTTTCTGGGCTGGTTATGTGAGAGAGGGAGATGGAAGAATAAAGAGAAATTTGGTGATATAAAAACACATAAAAATAATGTATTTTCAAAATAAAAGCTTAAACTTAAAAAAATTACAAAGGAAAAAGAGACAATGAACAGTTTCAGAAAAGTAGCAGGGTACAAAATAAATTCACAAAACTTAAAAGCGTTTCTATATAGCAATAATAAAACTGAAGAAGAAACCAGAGAAAAGGCAATTCCATTCAAAATAACCAAAAAAATGGCTGAAATATCTGGGAGTCATTCTGCCAAGCATTCTTAAGAAATATAAATATAATTACAACACTCTTTAAAGAAATGAAAATGACAAAAAACTAGAGGGATAGTCAACACTCCTAGCTGAAGCACGTCAATCTAACAAAAAAAGATACTACCTAAAGGAATCTGTACACTTAGGTTGATACCAGTCAAACTCCCAAGGGGATACTTCATAGAGCTAGACAAAATAAGAGGAAAATTCATTCAGAGAAACAAAGGACCTGGAATGTCAAAGGAAATGATGAAAATAAAAAATGGTTGAGTTGGGTGGGAATAGGCTCCTCTAGTCCTAACTTTATGCCATAAATGAACAATCATCAAAATTATTTGGCACTGCTGAAAAGCAAGGAAGGCAGAATAAATAGTACAACATGCCAGATAAGAGAATATCAGAAACAACAGAACTTAATAACCCAGTGTTTGATAAACCAGGGAACATATATATTACTTGGGAATGAACTCTTCGTTGGACAAGAATAGCTGGTAAAATTGGAAAGCAGTTTGGTAGAAATTGGATTGAAACCAAAAGCTTACATCATAAACTACAATAATCTTAAAGTGGATTACAACCTAAATATTAAAGTTCATACAATAAAAAAAAATAGGAGAGAATCAGGTTGGGTACCTTTGACATCCATGACTAGAGGACTGTACTAGAAATAGAGGGGGGTCACAAAGCATAAAACAGGTAATACCAATTACATAAAATTGAAGTGCTTGTGCAGAAACATAATCAATGAAATGAATATCAGCCCAAAAAGTGAATTGGGAAAAATTATTTGCATGAAACAGCTCAGATAATAACCCAATTGCTAAGACTGATCTAGCTATCTACAAAACTACTCTTCCTTTAGGGAATGACTTTTGGTCTTTGCATTAATTATAAGAACACAAACACACACATATACACATAGACTTGGATATATACATGTGTGCATGTGTGTGTGCACGTGTGTACAATGAGCGAAAAGACCAAAAACCTTTCCCAATGGAAAACTCACCAAAGAATGTGAACAAACAACTCTCCAAAACATGGCTGACTATTTAGAACTACATGAAAGATTGTGCCAAATCACTAATAAAGAGAAATGCAAATAAGAATCTTGTGATTTTACTTTGTATCCAATAAATTTGCAAAAATTATAAAAGACCAGAAGAGGTGATAGTGGGGAAATTCTGGGATGATAAGCCGCCTAAAGTACTATTGCTGCAGCTGCGAATTGCTCCAAGCATTCTGGAAAGCAATTTGAAATGCTGCAAAGAAAGTGGCTGAGATGTCCAAGGCCTCTGACTCCCACAGAGATCCCACTGCTAGGTCCCTCCCTACCTTCAGCAGTTCAGGGATCACAATAACATTTACAGCAGTACTTTTTGTAGTGGCAAAGAATTGGAAACAAAGTAGATACCTTTTGAATGAAGAACCGTTCAACACATTGTGGTGCGTGAATGTAATGGAATATTACTGCACCATGAGAAATGGTGAATGAGAAGACTATAGAGAAGTATGTAAAGATACATATGACCTGATACAAAATAAGCAGAACCAGGAAAACAATGTCTGCAATGGTGATAGGCAAAACACCCTAAAACAGAAGCTTGTGTAATTTGAATGATCAAGCTTGGCCTCAAAAGAAGAAAGGAGAAAATGTTTCTTCTTCCTTTGCAGAGCAGGAGGATTACATACTTGAAGCATTGCATACGTGGTCAGATCCAACGATGTGTTGGCTATTTTGAATGAGATGCTTTTCCTCCCTTTTGAAAGCAATCTGTTACAAACAAGGGCTCTCTGGGGAGGGAAACAGGGAAGGATTTTTGGAATGAAGGTGATATAAAAATGAAAGTTCTAAAGGCATTTCTAAAGGAGAAAAAAATATTTCTCAGTTCCAAGAAACTTGCCCTCAGAACAAATTTATGTGGCTATAATGGCTTTACTTGAAGATTTTATGACTACAGCTAGCCTTCAGAACCATTCTTAAACCCAAATTGCATGTTCTATGCTTTTGAATTGTTCCTACTTCCTATTCATTGGCAGGGGATCACACATGGAGAGCTAGAAGCAATCTCAGAGATCTTGTGCTACTCCCTAATTCTAGAGGACAGGAAACTGAGTTCCAAAGAGGTTAAGTGAGTTGCTCAGGGTGATGACTGTAGTAAATCGTAGGACTGGGAATGGATCCCAGATCATCCAACTGTAGAATCAGTCCTCCCCACCCCCACCTTGCTGTCAGAATATTACAGTTTTGGAATCATAACCAAATCAGTCCTGTCAGTGAGAGTAAAAAAAGGATGTGAAGCTACACCCACATGACTCTACAAGCTATCCTGTTACTCTCCAAACCAAAGTTCCTCCAGCTACCATTCTCCAATTTATGTTGTTTCATCCTAGTAGACAGTAAGCTACTTGAAGGCAGGAACTGTTTGTTTCTGTATTTGTACCCCCAGTGCTTTGGACAGCATCTGGTACATAGTAAGGGCTTAATAAGTGCTCATTCATTGATTCATTCCAGAGACTAATTGCCAAAATCTTTGAATAGTATGTCTCTACAAAAGGATTCCATACATATTACAAAGAAATAACATTTTCCACTATCCAACTGTTCAGTCCTATGGGGCCAAAGGGATTGACAGTAAATTTTTCTGAAATGAGAGATTCTTCAACAACAAGTAGAATAATGAGAAATAGGAGTCCTTTTTCTTTGGCTTTGAAATTGTTCCCTTTTTACAATTTTTTTTCATGGAGTCAATTACACATGGTAGAAGGATGACCTCACCACAGAAGGCAAGAAAGAATATATAATTGCTATCTTATTACCTGTCAGCCATGGACTGGGGAGACCAACATCCCAGATACATTGCAGAAGAAAAGAAAAAGAAATCAACATACTTGAATCTTCCAACAAACGTCTCTTTCTCTTTCCTGGGCTTGTTGAATTATTAGCATCTCCTTGTATATGATTTTTTAAGCCAGAGAACATACTCATTGGAGCATATTATTTGGGAATGTAAATAGCATTCAGCATGATTATGCTAGACAAGCACAGATTCCCCTGGCTTGATTGTTCGACAATTTCAATTTCTGTTCTCAGTGGCATAAACCACAAATAATCACCATTGGACAAGTTTTGAGGCTATAAAAGTTTGGTTGAGATAAATATATTCAGGAACGTTTGTTTCTTCAGGATCCCTGCCCTTCAAACTTGCCTTATCATTTTATATGTATTTATTGTCTTTTCTATTAGAATTTAAGCTTGTTGCAAATAGGGATTTTTAAAAATTCTTTTCCCTTGTATCACCATCACCCAGTTCAGCACCTGGCGCACAATTAATAAATACTTGTTGATGGCTCTTCTCATAATTTAAGAGAGGAATCTGGGCCTTCTGAGAAGGCCCGATATCTATCCTTCAGTTTCAGTCTGCAGAAGAGGAACAATATCATGTTCAAATTCTTTCAGACTTGCAAAAAGACATTTTCTTTTGTATAAAAACAAACTTTCTTTTTGAAGATGCTTTAAAAAGAATTGGCAATAGTTTTTGAGTCAGCTAGCTAGAGCCCTATGTACAAAGATTTCTTTGTGATTCACAGATTTGTGTTTTCTGGGTATAAATCTCTGCAAACTGCCCAGACTTCTTCCCAGTAAGCCACAGGCCTGTGCTCAGGCCTGGCCTCCTAGGCTCCAAAACCCTATCAAGTTTTTCTTGGTGTGAGGGAGGGAAAGCCTCTCTAGAACAAATGGGTCAAACAATATGACAACACTCCCAACTGTGAATGAGATTAAAATGTAATTGGGCAGTAGTCAACAAAATAAATTAAAAAGTTCAATAGAACATAGATAATGCTAATATGTGGTTTTCAAAATCACTAAATGGCTCACAGGCATCCTTCTGCATGGCTTAGTGGCCCCATTTATATTTGAGTTTGACCACTACTCTAGAAGTCAGAGCTCCATAAAGTCAAACAGAAAATAAGGGGCCCTTCCACTTTGGGGGCCATTACAACTTGAAAAACCTCATCTGTCTCTACCCCTACTCTACCGTACTTATTTACAAGCAGGATATAATGGCAGAAATTAGGTAAAAGAGAAGACAGGGAAATTAAGTGTATTGAGCAACTGTGATTTAGAATTTTCTGCCGCACATCTAGGTATCACAAACATTATTTTCAAATTGTAACACATGGTCTGACAGAACATATTTTTACTGACTTCTGAATGGGATAAGACATTTGAATCAACATTTCCCCCCAAAACATAGAGCATACAGCCATCAAAGGTTGGCAGCCTGGCACAAAGGTCTTCAGTCAGTCCTATTGTCAAGTCCTGCCTCTGACATTTATGAGCTATGCGACCCTGGGCAAATCACCTCCCTTCTCTGAGCTTCAGGCAACACTCTAAGGCTCCAGGGTACAGTCAGTATCTTTATTTCTGACATAGTTTTACTTCTCAAAGATGAACATGCTATGTGGCACAGTCACTATGGATCTGTTCATTTGAAGAACTATCCAGACTGCGTAACCATGAATAGGCAGCACATTCAGCATGGCCACCTCTCCAGCTTGTCTGTCTCCATTAGGTTCTTACAATATGCTGTACAGTTGTTAGCGGGTCTAAACTGATAATCCTACCCTTAACTCACTGAGATAAGAATATGTTAGAGATCATATACAAATCTCCTTCTGGTTTTCAGCACTGTGGTTAGATAGTAAGGCAGACTCAATGCTAGGTAGGTCTTTCAGAGGTTCTTCCTGGAGTTAGCTCCTACAGGCTCACAAGAACACTCAGGAGAGGTGATGATTAATTTCAGTGTGAGCATTTACATCTTTGAAATTGACAAATACTACAAATCTGGGCTTAGTTTCTTGTATTATTGAATGCCTAGATTTAAGAAAATGATGTTAAGAAAACCTTAATAATGCAAATTAAACTTAAAATACGGCCTTTTTCTAGAGAGCTGGTTGTTAAACATTTACTAGCACATCCCTGAAGTCACATTCTAGTAACAGGCAAAGATCAAGCTGTAATCCTTTAGTTAGCCTCTCCATCTGATAGGCTTACTGTGGGGAAGTCAAACTTGATGAGGAGGGGAAAAAATCTTAAAGAGACTAGTTAGGGTCAGAAGGCAAATGAAGAAAAGGAACTTATTTGGTTCTGCCTTGGCTCTTTCTCCTGGTGAAGAAGCATGACAGCAACACCTTCAGCAACAGTTACAAGAATACTAAATGTTCAATGTGAGACTATTTTTGGTATGAGATTTATTTTTTAATATTTATTTATTTTTAGTTTTCTACATTCATTTCCACAAGATTCTGAGTTACAATTTTTCTCCCTGTCTTTCCTCTACCCCCACCCCAAGATATGGAGCCTACTGAATACTCCTTCCCCAATCTGCTCTGTCTTATATCCTCCCCCACCCCCCCCAACTTTCTTGTAGGGCAAGATGGGTTTCTATACTCCATTGTCTGTATATCTTATTTCCCAGTTGCATGTAAAAAACAATTCTTTTAAACATTTGTTTTTAAAACTTTGAGTTCCAGATTCTTTCCCTTCTTCCCTCCTCACCCGCCCCCACTGGGAAGACAAGCAGTTCAATAGAGGTTGGACATGTGTAGTTTCGCAAAACGTTTCCATAATGGTGATATTGTGGTAGGAGATTTATCATTATCTGTGCTGATGAGCTATGGGAGAATCAAAGGAGGACTTAGACGTGATCTTAGAAGCGATCTAGTCCAAACAATTATTTTCACAGATGAAGAAACTGAGGTCAAGAGATGCTAAGTGACCAACAAAATGTTATGTGGCCAATCTGTCTTTCAGACCTTGTGAGGAAGAGATGAGATCACATGGGAAGCACTTTGCAAACGTTCAAGTTCTACATGAATGCTGGCTATGGTTGCTACGAGCTGTCAGGCTCAAGATTTGAACCAAGCTCCTCTGACTCTGTATGCAGAGGCTTTCCACTGTACCAGCTGCTTTCCCTTGGGGGCAGAAATAGAGGCATTTATTTTCTGGTTTCATTAGCCACTGTTGCTATCTCACCTCATGTTGGCGAGTTCTTCCCTGGGCCCACCATTTCATGCCAAGTCCAAGCCATTTGCATTCATTTCTCACCTGATTTGAAGACATCTCCACATTCTCTCCCTCCTTCCACCTTTCTAGATCTTCTTTATATGTTGGCTTCCATCACTAGAATGTAAGCTCTTTGGGGGCAGGGACTGCATTTCTTTCTGTTTGTATTTGTATTCCCTTTAGTACACATGGCAAATATTAAATATTCTCATTCTCTCTCTCTCTCTCTCTCTCTCTCTCTCTCTCTCCCTCTCCCTTTACATTTTTCTCTCTCCCTCCTGCCTTCTTGGGCACTATCTACTCATTAGCCTTATTTGTTCAATTTCTATAGCTTAAATTTTTTTTTGTTTTTGAGTAGGCCAGAATTTCTGGATACTAGAGTATATGGATGACAGTAATGTATAAGAAGACTAGAGAAGAAGGAACAGGGTCAGATTGCAGAGAGCTTCAAAACTAGTATTTCATAACTAATCCTAGAAATAACTGAGAGTTACTAGAGTTTACTGAATAGAGAGATGACTTAATCAGACCTCTGCTTTAGGATAAGCATTTTGGTGGCTGTGTGGAAGATGGATTAGTGTGGGAACACAGAAATCAGAGAGATCACATAGGAGATTACTACAATAGCTCAGGTGAGAAGTGATGATGTCCCAAAGGAAGGTGTTCTTCCTGTGATTGGAGAAAAGGGACCACATGAGAGAGATATTTAGAAACAGACTGAATATGTGAATATGAGTATGAATAAGGGGTTGAAGATTACACTATGTCTATCTTCTAACAATAAAAGCCTACTTATCCAGGGAATTTTGTGTATTTATGGCAAAGCATGCCCCAGAATTTGGGGAAAAGTTTTATAACAACTGTTATTATACTGCCTTAGAAATGGTCTTTCTAAATGGCAGCTGAAGTTGGGATGGCTGTTTATAAGGGAGAAGCCCATCAGTGGGGGCTCGTGTCCGATAGTATTACACATCCCTACTACTCAGGGTTACCTCTAGGGTTCTGAAGGGAACAGTAGGTGCTGTCTTCTGGAGCCTTAGCATTCCATGTGTTGGAGTTGTGAGACTGAGCCCTGAGGGCTCTCTCCGGAAGTTATCATTGTCTCGTTTAAACCTCCCAACAAAGCTTCCAGGTAGTGATTACTGGGATGATTGTGTACTTTACAGATGAGAGAAGTGAAGCTCACTGAAGCTGAGGGAATTGCTCAGAGTCATACCAAGAGTAAACATCAGAGGGGGAGTTTAAATCCAGGTCTTCCAAATCCTATGCCAGATACCATATCCACAAACTCCCACCACTGGCTAGAAGAGACACTCATTCTTAAATCATACAAACTCAGATTTCTTACGTGGGCCTTGGAGGTCATTTTGTTGAGTCTCTCTCACAATGAAATAATCTTTCTTATAATGAATGGCAAACTAGCTGCTTTTCAATTACTCCCAGGAACTCAGGGCACACTATTTTGTAAAGTAGCTCATTTAGTAGTTATTGTTCAAATTACTGCAACATCAACTCAACGAAACAAGCCCTTTATTTAGGAGTCATTAATTCAATAAACATATATTAAAGTGCCTACTATGTGCCAGGCCCTGTGCTAAGCACCTACTACGTGTCAGGCACTGAGCTAGCACCTAATTTGTACAAGACCCTTGGACCAATTCCACTTTGGGCCTATTGCAACTTCCAAAAGAGTGGATTGTAGTCTGTGCTTTCCTGGTTTTTGATCATTTTAACTGCCTCACATAACTAAATCAACCAGCAAACATTAATTCGGCTCATGCTATGAATCAGGTCCAATGTGGGGGAGCCACAGCACCAAAGACCAAAGGAAAACTGTCTCTGCTTTCAAGGAACTGACCTTCTATTGAAAGAGACAATATGTAGACTTATACATAACATGTTAAATAATTATATACAAAAGAAATTCAAGGTCGTTTTGGGAGAGAGGAACTAGACAGCAGTGGAGGAAAGAAGATTAGAAAAATCCTCATAGATTTGAGAGGCAACGTGGTACCTTGGGTAGAGGCCCAGCCTCAGAGGCAGGGAGAAATACTTCAAGTCTTGCTCTGGAAACATAATAGTTGCAGGCCTATGGGCACATGGCTCAAGCTCTCAGTGCTGCAGACAATTCTCCAGGATTATCATAAGTGGCAGATAAATTGTCACTCTGCATCAGGAAAAGGAGTTTCCACATCATGAGTTCTCCACACCAATGAAATCAGAGGTCTAGACTTCTCAGCCTCCCTCCCACCCCCAAACTGCTTGCCATCTTCTATGGCATGAATACAGTTGCCTTTGCTTTGTCATTTCAATTTTCTTGGCAGCAACCTATAAAATAGAGCTTTTTCCCTGTGTACATTGAGGTAAATAAAATACAAATGGGTTATTTGCACTATCAGCCTCATATGTCACTAATACCTTTTCATGGCCTTTTAAATTATTATGAAGACACTCTTCTGAGATACAATTTTACTTTATTAAGCAACTACTTATTGATTATTGCTTATTTTCATTCACTACACCATCCTTCTAATTACTTTTTGGGCACATCCACACATACCCACATACACATACGTTCCCATTTTCAGTCTTTTCTCCCCCGATGCTTTGAATGCTGATAAGACGATCCTCTGCCTTAATCATTCAGCCAGCTTCCTCATCAATCTTGATCAATTCTCCTATGGCAGGTGATTGTGATGTATGCTCTCCTTATCACCAAACCCCCAACCCAAGCTTTGTGCTTTGGGTTTATCTGGTTATGTGGGCTCCTTTATTCCTCTCACGCTTCTTGTTCCTCCATAAACCTCATCACCAGGACTGCTTTTCATATTGATCAAAGATTGTCACTTCAAAGGTAAATGTTTGCCTCCTCTCTACCTCTGACGTTCACATTTGTCATAACACTGTCAGCCAACAGAATTTTTCTAAGTACAGCTTTATATACTATGTGCGTGGATAAGCTCAGCTCAGCTCAGCTCATCAATATTCACCAGACAACAGCATGTCAATGGGCATATTAGCGGTACTTTAATCAGCTCTACCACCAGTCCTGGCTGCATCAGAAAACAAAAGGTATCAGGCAGAAATGTCAATTCGTGCTTTCAGCTAACTTTTTAAGACAAAATTCTGTCAATTACTTCCCTCACCCACAGAGACGGGACAAGTAAAATTATATATATATATATATATATATATATGAGAAAAAAGGATCAAATCAAAAAAGATCTTGAAATTACTCACCTGAAACTTTATGTAAGATGCTGGTCTTCCACTGAAAAAGGAAGAAAGGGATCATTTAGGCTCTGTAGCTCATCCACATGAACTGACCACTCAAAGCTTGTATTTTGGCAGTAAGAGAGAAGTCTTGAATGATCTGTCCTTTCTATATGAAAGTTAGCATTTACGCACCAAGCTGAGCAAATTCTCCCAGACTCTAGAGGTAATGGGCAAAGAACAGCAGTTACAGAATCAAGCATTTCAGCGTTGGGACACTCAGCTAGGAAGGGTCAGGGGTCAGTGGTAACCTGGTCAACTTCATGCTCTGCCTCTGCAACCACAACCTGGAAGCCAGCCAGCACTCCTAATTGATGAGGGATTTCCAGAACTAGGCTCCAAGCCTGCCCTGATCACACTCATCTCCTGCCATCTTTATGCCTAGCACTATTCCCATATATGGACTATCTTCCCCTATTTGAAAGTAAACTGCTTAATTGAATGCTTTCTTTCTCATATTTCTATCCCCAACATCTAACACAGTGCCTGGCGCGTGTTATCAATTCTGCTTAATTAATACTTTTTCATTCAGTCTCTCTCTAGCACTTTGTCTTTACAGATGTGACAGTGAGAATGCAAAGTCACCAAGGTCATGAACAAGAAGATTGGCTCATATGTGAGGCAGATGGCAGAAATCTGAGAGGCTGGGCCTGGGCCCGTTCAGCCCCACAGTCTCAGGGAGCCAGGTATGGAGACAGTCTGATTCACTGAAAGCCTTTGTTAAAGAAGAATGACTGTAAGGCCACAAGACTTCTGAAGGGAACCCAACCACTTGGGTCAAAATGGGACCAACCACCTAAGGGCAGCAAACTGAACTATCCCACACTTGGGTAAGCTTGCTATACAATAGTCAATACACGTTGTCGATTTGTCATTTCCTTCTCCAGCTCATTTTATAGATGAGGAAACTGAGGCAAACAGGGTAAAGCGACTGTGTAAAGGGTAAAGGCACAGGTAAAGCCTGTGCCCAGGGTCACATGGCTCCTAAGTGTCTGAGGCCAGTTCTGAATTTAGGAAGATGAGTTTTCCTGACCCCAGGCCTGGCACTCTGTCCACTGCAGCCCCACCTTACAGTCCATTGATTTTTTTGAACATACAAGATTATAACACAACCTTTGTCTGTTTGTTTGTTTTAAAGAAAGACGAGGAGTACCAATCACAGTGTTTGGAGTCTTGGGGTTAGAAAATGGAGGCAACTTTGTGGTGTAGTGGGGAGCGTACTGGATGTAATCAGGAAGACCCGAGTTCAAATCTTGCATAAGCCATATCACAGTCAGTCATTTTTGCATCTTGAAAATGGGTCCTAATAATAGCCCCTACCTCAGCAGGTCATGAAGATCAGATAAGTGAGTATGTGCAACATTCCCAAGGTACTTAAAGCATTAAACCCTACATCACTATGGAAATGCTAGACAGCCATTTCTTAATATTAATAACATTATTATGACTTCAGAAAGGAAAGCGAAAGCCAACTCAAAGATTGACTAGTTCATCCCTTTCAGATAATTGATGAGGCAAATGATTCTAAAAGAAGGAAAAAAGACTTGTCCAAGGTCTTACTGGAAATAAGTAGTAGTCTGGATTTGAACCCAGGACCTCTGACTCAAACCCAGACCTTGTTCAACTACACGTGTACCTTTTAATCAGACTACCATTGTCTTCTTTCCCTTGCAGCATCTTACCCAGGTGTTCTGTCTTTCAAAGGAAAAACAAATGAAAGGCATTTTTCTGCTCTTGCTAGGCCAAAATCAGTCCTGTTTTATTCAGAGAATTTTCCTTAACTGACCCTTTATGTTTGGCTTATTATATGCTCCCCAGGTAAACTTGAAAATAAATGCAACTGAAAGCAGAAAGCCTTCCACATGTTGCTGCACTGTCATTTATTATAATCTACCCAGGAGAACCACCTGAAAAAACCAGAGCCACAAGTCTGGGGATGGTCAGGTGCCACCTTTCTCTGGCTACCCAAGGGGCATGGTTGATTTCTTAAGCGGCATTACTGTTTCCTTTTTTGCTGCTGCAGGGCCCCTGGTCAGCTTGATCATTTTATAGCTATGACATGTGGGCTCAGCCCATGGGATTCTTTCTGTTGCCCAGAAATATTCTCCTATATCTTAAAGAAGAGCTGTTCAGAATATCAAATAACATACAGCAATGTAGTAGCACTCTGGAATGGACTTGCGGAATTTGATGGCAATATCAAATGATGAGAATAAATTTGAATGAGAAACAGAAAAATGGACAAACTGGGTCATCAGGGTACTATTAGCTATCACAAAAATAATCACCAAATGCTATGGAAAAATACTGAAAGGAGAAAGCAGTATGTGCTGCTAGTCGCAATCATACAATGAAGCAGTTCTGCTTAACCGTACTTTGGGAATTCATTCAGTCAGGCATTCAAAGAGCACTCATTAGGTGCCTTTGTACCAGGCATTACATTAGATACTAGAGAGACAGAGACAAAACCAAAACAGTCTCTGCCTTAAAGAAACTTATATTAAGATGGTAGAGAAAAGCCAGGAAGTTATCTGAGCTCTTTCCAGTTTCCCTTGGAAACAACATTAAAGCAAGACTCTAAACTAGTTCTGGAGCAAAAAGAGTGAAACAACTTTCAAGCTTAAGACAACTTAGAAGGACCTCAGAAAAGATCTGTCTCACTTGGGTTAAAGGAGAGTGAAGTCCAGAGCAGACAGTGTCCAGTCAAGCCAGCAGAAAACTCTTAGTCACATCTCAGATTAGCAACTGAGCATGCTCCATTCTGGCTCAGGCCTCCAGCTCCAGCACAGAAGGCAAACTGACAACACCAAGGACCACAGAACAACAGGAGTGACAAGGCTGGGTCAGTCCAGTGAATCGGGCAAGCGCCACCAGCAGCTGAGACCCAACACAGAAAGTCAGTGACCAGGCCTCCATCCCCTAGCACAAGAAGTGTGAGACAGTGCTCCCTGTGCCTCAGGAATACAGCTCAACTTTAAAAGTCATGAAATAGGCCAAAAATGAGCAATAAACAGAAACGAATCCTGGCCATAAAAAGCAACAAGATAGAGAAAATCAAAACACAAACTCAGAAGAGGACAATGTCCAAATGCCTACATGGGAAGCCTCAAAGGGAAATATAAATTGACCTCAAGCCCCAAAACCCTTCTTGGGAGAGCTCAAAAAGGATTTTAAAAATAAAAAAAGAGAGGTTGAAGAGAAATTGGGAAAAGAAATGAGAGTTATACAAGAGAAAATCAACAGCTTGGAAAAGGAAGGACAAAACTTGAATGAAGAAAACAATTCCTTAAATAATACAACTGGTCAAATTGGGGGGGGAGTTGACTGAAGAAAACCCCTCCTTAAAAAGCAGAATTGCTCAAATGTATAACTGAAGGAAATAATTTCTTAAAATAATAAAGTGAAAGCTAATGACTCTAAGAGAAATCAAGAATCTGTCTAACAAAATCAAACTAAGGAAAAAAGAAAAGAAAATGTAAAATTGGAGGAAAAAAAACTGACGTGGAAAATAGATCCAGGAGAGATAATTTAAGAAATACTGGACTACCTGAAGGCCACGATCAAAAAAGAACCTGAACAGCATCTTTCAAGAAATTATCATGGAAAACTGTCGTGATATCCTAGAACCAGAGGGTAAAATAGTCATCAAAAGAATCTACCAATCAGGAGATCCCAAAATGAAAACTCCAGGAAATACTGTACCCAAATGCCAGAATTATCAAGTCAAGGAGAAAACACTGCCAGCAGCCAGAAAAAAAAACAATTCAAATATCAAGGAGGCACAGCCAGGATTAGACAGGATTTAGCAGCTACTATATTAAAGGCTTGGAATGTGAGGTTCTGAAAGGCAAAGAAGCTTGGATTACAACCAAGAACCAACTACCCAGCAAAACTGGGCACAATCTTTCAGGGGAAAAGATAGACATTCACTGAAAGAGGGTACTTTCAAACTTTCCTGATGAAAAGACCAGAACTGAACAAAAATTCAACCTTCACACAAGACTCAAGAGAAGCTTAAAGAGGCAAACAGGAAAGAAAAAATATTATTCACTAAGTTTAAACTGCTTACATCCAAACGTGGGAAGATGACACTTGCAACTCTTGAAAATTATATCTCTATTAGGACAGTTAGAAGGAGTATACATAGAGAGTGTGGGTATAAGTTGACTTTGATCAGATAATATAAAAAATGAAGTAGTAAAAAATGATTGTACTGGGAGAAGAGGAAAGGGGGAGGCAGAACAGGGTGAGTTGCATCACATAAAGAGGTTAAAAAGACCTATTACCTATTAAAAAGATGGAAAGAAGGGGCAGGATGAGCATCATTTGAATCTTTCTCTCATCAGATTTGGTTCAAAGAGGAAAAGACATACACACTCAGTTGGGTATAGAAACTTATTTTACCCTATAGGGAAGTAAAAAGGGAAAGGGGAAAGAAAAAGGGATGGCTGATAGAGAGGAGGACAGATTGAGGAAGGCAGTGTTCAGAAGCAAAATAATGGTGAGGAGGAACATGGTGAAAAGAGAGAGAAAAGTGTCAATGAGAAAATAGGATGAAGGGAAATATACAGTTAGTAATCACAACTGTGAATGTGAATGGAATGAACTCTCCTATAAAACTTAAGTGGATAGCAGAGTAGATTAAAAACTAAAATCCTATAATATGTTGTTTGCAAGAAACACACGAGGAACAGATTGATGCACACAGAGTAAAGGTAAAGGTCTAGAGTAGAATCTATTATGCTTCAGCTGAAATAAAAAAAAAACAGCAGGGGTAGCAATCCTGATCTCAGACAAAGCAAAAGCAAAAACAAATCTGATTAAAAGAAATAAGGAAGGAAACTATATCTTGCTAAAAATTAGTACCACAGATAACGAAGTAATATAAATAGTAGACATATATACACTCAGTGGTATAGCATCCAAAGTCTTAAAGGAGAAATGAATTGAGTTACAGGAAGAAATAGACAGCAAAACAATACTAGTGAAAGACCTCAACCTTCCCCTCTCAGAACTAGATAAATTGAACCAAAAAATAAACAAGAAAAAAAGTTAAGCAGTGAATAGAATTTTAAATAAGTTAGATATGAGAGACCTGTGGAGAAAATTGTAAGGGGATAGGAAAGAATATATCTTTTTCTCAGCAATACATGGCATCAACACAAAAACTGACCACATATTAGGACATAAAAACCTCACAATCAAATGTAAAAAGGCAGAAATATTAAATGCATTCCTTTCAGATCATGATGCAATAAAAATTACATGTAATAAAGGGTCATGGAAATACAGATTAAAATTAATTGGAGGCTAAATAATCTAATCCTAAAGAATGAGTGGGTCAAACAAAAAATCATAGAAACATTCAATAATGAGACAATAAACCAAAATTTATGGGATGCAGTCAAAGCAGTACTTAGGAGAAATTTTATATCTCTAAATGCTTACACAAATAGATAAAGAGCAGATCAATGAACTGGATATGCAATTTTAAAAAGCTTGAAAAAGAACAAATTAATAATCCCTAATAAAATAGCAAATTAGAAATTCTGAAACTCAAAGAATTGATAAAATTGAAAGTAAGAAAAGTATTGAAATAATAAAACTAAGAGCTAGTTTCATTAAAAAAAATAAAATAGATTGACTTCTGGTTAAATTGATTTTTAAAAAGATCAAAGAAAACAAAATTACCAATATCAAAAATGAAAAGTTTGAACTCACCACCAATGAAGAGGAAATTAAAGCAATAATCAGGAGCTAGTTGCCCAACTATATACCAATAAATCTGGCAATCTAAGTAAAATGGATGAATATTTGCAAAAAATATAAATTGCTCAGATTAACAGAAGAGGAAATAAAATACATAAACAGCCCCATTTTAGAAAAAAAAGAAACCAAACAAGTAATTAATGAATTCCCTGAGAAAAAATCTCCAGGACCAGATGGATTTAGAAGTGAATTCTACCAAACATTTAAAGAACAATTAATTCCAATACCATATAAACTAAATGGAAAAACAAGCGAAGAAAAGGTCCTACCAAATTCTTTCTATGATACAAATATGGTGCTGTTATCTAAACCAGCAAAGGTCAAAACAGAGAAAGAAAAATTATAGACCAATTTCCATAATGAATATTGATGCAAAAAATTTAAATAAAATATCATCAAAGAGATTACAATAACTTTTAATGATAATAGTACACTATGGCCAGGTAGGATTTATAACAGGAATGTAGTGCTAGCTCAATATTAGCAAAACTATCAGGATAATTGACCATATTAATAACGAAGTAAACAGAAATCATATCTAAATAGATGCAGAAAAAGCTTTTGACAAAATTCAGCACCCATTCCTATTGAAACACTAGAGAACATGGGAATAAATGTAGTTTTCCTTAAAATGATAAGTTGTATCTATTTGTAAGCATCAGCAAGCATTATACATAATGGGGATAAGTTAGTAGCTTTCCCAATAAGATCAGAGGTGAAACAAGGATGCCCATTATCACCATTAGTACTTAATGTTGTACTAGAAATGTTATCTTTAGCAATAAGAGAAGAGAAATGGAAAGAATTAGAATAGATGATGAAGAAAACACTATCACACTTTGCAGAAGATACTATGGTATACTTAAAGAATTCTAGAGAATCAACAAATGAACTACCTGAAATGATGTTGTAGGATATAAAATAAACTCACATAAATCATGAGTATTTCTATATATTGCCAGCAAAGTCCAGCAACCAGAGATAGACAGAGAAATTTCATTTAAAATAACTGTAGACAATATAAATTTTGGGGAATCTACCTGCCAAGCTGAACCCAGGAACTTTATGAACACAATTACAAAATACTTTTCACACAGAGTCAGATCTAAACAATTGAAAAATATCATTTTCATATGGGTAGGCCAAGCTAAAGTAATAAAAATGACAATTCTACCTAAATTAATTTAATTATTCAGTCCCATACCAATCAAACTATCAAAAAATATTTTATAAGAGTTAGAAAAAATCATAACAAAATTCATCTATAAGAACAAAAGGTCAAGAATATCAAGGGAATTAATGGGGAAAACATGTAGGAAAGTGGCCTAGCCATACCAGATCTAAAATTATATTATAAAGCAGCAATCTTCAAAACTATTTCATACTGGCTAAGAAATAGAGTGGTAGATTAGTGGAAGAGGTTAGGTACACAAGACATAGTAACAAATGACTATAGTAATCTACTGTTTGATAAACCCAATGACTCCAGCTTCTGGGATAAGAGATCACTATTTAACAAAAACTGCTAGGAAAACATAGACCAACATCTTACACCCTATACCAAATAAAGTCAAAATGGGAATAAGATTTAGATATAGAGGTTGATACTATAAGCAAACTAGGAGAGTAAGGAATAGCTTACCTGTCAGATCTATAGAGACGGGAAGAATTTATGACCAAACAAGAGACAGGAAACATTATGTAATGCAAAATGGATTATTTTGATTACATTAAATTAAAAAGTTTTTATACAAACAAAGCCAATGTAAGCAAGATTAGAAGGGAAGCAAAAAGCTGGGAAATAATTTGTATTGCCAATGTCTATAATAAAAGTCTCATTTCTAAGACATATAGAGAACTTAGTCAAATTTATAAGAATACAGTTCATTTCCCAATTGATAAATGGGCAAAAGATATGAACAGGCAGGTTTCAGATGAAGAAATTAAAGCTAACTATAGTCATAGGGGAAAATGCTCTAAATCACCATTAATTGGAGAAATGTGAATCAAAACAACTCTGAGGTACCATATCACACCCATCAGATTGGCTAACATGATAAAACAAAAAAATTATAAATGTTGGAGAAGATATGGGAAAATTGGAACACTAAGGCACTGTTGGTGGAGTTGTGAACTGATCTAACCATTCTGGAGAACGATTTGGAACTATGCCCAAAAGGCTATAAAACCATGATGTTCCCTTTGACCCAGCAATACCATGTATAGGTTTGTATTCCAAAGACATCATAAACATGAGGAAAGTACCCAAATGTACAAATATATTTATGGCAGATTTTTTTTTTGCAGTGATCAAGAACTGAAAAACGAGGGGATGTCCACCAATTTGGGAATGGCTGAGCAAGTTGTGGTATATGAATGCAATGGGATATTATTGTGCTATAAGATATAATGAGGAGGCAGACTTCAGAAAAACCTAGAAAGACTTACGTGAACTGATGCTGACTGAGGTGAACAGAACCAGGAGGACATTGCACACAGTAACAGCCACATTGTGCAGTAAATAACTTTCATAAACCTGGCTCTTCTCAGAAATGCAAGGATCTAAGACAAATCCAAAAAACTCATGATGGAACATGTTATCCACATTCAGAGAAAGAACTATGGAATCTATATGTAAATTGAAGCATAACACTTGTTCTTTTTCTTTTATTGTTTTGTTTCTTCTTTCTTGTGGTTCCTCCCATTGGTTCTAATACTACTTTTCAACATAACTAATGTAAAAATTAAAAAAAATAAAAGATGAGCAAGTAGATTTCAGAAAAACCTAGAAGGACTTACATGAACTGATGCTGAGCGAAACGAGCAGAACCAACAGAACATTGTATATAGTAACAGCAACACTGTGCAATAATATACCAACTATAATAGACTTAGCTCTTCTCAGAAACATAATGATCCAAGACAACTCCAAAATACCCATGATGGAAAATGTTATTCACATCAAGATAAAGAACTATGGAGTCTGAGTGCAGATTGAAGCATACTATTTTCTTTTTTTGTTTGTTTGTTTTTCATGATTTTTCCATTTTGTTCTGATTCTTCTTTCAGGACATAACTAATGTGGACATATGTTTAACATGATTGTATATGTATAGCCTATATGAGATTGCTTATTGTTTGGGGGAGGAGGAAGTAGAGGGAGAAAAAATGTGGAACTCAAAACCTTACAAAAAGGAATGGTGAAAACTATCATTGCATGTAATTGGAAAAATATTAAATACTATTAAGTGGGGGGAAAACATGCATTCCATCATGGGGGAGTGGGAGGGCAGGAAGTGGAACATATGCACTGATAAGAAAATAGATATAAGTAACTGAAGAGTAATTTCCAGGGGTAAGTAGCAATTGGGATGGGTGAGTACACAGGTCAGAACAGCATAGGTTTCAGGTAGGAGGTGACATCTGAATGAAGAGTACATAACTTTTGTAGGAGACAATTTGTTTAAAGGCACAGAAATAGGAGAAAGCCACATACAGAAAATGGCAAATAGGCCAGTTCAGCTCAGAGTTTACAAGGAAAAATTTGGTGCAATAAGACAGAAAAGTAGGCTGGAGGCACATTGTGGAAGATTTTTAAATACCAAAGAGTACAGTTTGTACTTCATCCAAGAGACTATTGGGAACCCCTGAAGCTTCTTGAGCAGGACAGTGACAATTTGGTAACTGGACAGAGAATGGTTTGTAAAGGGGATGCATTTTGCAGGGAATTCATTTGGGTGTTGGGTGGGAAGTACAAACAGAATGCATCAATGCATTTTTATAAAGGAAAAGCAGTGAAAGATTCTTATATCAACCTAAAGGTGTATTTCAATTACTCCATAACAAAGATTCCTTTCTGCTTTAATAAAAGTTTTACTTCCTAAAAACAGATCTACATATGGCTGAAAATTTAGAAACAAACCCAGATTTGGGATAGTTAATTCTGAATTAATTGTCTCAGCTCTACATGTCATAGTGATTTGTTAGATCTCATGGATGTGGGTTCTTCCTCAACCAGCTCAGGCATCAACCCAATGATACCTCCTCATCCTGTGCAACTGTTGTCAAAGTCTTTCCAGAAATCCTCCATCTAGGATCTAAAGAACAGACTGCAGACTTTCCTCACAATCTTTTATGTCTTTGTCCACATGGCACTCAGCTCAGTCTGTTACCTCTTGCTATGTGGCTAGCCCGCCTCCTTTTCTAATGATAATGTCCTTTCCCCCACTTTGTCTATAGGTCATCAATGGTAATACGGTACAGATATTCAGTCCTACCATCTCTGTCCCCATTCTCATTTTGCACAGCCACAACTTTCATTCTTTGTTGATCATAGGGTTCAATGCATCACAGTCATATAAAATCCCTGAGATACTATACTGGTATTGAAAAGATGGGTTTGGGCAAAAGGAAACAACAATTTTTCATTGTTATCCCTGTTTGATTTCCCAGATGGAATCCAGACTTCAACTTTTTGATTCGATTCTGGACCCAGCTCATTGTCTACCAGCACTTTAGAGTAAAGATTTCAGAGGTCATGAGTGGTGATATAGACAAAGGCATGGGATTTGGAAAAGAGATCCGTGTTCAAATCACACCTTTATCCTTTATGAGCTGTGGATTCATGGGTAAATCACTCCATCTCTCTAAGCCTCATTTTCCTCTTCTTTAAATTGGAGGAGATAATAATACCTGTAGTATCTACCTCATAGGATTTTTATGGAAATTAGGTGAGTCGAGTCAGGTAAGCCTTAAGGAACAAAAGAAAAAAGCCATCCCCAAAACTGAACACATATAAATTTCAGCTATTATTGACTGTATGTGTCTTGATGGCCTACCACAATCATCTCCCATTGTTTTGTTGTAAGGTCCAAATGAGATCACACTCATAAACACTACGTAAAACCCCTGGGTGCCACATATAAATGGCAGTAACTATTGGGCTGCTCATCTAACTACATAGCAATATTAGTAATATGTTTGATTCATCCACTCGGTTTTTCCTCTACAAATTGCTTGCCATGCATGAGCAGCTTCCCAAAAGGATGCTAATGTGAACAGCTTTTAAGTTTCTGATTACACAGTATAGTGAACACTCCATTTATTCCATAACAAATCAAGGCAAACATTCACAACAAATCACAATATAATATTCACAGCATTACATCTTATCACAGAAAATCACAATATAGTGTTCACAACAGCTTAACATTAAAATGGCCACAGAGTTTTCACCAAAGTGGTCACAGTATTTTGAACAAAGAACAAAAGAATAATCATCTTGTTACTTAATCTTTCAATCATTTCACAATACAAGTCAGTCTTCCACTCATGGAGCAATTATAGATTAACTTAATCAGTCACTTGTCTAGCAATCAGTCGCTAAGTAGCATTAGTCACTAAATACAATCATTAGAAAGTTACACAAACCCTCCACCCATTGGTCTGTAATAAACTTAAATTTCATCACTGCATTCAATATTTTTAAATATTGCTTTTGCGTCACCAAAACTCTGAAAGCAATGTCATTCAAAAACAAGCATTTGGGAAATCTCACCATCTATGAGCAATCCCTGTTCCGTCTGGCCTACGTGTGGAAAGTCGTCCTGGACTTTGCTAAGCACATTTGGCAAGTTTCCTACTTCTTTCGGCCTCACTTGATAATGATAACCAAAGGAGTGTTAAACAGTAAGAGGTTCTGTCTGACAGGGGATTTTGTATGCCCTTAACCTAGCCATAGATCTTTATGTATTTAGAGGAGATCCTTGAAGGCTACATTTTGTATGGAGTTAAGAAATGAGCAAACAATAAACAAAGTGGGATCTTACATTCTTTTATGTCCCTTCAGTTAATTGTGTACAAATGAAAACATGATCCTGCTGTTGAAAATCATCTGTGATATACTTCCATATATGGTTGATGTATTGCTTGGTTTCAAATGTCTTTTTTTCTCTCTTTTTTGAATCTGTCACAAAGGATGGCTTACTGGGTAGGAGAAGTTACAGGGACATACTTAGAAGAAATGAATATGATATAAAAACAAAAGGTATCCACAAAAACAAAATAATTGTTTTAAAAAAGAAAACCCACTCTGCAAGCCAGTCTATTCTCTTCTCATATTTTAATCAAGGTCGCCCTCAGCACATTAATATTCTATTCTCGAGGGTTGTAATGGAGATGAGAAAGTAGACAGAGATTGAGAAGTACTGATGTCCTCCCAATCACCATTAAAAACTAATAACAATACCAGCTGGGAGCTCCATTCTTGTGGAATTTTCCTTTCTTTGATATTTCATGAAAATTGAAACACTGCATGCCTTTAAAATGCTAGCACTTGCAGCACAGCTTTTCTTGTGTGCTTGCTGAGCTGCAGTCTTTCTTTTCACCTTCATGCTCTTACCTGCCATTTCTCCTTCCTCATCCAGCATATGTGGCACTGAGGCATCAGGATCCAAATATAATATTAGCACTCTCCCTGATACCAAAGAGAGATCACCAAAGGCATGCTAGGAACTCTCTTCATTTTCATATCTGATTCCTATCTTCTTTTCCGTTTCATCTATTAATGTTCCAGGGGATGACATAACTTAGCAATATCTTATATCAAGCTTTCTGAAGATTTATTTTCCTCACTATTTTTCAATGCTGCTGAGAGGATACTTTTCATAATCTTCTACACTCCTTTATAACCTTTTAGAAGTCAGCTTCTATTCTTCATTACTATTACCTAGGGCTAGCCCACCCCATCTCTATTTAGCAAAGAAATAAAGTGTTTATTGAGTAACAGTGAGTTCTCTTAGGTTCAAACTTATAACTTCATTTTGGTTACAGTTTCCTGAAAATGGTGATAATATAAAACTATATTAAATGTTTATTCATTTCTAATTTGTCAAAATTAGCTTATTTAAATAGCTTGGGTTATAGCTGTTAGAATCCTATGCAGGGTCATCTTCTTAATCTTAGACTCTTTAAATTTCATGATGATTTTGAATTTGGATCTAAAATGGTCGATCCTGAAATGATACCCAGTTATAGGCAATTTTTAAACAGTCAATCATTTGTGCATGTGTATGTGTGTGCATGCACATGTGCATGTGTGTGCATGTGCATATGTAATATTGTTAGGTACTTCTCCTGTCCAATACCCTTCATCTCTCTTTTTCATGCTACAGAATCCTTACCTCTCAATCCCAAAACATATTTCCTAACACATTTTGCTGATACGGGAGGCCTGTATCAAAGCAGATGTTGATGAGGTTTGGAGGTTTTTGCCCAGTTGTTCACCAACATGCTATCCTTTTTCAATCCTCAGCATCAGAGGTTGGTTTAGGTTTGCGATCATTAATCAGCACTGTAACAGAAGATGGCCAAGTGTGCAAAGGCTCTTGTGGCCTCTGGACATAGAAGTAAATCAACTTTACTCACTTCTCTGTAGAGGAAATGCTTCCAATTAGCTTTCTTATCCTTGTCTCACTCATTGCAAAAACTTTAATTTTGATCTGATTTGGTTCCTCTGTTATCATATCTACTTGCTACATATTTGTTAGCCTTTGCACCAAGTTCTCACATTGAGAGTACCAACACTTAAATTAATGTTTTAAGAGAATTTTTAAGATATATGATTCTCAGTATCCTCTGCCTACTTTTCCATTATTCTACTACCACCATTTCCAAGTGGATCCAGGGCCATTTGCTATTTTATTTCATGGCTAAATCAATTAGCACTCAGCATCCAACCACCTGGTGGTAAGCCTCTCTGGACTAAGGTAGGTCAGCATTTGGACAGCAGACGCAGTCTGTTACTAGATCATCACATTCCTAGCTTTTTTCTGATTTGGTAAAAACCTTTCTGCTTAAGGATAAAAATTAGAGGTGAAGGAAACCATGATGGAGTGACAGAATAGGACCTTTATGGAGAAAGCACAAAAATCTCATGTAAAAAATGTCGTGTTCAATGATAGTAAAATAGGAACAAAAGAGCAATATGGAAGGTACATACGTTGCTCAGGGACTCGAATCATAATTCATGGCACTCATTAAAATGCAACTGGGACTGTAAAAAAAAATGCTAAGATATGGGAATTAAGATTTACACAGGCTGCTGGTTTCAGCCTACTACATGGTAGATACGTGTTCACGTTGCTACCATGTATTTCTTTAGAGTCCATTGTAGAGAGAAGGGCTATCACCTCCCACAGAAAACAAATGAATAAATGTTCTCATGGTCATAGCAGCCACCTAGAAGACAGGTGGTTATGTTCCATTTCACAAGAACCACACTCTCCAATCTGCCAATCTCACAGATTGGGTGTACCCTTCAGTAACAAGAGATCATAATCCAGCTGTACCTGTCCATCTTGAAACACTCTTGTTGATGCCCTCCCATAAGTCTGCCTCAGGAGCTCCACCCAACATCCTCACAGCCTTCCTCACATTCTTTAGACCCTAGAAAAATACTGGTTAAGCTGGTCAGTTGACTACTGGCTCTATTTTTTGCACTTAGCACTGGCTTTTGTTCATAGGAAGCAGGTAAGAAATACACTGCACGTGAAACCATAAATATGACCTTCCCCCCCCCCTTACAGAGCCACTCAACATGAGCACTTATTCCAAGGCATTCCTACAACACATGCTAATGACTTCCACATACAAGTCAGCTGCTACTGTTCAGAAGGAATGAACAGAATTTCCAAAAATGACTGAGTAGTTAGAGGGTAATGAAGTTACACTGAATCTCAATAAAACAATTACAATTTCATTTGCTTATAGTCAGACTTGATAAACAAAACACTAGAAATTAATGTTAATGGTACTGTAGTTTATACTCCACTTTAAAACATTAATGTAACAATGTATCGGGGTGTAAAACTGAACCAAATTCAGTCATTCAAAGCCTATTTAACAGGTCTAGTTGGGGAAGTCGCATCAAAATGGATTTTTCCAGACTTGTTAGACAATGTTTATCACACAAACAGCAGAGACAACCTACAAGGTATCGATCCTGTCCCACTTTAACTTGGGAAAGACAGGTTGAGTCAATGTTCTAACAAAAAAAGTTTAAGAATAAAATACAAGGCTGCGGAAAAATCATCAGGAAAGTGATGCCCAACATTTCAAAACATTTCCATCTTTACTCCGGCTGAAATCAATTGATATTCTTTCATGATCCAAAGCAACAAGGAATATGAAAATTCTGTAAATTCAAAGATTTATCAAGTATATCTTACAGGATGAAAGTACCCTGAAGTTAAGACAAATAACTTGGAAATGAATACACTCAGAGACTTCCCGTAAACGATATATCATCTAATGTAATAACCTCAAAGCTTCCATTATAGCTAGATCTTAAAACAGAACTCGGAGCTACGTCCAAAAAGGCATATATACATATAAAGTTGGACTCATATGATACCGAGCTGCTGTTTTTGTTGTTGTCTTTGAGAAAGAACTCTCTCTAAGCTGGCAATTTAGATGCCAAGTTTTAGCTAGATACAATTTAGAATAGTTGTGAAATAGCTCAGAGGGAAGAAAGAAAAGCAGCTAATGAAAATGCTGACAAACATGGAACCATAGAAAACTTCCCAGTAATGCTCACAGAAGAAACCTTGCAGGTAGAAAGATAGAATCCCGAGACTAGACGACTAACAGAAAAATATGACGTCAATGAAGAACTCACTGCAGCATACAGCACACTGTTGTTGTTGTAGCCTTTTCTTCTTTTTCGTAGAGGACCAATGACATCATGGCGTGATATTTTGACTGGTGTGTGAATTGGATTTAAGCTAGGTAGAGTTGTGCAAAATCATCAGCTTCACTCTCTCTTCCAGAGTCACCAAAGTCCAGTGGCAGGACAAAAGTCAGGATTACTGGTGATGGCCCAGGATTCAGTGGATGACCATGGCATCTTTCATGTCTGACCAAGCTCCGAGTGCTTTACAGCACCTAATTTAGCCACCTTCATGGTCATTGGACCAATTTGTTCTTATCTACCCATTCTGTCAGGGAAAGTCTTCACATGATTGGGATCAACATTCCCCTAACTCACCAAAGGGTTTAAGGTTTATCAGTTACCCCCAACCTTACTACATCTGCTGAGACAGTTTCACCAAGGCAGAGGCTATATATGCTATACTTCCTACAGCTTCTTGGAGCCACAAGTGAGAACTTGGTGAGAGATGGATGGATACCAAAGGCAGATGAGTAGTTGTATCAGCAAGCACTCTTGTATACCCAAGATGGCTGCTAGCACAGGTTCTTGGATCTTCTTTTCTAAAGGAAAGCAACTCAAAAAGGGGTTAACAATCTTACTTTAATCAAACATATATAGCATTCACATAGTTCAGGGCAAAAATCAGCACCCTGAACTCCAGAGAATACAAAAAATAGTTACAAGCAGACAAAAAATACAGGCAGAGAAACAGACCAGTAGACAGGGCTTCCAGCTATGTGACCATTACATCCATGCCTAGTCAGTTAGCAGAGAGAGGAGCACCAACATCTGGGTTTTCAAAGCTGGGGGGCTCAATGGGTGCCTAGAGTCTGATCTGGTCAAATCACACAACTCTTCCCATGAGTGAACCCCAAATCAAAACCTCACATCAGGGTGTATATAGCCTTCTCCAGCATCAGAGAACATCACAACCCTTGTGACCCACTGCCCAATCATAAAGTAACAATTTGTGGGCATTCTGGAAAATCAAGCCTCCCACCACAGATCCATGTGAACACATTCAGCCTATTAGGGGGCAGAGTATATTTTCAAATCAGGAAAAGTCCTCGAAATCACTTAAACCTATCAAGGGGCAGGGAAGATCTTCAAATTCCCATTACCATTACAGCAGCCCTGGAAGGGACTCAGCAATCCCTCCCACCAGAGGTGCTAATTCTCCTTGAACACGCCACATATTCCATATAAAACATAAATATATATATGAATTAGATCCATCTATCAACATTCCAGAGATCTTACTGTCCACAATATAAATGTCAATGGGTTTTCATTGATATGGGTACCTATTCCAATGGTTCAGATCACGTAAAGCACATACATGCCTTTTCTCTTGTCCCTGCCCTCCGGTAGCTCTCCACTGGAGCTTCACTAAATGTGATAAGGTTCTTCTTCTGCATCCCATCCCTTGATATTATATGCATACCAATGGAGTGTACAAGCTGTCCCCTTATCCTCCTACGTGATTGGCCCATACTCTTTCTTGACCATACATCTGAAGATATCCTTTATGTTTCTTCTTGCATGCAATTCTTCATTGGTACTATGTCACAGCTTTTACCACCACCTTTTGGATGACCTTCAACTTTAACTCTCCAAAGACTATGGTATTTCAGCATTTGCATCTGTCTAGCATTACTCAACAAGAGTCATCTTTGTTCAAGAAGAGGCTTGAGGGCACTCAAGAGCACTATGGCATTTGTCTAAGGGCAGCCAGCCATCTTTGTTTTCACCATTCCATTTGAGGTCAAGTTTACTGTTAATGTACAACATTTGTCAAAGATAATATTGATGCTGTTAGAAAATGAACAGTTAATTCGTTAGTGAACCTATTGTTAGTTTAAAGGCATTGATAAATCTTATCTCTAGTTCTAGGTATTTCTTTGGAAGAACTCCCAGACTTTGCTCCATAAATAATGTATGCTTCTCAGTTGACTGGTTTCAGTGGCCTGGATGAGTATTTCCATATTTGATTCTGATTTCTTTTCCAATGAAATCTCCCGGAGAAAAGTGGCATTATTGGAAATAGTTCTGAGCTACTGCTATGCTTTCTCCTCACATTATAGACAGCATCAATGATGAGAAAAAATCTTGAATTTCCAGAGTACCATTATCTTGAAATCAGAAGCCGAATATGAGATCAAGGCCATTGTGGGATTTGAATGCAGTTAGTCCTGTCAACCACCTTGTCAAATATGAGGGATAATCTGCTCCAAATCGAGAATGCTGTTTTTACTATCATCTGATCTGTAGCTGTTAAGACACTGTTTAATGCTTCATACCTGGATAATGTTCTGTTCATCCAAAATGATATATTATCTTCTATAGTTTTGTGCAAAAGATACTCTACATAGTTCTCACACATATACTATTCATACATGTTTGTATGTAGCTATCCTGAAACATTCTAAACACATGCCTAGTGCCTAGCTAACTCTACTGACTGCTTTCAGCTTGATGACTGTCTCCCCTTGGAGTCAGCTAATGGTTTCCTACTCTTACTAGGGTGTTGTATTATTTACATGAAATGTTACTTATTTACTGAGTTTTCAGATGGTTTTGCTATTGTTTTACCTTGCTGCCATGACTGTGGCTTCTCATGTCACAGGAGGCCTAAAGCTGCAATGGTGTTTTACCAGTGCATTGTGCCAAGCCCTGGCAGGGCAGCCATATTCTCAGAAGCAAAAGAAACACGCGACTCTTCACCGATAAAGCCTTTGAAGGTTAAAGTCTGGAGCCAAAATTCAGGGGCTCTCTTCACAAGCAGCCAGCTCACGGTTCCTGGAATGCTGACCAAGTAAACAGCTACTTTGCACATTGGCCAGAACAACTGGGATATCGCCAGCATTTCAAGTAATCTTTTCCAAGCCGATTTCAAGAACATGGGTTCCTAGCAGTAAAGCACAGAAATCTGTGCTTGATTTCTTGTCTAGAGATGAGTGAGAAATTGCCTTGGATTCCAGGATCTTTTCATTAATGGTAAAGACAGTGCTACGAAGTATTTTTTCTCCATATTCTTACACTTCCCACCCACCTTTCTACCATGAAGTCATTGTCTACATATACAAATTTATAAGCTTAAAGCTTCAACAAATTGGGGTAACTCAGAAAGTGACCACAAAAAATTTTCATAAGACCTACATAGTCCATACAGGGTCAATAATTCACTCTGAGACTCAAAAAGTCATTTGTTTGGCTCTATTATCACACCAAAGTGGGTCTTACCCAAGGTGCAGGTCATTACCCAACTACACCTTCTTTCTCATCCTGTATGAGTTTTGCCCATGTCCTTCCAAGAGACCCACTGAAGGTGTTCCAGGGTCCCAGAGATCTGTCTCTAGGTATTTTTGAATGCTCTGTCAACCATTGTAGCAATAAGCTTGTTCATGGATTTTTTTTTGTCCCTCATTCTCTACTCACAAGTGACCTACCTCCTATTGTCATCATGCATTTCTGAGATTAGGTCTTTTTATATGACTTTTTTGTGTAAGTAATCTTGGGTCACCTGCTACAATCTATCTATGCTCACATTGCTTTCCACAATTTGGATTCATTGGAGAATCCAAAGAGAAGGAGGACATAACACCAACATTTTTGAAGTGATATTAAAGAACTGCAAATGTTTTGTAATTTACATCTCTCTAATATCACCTCAAAAATATTGGTATTAGAACTTGGACTTCTAGGAGCCAAAGTGGAGGAGTAAGTAAAAAACTGGCATAATTCTCCCATATTTACCTCAAAACAACCATAAAATAGCATCCCAAATAAATCCTTGAACAGCAGAATCAGCAAAAAGATGGAGTGAAACAATCTTTTAGGCCAAGAATCACAGAAGATCTGCAAGAAAGGTCTGTCTCACTCAGGTAGAAGAGGAGCACAGTCTGGGACAGAAAGCATTCCATCAAGCCTGCAGCAAGCCCACTTCAGCAAACCATCAGGAAATCCTAAGCCCTACTGCAGTGGAGCAGGCAAAAGCCAACACCTACCCTTCCTACCACCACCACATGCTTCAGCATAGCCCTGGGCAAACAGGCAGCCTCCAGCCACAAGACCTCCACCTGCTTCAATGTAGTCCCAGAGAAACACAGAAACACCCCACCAGCCTCAGGACATGCAAGATACTACCACTAGGACACCAACTGAGTGCCAGGTAAGCTGCCAGACCCCTGTGGCCTCCAGCAGTGCTAGCTACTCCCTACCATACCTTATCAGTGCAGTACCAGACACAAGAGTCCCCCATGGACTCCAGGACAACATCAGTGCAGCACCAGGTAAATAGCCAGTACCTCCATCCCCCAGTATAAGAGCTTGATACAATGCCCTTTCCACCCCAGGAGCAGAGCTCAAATCTAAAAGAAAGGGAAAAGCCCCCCCCCCCGCCAAAAAGATGAGCAAAAATATAACAAAAAAAGAATCTGACAATAGAAAATTATTACAGTGACAGGAAAGATCATGACACAAACTCAGAAGAGGACAATGATGTCAAAACACCTATGGGCAAAACCCCAAAGAAAAACAGAAGTGCCAGAAAGAACTCATGGAAGAGCTCAAAATGGAGCTTAAATATAAGATAGGTAGAAGAAAAACTGGAAAAAGAAAACAACTGCTTAAAAAGTAGAATTGGCCGAATTAAGAAGGAAATATGAAAGTTAAGTGAGGAAAACAACTCTTTAGAAGTTAGAATTGGGCAAGTGAAAGCTAATGACTTTATGAGACATCAAGAATCCATCAAACAAAATCTAAAGAATGAAAAAATAGAAGAAAATGTATAATACCTCATAAAAAAACAGCTGACTTGGAAAATAGAGCCAGGAGAGATAATGTCAGAAGTATTGAACTACCTGAAAGTCATAAGAAAAAAGAGGACCTGGAGAGTATCTTTCAAGAAATTATCAAGGAAAACTGCCCTGATATTGCTGTATTCAGAAGGCCAAATAGGCAGTGAAATAATCTACTGATCACCTCAGGAAAGAGATCCCAAAACAAAAACTCCAAGGGACTTTATAGCTGAATTTCAGAACTGTCAGGTCAAGGAAAAAATAATGCAAGTGGCCAGAAAGAAATAATTCAAATATTGGGGAGCCACAATCAGGATTACACAGGACTTAGCAGCTGCAACATTAAAGGATCAGATGTGTCTCCTCTATTCTCATGGTTTTGATTTTTAAAAAAAGAAAGAATGCTTTGAAAGAGTGGTTTTGAGATCTTAATTCACACTCCTATTTGGCTTCACTTTCATGTTCAAAACTAATACTCTTTTTAAAAAGGTAGTGTTATATAGAACTAAATACTATGTTTATACACTAGAAGCTTAGTTAGTCTCACATTTGGGGAAACCTGTTGATCAATTATATCTACTAAATATTAAAGGATTTGTGAAGAATAAGCCATTGACAGAACAAAGGAAATTACTGAATACTCTAAAATCAAATAAGTCTAAATGGATAGTAGCACATATAAGCCTAACTTCATCCTGTCTTGTATATAGATTTAACCAATAAAATAAAACATCTTTATAATGAGAAAAAAGGATCAGATGTCATAAAACCTGATATTCTGGAAGGCAAAGAAACTAGAACTACAACCAAGAATCATCTACTTGGCCAAATTAAGCAAAATAGTTCAAGGGGGAAATGGCCATTCAATGAAATAGAAAGATTTCAAGCTGTCATTAGAGAAGATCAGAATTGAACAAAAAGTTTGACCTCCAATATCAAGATCCAAGAGATTCAGGGGGAAAGGGAAAAGAAAATATAAGGGATTCAACAGAGCTGAACCGTTTGCATCCCTACATGGGAAGAACATAGTTGTCATTCTTAAAAACTGTACCACTAATAGTACAGCTAGAAGGAATGGATATATACAAACAGAAGGTATGGGTATAAGGTGAATTTGAGGGAATCATATAAAAAGAATTAAAAGATGAAAAAGAGTACTACACTGGGTGCAGAAGGGAGGGAGAGGTGTAATAGGATAAATTGTTTCCCATGGAAATGTACAAAACCCCTACTAAAGTGAAGGAAAAGATAGGAGGAAAGTGGATGGCCATAATAAGAATAAGCTTGAACCTTATTCTCTTCAGTTTTGGTTCAGAGAGGTAATAATATACACAATCAGTTGAAAACAGAAATCTATCCTTCTGAGTAAGCGGAAAGTAGGAGGAGAGGAGCTTGCCCAAAAGGTTGATGAGGGGTGAAGGAGGGAATGACAGAAGAAAAGGCAGAGAATTTAGGGTTAGCAAGGGTTGGGAGACAGAAACAAAACACTGTCAAGCAGGGAAAGGGTGAAAGGAAAAAGAGGACACACAGGAAGAAAAATAGAATGGAGGGAAATACACAATAAGTAATCATTATTGTGAAAGTGAGTGAGATGAACTCTTCCCATAAAACAGAAGCACATAGCAGAGTGTATCAAAAACCAGAATCCTACAATATGTTGTTTACAAGAAATATACCTAAAGCTGAGAGACACACACAGAGTAAAGGTAAAGAGGTAGGACAGACTCTATTTTCTGGGGCAGCGATCCTGATCTCAGACAAAGCAAAAGCAAAAATAGATCTAATTTAAAAAGATAAGGAAGGAAACTACATCTTGCTAAAAGGTACCACAAACAATGAAGTAATAGCAATTCTAGACATATCTGCACCAAGCTGTGTAGCTTCCAAATGCTCAAAAGAGAAGTTAAGTGAGTTACAGGTTAATGACCAAAGAAGAGAGAGAATTACCAAATATAAAATAGATAATTCTGATGACATTAAATTTAAAAGGTCTTACACAAACAAAACCAATGCAACTAAAACTGAAAGGAAAGCAGAAAGCTTGGAAACAATCTTTACAGTGTCTCTGATAAGTCCTCATTTCTCAAATATATAGAGAACTGAATCAAATTTATATAGAAAACAAACCATTCCCCAGTTGATAAATGGTTGAAGGATACGAACAGGCAGTTTTCAGAGAAAGAAATCAAAGATATCTCTAGGCATATGAATAAGTGCTCTAAATCACCTTTGATTAGGGAAATACAAATTAAAACAACTCTGAGATACCACCTCACATCTGACAGAATGGCTAATATGACAAAAACTAAATAAATAATAAATATTGGAGAGCATCTGGGGAGAAAATCAGGGAACTAATGCACTATTAGTAGAGGTATGAACTTTTCCAACCATTCCAGAGAGCAATTTGGAACTATGCCCAAAGGGCAACCTAACTGTGAATTCCCTTTATTCCAGTAATACCACTACGAGGTCTGTATCCCAAAGAGATCATAAAAAGGGGGAAGGACCTACATGTATAAAAACTTTAATGTAGCAGCTCTTTTGTGGTGGCAAAATATTGGAAATTGAGGTGATAACCATTGATAGGGAAATTGCTGAACAACCTGTGCTTTATAATATGATGGAATACTATTGTGCAATAATAATGAGCAGGCAGATTTCAGAAAAACCTGAAAAGACTTATATGAACTGATGCAAAGTAAAATGAGCAGAACAAGGAAAACACTGTACACATATCAGCAACATTGTGTGATGATCAACTATGAATGGCAACACCATAATCCAAGACAAGTACAATGGACTCACTAAGGAAAATGCTATCTATTCACATCCAGATAAAGAACTGATGGACTCTGAATGCAGATCAAAACACACTTTTCCCACTTTCTTTATTCATTTTTGTGGAGTTTTTTTTCTTTTCGACCTGATTCTTCTTCCACAACTGTGACTAATATGGAAATGTTTTATGTGATAGCACATGTATGACCTATATAAAATTGCCTACCATTTTTGGAAGAGGGGAGGAGGAGGGCAGAGTGAGAACAATTTAGGACTCAAAATTTTGTAAAAGTGAATGCTAAAATTGTCTTGATATGGATTTGGGAAACATGCTGTTTTATAAAGGAACCAGGTTAAAATAGCAACAAAAAAGTATCACCTGATAGCATACCATTTAAGTACTTTGTTTTCATGGTGCCATTTCTTGCACTAGAAAAGTGATTTCTAGTAGACTGAAAGAATAATTTAAGTGCTAACCTCATATTCACAATAGGATCTAAGTTTCTGAAACTCATAGCTTATGTAATAAGAAACGGGCATTCATGAAAAAACATTGGTGCTGTCTTCTGCTTCTTTGGAAAACTATCTCCAGACTCTGTTGAATGGCTTCAACTGTTTTTCCTGGTCACAAGGAAAGATTTACTGAATGGATGAAAGGTGTAAGGCATCTAGAAAATTATGGAGATGTGAAAACCAAAGACATCAAGAGGACTTTAAAAATTATTGGTGTTAGTAAAATCAGTTTTTGTTTCATACAAAGCTTAAATTCGTTGAAAATACCATACCATTTCTCAAATGCAATCCAGTCTATTCTCTCTCTTCCATTCAGTTCTAGAACTATAACCATCCAAGATATATGTACTTATGAACCAGTTCAATGTATCCATGGATGACAAAAATCAGACAATAAGAATTTTTCTTTTACTTATTTTTCCTTGTGAATTTCCTTACATGTTGTATGGTTGTAAGTTGCATTTTGGAGACTCAGCTATGTTCTAGAATTTGATGCAACCAGCACAATGTTATGCACAAAAAGGAACAACTGGATGATGTTATGGCCTTTGTACCCTCCAGTCCACATCTTCCAGGACAATTAGGAAAAACCTTCAGTGGCTGGATGTCACCCCGTTTGTGCTTTGCTTGTTAATAGAGGATTATATGATGTTATAATATATATGATGTTAATAGCGGATCAAATTTACCTATGTTGTGCATCTCTCAAGGAAGGTTATATGAACTTTACATACACACAAGAGGCACCTTATTGGAGGAGGTCCTTTACTGTGGAATTTGGCTTTATCAACTCAAATGCTTTTGTTGTGTCAACAAACAATAGCCACAGTGGCTAATGGATGCTCAATAGTTTTCTACCAATTATATGGCTATACAAATGGGGTTTTCTGTTGAAGATAGTTCCTGAAACCTTGCCTGTTCTCTTATGTTTTCATCAAAGATACTTTTGATACATGTGTAGAACATCATCATAAAGATTTTTTGTGTAAAGTCAGTAGGAACATGGGTTGGTGGTTTTCACTATCTCTTTAATCAACATTTCCATTACTAATACCAACCAGTATCTTTTCCCCAAGCATTTAATATCTTCCCCTAATTCAGGTATTTTTAATAATTTGTCATTAAATACCCTCAAAATTGCCATGCTTTCATTATAAATCTCTTCTGGGGAGACTTGGGCTAGTCTGGCTCCTTTTCCTTTGGAGCCTTTTCTATTTGCTCATCCAGAAAACTGAGAACTGAGATACAAGAAGTTACCTGACAATTAGGGCTATCCCAAAGTGGAATGGTCGAACCAAGGAGATGGGAGATAGCAGGTTTTCTCTCACTGGGAAATCTTTAGGCAAAAGCTAGATGATTACTTATAAGGTATACTAGAGAGAGAATTCTTATTTATCTGTGGGTTGAACTAAACGGTCTGTGAGGGCCCAGTTCACTTCATATATGGTGCATGAATCATACCTTCAATATTTATCAAGAGAGTTTGGTGTGTAGGATAAGAAGAGTTGGCATGAAGTGGAATAATATATGACTAAAAATGTAGACTGGAAGCAGTATATGAAGGATTTTAAATGCTAAACAGAAAAGTTTATGTTTTATTTTCTTCTGGAAGAAGTAGAGAGCCACTGGAGTTTTTTTAATAGGGGAGGGACTTAGTCAGACCTGTACTTGAGGAAAATCATCAGTAGCCATGAGAGGGTTGTACTGAACTGAGAAGAGACTTGAGGCAAGAAGATCAATTCAGAAAATACTAAATAGTCTAGATGACAGGAGATCAGGGTTTGAACTAGAATGCTGGTGATTTATATAAGTGGAGACAAAGAGTTAGATATAAAAATGTTATAGCGGCAGAGGGGATATGATTTGGGAAAAGATTAGATATGTGGGGGGAGAGACAAAGCAAAGTCAAGGGTGATACTGAGGTTGTGGTTCTCACAGTCACTAGGTCTCTTAGAGCCAAACCAATCCAACCAGATCTGAACAAGAATCAACTTTTTGCTGTGTCTGATTAGGAGAATGATTGATGGATTGTAAAGGAGGGAACCAAATGGCCAATGGAGTCAAAAGCAGAAACAATATATTATAAGAGTGTGTCAACCTACACTCACCAGAACCCCTGAGGAGACACAAGGCTTCCCGAGGCTAGAGATGGGGAAGCCAGGAGTCCCTTGCAGAAGTGGAGTCCACAAAAAATGCCAGAGTTCTCCCAGGGAGATCTCAGGGACAATGAGATGACTAGAATGCTTGGAAGCAGCTGATTTCACAATGGTTTTAAGCCTCTACCCATATCTTCTGGCACCACTGAGTTAGGTGTTCTCAGGTATCCAACTACTAAAAACAACTCTTACTAAGGAGATGAATCACACAAGCAGGGACAAAAAGTCACAGGGCATAGGTTAGAAGGACACCTTGCATATAATAGACAATTGAAAAAAGATCATTTTGCATGAACCTGATTTCATGGTAATATCATCTCCCTCCACAAGCTCTTACCGTAGCCCACTCAAAGCTCGAAGTCTTAAGGAAAGAGACTAACGGACTTGCCCATGCTAATACAGAGATCCCATTTGAAAAGGGCTGGTTAAAATGAAATTGAATTGAATTGAAAGAAGAGAAGTTCATTCTTGTTTTTGATGTAGAAGTCTACAGAAAGGGAGAGAAGGAAGGGGGTGTATATCTCTGAAGGGAATTGTTCATTTGTAAATACACATTAGCAAGTGTAAGAACTGCCAAAAATCACATTTGCCCCGAATTCTTTATTAATAGCTGTTCCTTCTCTCTATAGGAAGCTACCAGGCAGACAGTTGGTTACTATTTAGAAATTAGAGCAGGTCCCATTGCCTGTTCTGGTGTAGAAAGATGCTTCAGGAAGTTGGCTCTTTCCCCAAATACTGCCATGGCGATGGAAAGAAAGCTTCTAACCAGATGTTATGCTCATGCCCTCACTGAACACATCCTCTTTGAACAGTATTGAACAATACACTTTGGTCCACAGCCCTGACATGTAGGATTCAGTTAAACACTAGGAGTAAATTCTCCTGGGTAGGAAACCAGTGAGGAGGGTTTGGGGCAAGGTCAATTAATCCTTGCATTTGGGGAGTTGTGGCCCTTTCAGTTTGAGCTTCCAAGAGATCTTGACCTTCTAAGATTGAGTGATGCTGAGGTGCTGCTTCTCATAGCCAGAAAGTCATTTTTAATACAATTTTGCAAACTTCCCAATAACTCTGCCTTCCCCAAAACTACTCTATGTTTTTTAAGTGAAGACAAAAATGAAGTGGGGTAACATTATAACACTTTTTTGCAATTCTAGGTGACACTCCAGCAGGTCCCGAACCTGAGCTACGTATAAGGTTGGATTATAGAGGGTGCATTCTCCAGGAGAACTTTTAGACTATCATGTTCCCTAGTGACAGGTGACAAAACAAAACAAACAAAAACTTTATAAAGGCATACTTCTCATATCAATGTTTTAAAAGTATCCTATTACATTTTGTTTTGTACATACCTCAAAGCGATAGCTTTCCATAGACCTAATCATAAGAACTTGGCACAAAAGACATCACAGACTGGTGCGACTGCAGGCTGGGGGCCAAAACATTTTGTACAAGCTCCTACTGGCAGCAGTTTGCATAAGCAGACAGTTTGTGCTCTGGCCTTACCTTGGCTCAGGCTAGTCGCCAACCGGGCAGCTTTCAATTTTTAAGCTTCCAGGAGAACCTCTGTCTTATAGATCAAATTGGTAATTTTCAAATACAAAAATAGCTTTCTTCTCACTATACCCAGTAGCAAATTGCACTCGCTTATTTACAAAAAGTAACATGAGGAGCAGTTGGTCATGGTGGCTAGAGAATGGGCCCAGAAGCCAGCCAGACCTGGTCCTGCCTCTGATCCATGCTGCTCATGTCACTCAAAGCCTCACTGTACTAGGAGCAGAACTTGCAGAGGTGCTGACTTGCTTTGTAAAGCGGCTTTCCTCACCAGAAGCTTCCTCTACTAGTGAAATCATTTGTCCAGCCCAATCGCTTCTGCTCTACAGGGCAGCAAATGGCCTTGGCTCATTGCCAAGAAGAGCCTGGATGCCCTGCAACGTAGGCCACTGCTCCCATAACTTCTAGAGAAGATCTAGAGCAGTGGTTCTCAAGCTTCCTAATGGCACGACCCTTTAATACAGTTCCTCACGTTGTGGTGACCCCCAACCGTAAAATTATTTTTGTTGCTACTTCATAACTGTAATTTTGCTACTGTTATGAATCGTAATGTAAGTATCTGATATGCAGGATGCATTTTCATTGTTACAAATTGAACAGAACCCACAGGTGGAGAAACGCTGATCTAGAGGGACATGCTAGATTTCTCAACATTTCCCCCAGTGAGTTACATATGTAATATAATATAATATGCCACAACTCAACTCCACAAACAGTTCAGAAGGCCTACTCTGTTGAAGAAACCATGCAAAGGGGTAGAGATACAACTCCTCATGTGAAACAATCTCCCCCAAACTTCAGGCTAAGCTTGATCTTTAGTTAGGTGAAAAGGGAGCTATAGCCTTGTTATCAGAAGACCTGGTTTCAAATACTGACTTGGTCACTGACTAGTCCCTTGGATTCTTTGGGACCTTGCTTTCTCACCCATAAAATGAGAGGTAACATCTGATAACTGCTATGTTACCTCTCCCGTGTAATAGACAATTACCTTCACAAAGGTAAACCAACATACCAATCCCGGATATAACACATGAATCTAGAAAATGGTGTTTACAACCATGTCAGAATAGAACTAAGGGGTGTTGGAATGGGACTGGAAGGAAAAGAGATTTGTTTTATGAAAGGCTGGTGATGCCAGACAAGATGGAGAGAAAGAGCTATTAATCTGTAGAATAAATAGCACCAGCTACAAGCTTTTCCTAGAAAATGGAAATTTAAGTTAATGTGTCTCTGCTTAAACAAGTGAGACAGAAAGAGAAAGTAAGGAGAACAAAGAAAAGAAAAAGAGAGAGATCAACTTGGCTAACAGTCATTGTTGGTGAGGTTGTAGAAAGGTAGGCATGCTAATTCACTGTTGGGAAAGCTGTGCTGGAAATCAATTTGGAATTAGGCAAGAAAAGTCACTACCTGTTGATCAAGAGATCCTACCGCTGTGCATATACTCTGAGGAGATAGCAAACAGAAGGAAAGTTTCCTTCTAAATCAAAATATTCAAAGGAAAGGGTTTTTTATGGTAGCAAAAATAATGAGTTCCATTTTCTAAATGGCTATACCAATTGGAATATAGGAATGTAATTGAATATATTGTTGTCCCATAAGTAATAACAAATATGAAAAATTCGAAGAAGATGGGAAGACATATAGAAGTAGTACAGATGGAAGAACATAGAACCAAGAAGATTATATATATATATATGTATATATATATATATATAAAATGTCAAAAATATAGTAAATAAATACAACAAAAGACGTCTTAACTTAGATTGAAGGCAATGACCAACCTTTTTTTCAGAGAAAAGATTCTTAAACATACTTTGCTGTTCTCAGTAGAAATGTGGAGGATTAAGGGTGTATAATGTTGCAGGCATTGGCAGACTCAATTGCTGTATAGCTTGGTTTTGCTTAACAGATTTTCTTTGTTGTAGGGAGGATTTTATGGAGAGGGAGGGAAGGGAATAAGACCCAGAGAGGGAGGCAATGTGTCATTTTGGAGCACTTTGGGGAAAGCTCAATTCCATATGCCTGGTCAAGAGCCAAACATCCAACTGAATGATGTCTATTTATGTGGTTACTTGAACTCCTCATCTACAGGCAATGAATTACGTGTGTTCAATCTGTGGCAGAATTTTCTCTGATCAGCAACAGTTGGACACACTGTACCTTACTCCAATGTAGTGATGTCATTTTGATCATGTTCAAATGTCAAGGAGAACATCCAACCAATCCAGTCCTCTCTGCCACTCTACTTCCTCTTTAAATTCTGTTCTCCTTAAACCACCAACCATTTAAGCACTCTTTCTTCTTCCCCTATTCCTCCTTGACTTGGAAACACTTCCATTTCGGAACGGGGACACATAGGGAGTTTCCGGAGTCTGAGCACAGTTTCTGCACTCAGACTTTTGGAACACCATGGATCTTTTGGCGCTGTTTTACATGAGCAGAAGTAAGCCTTGCGCTAGACTCTCAGCTAGAGAGGTTTGATATACTTCAATTCGTGGTTGCTATCATGGTGTTTCTTCCATCTGCCCCAAACCCTGTTGTTCTGCTGGTTTTCAGTGATTAGGCAGGCTGGTTTTGGCTCTGGTTCCTCAAAAAGAATGTTTTCTTTCAGTTTTTTCATACTTGACAATGCAAAAAACCCTTCTGGGAAATGTGATGAGGGAAGAAAAATCTCCAAAAGGAAACGTTGGGCCTGTAATGGACAGGCAGTAACAATGGACATAGTGAGCATGGTTGCCAAGCCATTAGCAGCAGAGCCATGAAAATCCATGGTGGTTCACAAGCCCAAGGCCATTGCCCGTTGGTGGGTGAAGTGTGGAGAAAAGAGTGAATGCCACTAGACTCAGTCCAAAGACAAAAGAAGATATTCTAATTGAATTTGTGCCAGCTTTTGCTCTCTGGCACGACTTTCAGGGGAATGTCAGCATGTACATAAGGGGTGGGAGGATGGAGGCTAGGGCAAGATCTTTGTCTAGTGGCTATTGTTCTCACATGAGGACAAGCAGACTCATAGAAGGGACCTTTGAGGTCATCCAGACACACCAACCCCTTAATAACACACATGAAGAAAAATGAGGCTTAGAAGGAGAGGACTTGACTGAGGTCACGAACAGGTCAGACAGAGCAAAGATAGGGTTCCAACCCTGAGCTTCTGACCCTAAATCCAGGGTTCTTGTCCCCCAAGTCTATTACTGGCATTACAGAATGATGTGTGTGTGTGTGTGCATGCATGTGTGTGAAATTAAATGGTGTCAAACTACACTAGCAGATTCTTTTCTAACTGTGAGGTCTAAGAGCAAACTCCTAGTTTGGGTGGGCATAAAGATAAAGAGCAAAGACGCTCACATCTGGTGAGGAGAATATTCTGATCTGTTGTGCACCTTTAAAGGTTCTCTTTAATGTTCCTCCTATGGCATCTAGATGGCTCAGTGTCAGAATACTGGACCTAGAGTTAGAAAGAGCTGAGTTCCAATTCAATCTCAGAAACTTCTTAGCTGTGTGACCTTGGGCAAGTCACTTTACCCTATTTGCCTCAATTTCCTCATCCGTAAAATGAGCTGGAGAAGGATATCACAAACCACTTCAATATCTCTGCCAAGAAAATTCCAAATGGGTTCATAAGTTATCAAATATGACCAAACAACATCAACCTAGGTGTCCTATTAAAGATATAGTCCTAATATTCTTGCTAAGATGTGGAGCTCATAACTTCATAGAGGGTGACTGGCACTTCCCTGGGCTTCTCATAGGATAATATTAGCTTTTCTGGCTCTGCCTTATCACACTACTGAATGGTTCAGATGGTTTTCAGCAGGGCCTAACTATGTCATCTCTCCATGGTTTATTCAATGAGCATTCATTAAATGCTTTGTGTGTGCAAAGCATTCTGCTAAGCAACCTTTGCACTTCTCTCTTAGATGTAGCCTTATTTCCATCCTACTGAGCTAGTTTTATAAGTGGTTCTTTTACCAAGGATGCTAGCTCTCCCTCACAGCTTTGTGTCATTGGCCAATGAATGAAAAGGACATTTCTCTTCTTACTCAATCATGAATGATTTTTGATGTTAAATCCAATAGATCCCTGGGGTACCCCACCTGAGACCCTTTTCAAGGTGACATTGAACAGTTCAGAATCTACTTCATTTCCTACTTCATTACTAACCACCACCTAGTCCTTATCTCTACTAAGTCCTATCTGAAGGAAGAGCTGGAAGACTTTATAGAATGTCTTCCTGAGATACTGAGAGACTCTGTCTAGGCATTCCCCTGATCTGTCAGTCTGGTAGTCCTGTCAAACAACAACAACAACAAAAGAAATGAGGCTAGCCAGGTTGTATTGGATCTATAGGGGCCATCCCATGAATCATGGTCAGAAGTGCCATTCCTGGTTCCAACTGACCAAGTACAAGCTTCAGTTCCTACTTCTGGTCATGGGTGACTAAGGGGCCAGCAAACTGAGGTGCTGAGTCCTAGTATTAGTTAGGGAAACAGAAGACAGCATGATTACTGACAAAATATAAGCTACCATATCTTCAATCTTTGCCCCTGTCTCTCTCTTTCTGTTCTTCTCTTACTTTCTAGCTGCGAATCTTGCCAGGACTGTTTTGAACTGCTTCCTGGGAAAGGAATGGGGGAGGGGGGAGGAGGGGGGGCTTCTCTTAATCCTATCATTGCTTCTAAGGAATACACCCTGCTTGGGCAAGATTGAGCTTGAGTTGCCCTTTTGTGTTTGGTCTTTCCTGATTTTAGACAAGCAAGAATCTATCCCAAGAACCACGTGTCCATGCACAGAGGCAACCTGGTGAAGGAGAGAAGCTCAGAGATTCCGAGTCCCACCAGGACAGAGTTGAAGGGAGCTAGCAGAGGAGGAGCATACAACAACTCACCATTACTGTGCATTGGGAGACTATGGCAAATGCCAAGAGAATCAGCCCAAGTGAGACCATTTTACCATCAGACATAATTTAGGAGCTGTTTGGACAGTGGGATGAAATGTCAAATGCCTAATTAGTGGTCCAGAAAACTCCATTTGTTCTGATGAGGTTTATGTATCAGTCTCCCAGCAGGAACAGTAATTAAAAGTTAAGCTACTGAATCCTGGTTTAGGTTATCTTATTAACATAGGTGGTGATTCTTTGGTGTCAAGTAGTGTGTGTGTGTGTGTGTGTGTGTGTGTGTGTGTGTGTGCAAGAATGAATTACCTGCCCCGTACATGCTTCATATTGTACACTGAGGGACTTTTCACTCTATCTTTTTGGGGAAAACACTAGACATGACCCATAAGCTACGCTATAAGGAAATTTGTTTCTGAGGGGTCAGAGTGGCCATTTAAAGGCATCTTAAGCACTATCATTTGTGACAAGCTCTCCAAAACCGAGCCTAAGTACAAAAGGAGTGAGTACAGCCTCTCTGTTCCCAAATGGGAGTGCAGCCCAGCCTCCAGTGGGCTCAGTGTTAGACTTGCTGTACCCAGATTGGCTCTCAAGCATTGGTTTTATCTCTAAATGTTCACAATATCTTGATTTTTATATTGTAGAATTTTGCCAAGAAGTAGTCAAACTTACTGTTTCTAATTTGAAGACTCCACCCTGTTTCCCCACAAGTGCCTCTCTTCAGGCTGGGAGAACTTCAAAGAACAGAGGCTGCCCAATCAAATACACCAACTCATTCAATGCACTAGAATCTATTTTCTTTGCGTCTGATGGATTGAATTTACTCAGGACATCTGGGTGTATCTATACTATAAGCCTTGCTTACCTTGCATTTAGATTTCCTGGGAAACTTTTCTGATCTGACAAAGTCCAGAAATTATTCTCAGCAGGTAGAGAAAAGTCAAAGCAAATTAAGCATTAAATATTTCTACCTTTTCTCCATTGTCCCCTCTCACCGAGGCCTCTATGACAAGTAGCATGACTAGCCTTTCTTTGATTTTTCCCTTGCTCCTAAGCTTCAGTATCACTAAGATTTGTGTCAGCACAGGCACTGTCTTGACACAGCTCACACCTTTTCTATGACTTGCTAGATGGTCTTGAAGAATCGCTGAGGTCCAGAATATTATCAGCTAGCTGCCAACCCTATTGAGATCAAGGCAGAACAATTCCAGTCTAGAGTTTCATTATGGGACTGCTGATTTGGCTTCTGGTTAGGAAAAAGGTGGAGCTTAGATGACCCAATTCACTTTCTCTAGGAGCCCCATAAACCTGAATTCAGGCATGGCTGGAAATTATCATCTTAGTAAAATACCAGTAAAACAACAGTCTCTATCCCTGATGGCCCAAGAAGCTTTCATAGTCATCTTGGAATTGGTGGTAATTGGGCCCTGATGGGAAAAGCAAAATTGTACCCAGAGGGGATATTTGTCATCACCAGGATGATCCTATTTTTTCCAAAAGGAATTAAGTCTTAACTGTGCTCCTGTGACCTTGAGAAAATTCTAACTGCCATAATTCAGAATGCTCTCGTTTGGAAATGGCAGAAATTCTATTTGCTGTATGTTGTAAGTTCCTAAAAGTGCCCTGAGCTCTTCTAAAGATATATATGTATTACCCTTAGATGGTTATAAGTGTTTTTATATAAATGTTCAAAGCTTCTGAGAAATGGACACTATAAAAATTCAATGAGTAATTTACAGCATGCCCTACCTATTGGCCAAGTACTTTCAGGCCCTTCACTTATTTGTTTGTTTTAGCTGAATTACACTCAAGAATTGGCTTAATAAAATGACCTATACCTGACAGCAACCTAATCTGATACAGGTGAATTTGGGTGTGGGGAAAACAGCTTACGCTCCTCTATGGATCACAGTACCCCTGCAAGGCCCTAGGCCCAATGTTCCATTTGAGAGAGAGCTCCAGATGCTCTAACAATGGCTTTTACAAAATTAAACCCAACTAAGAAAGAAGACCTGGGAAGACAAAAGAAAAGCCTTCCAGCCTACACCTGAAATTCATTTCAGCAAGCACACCTTCCTGCCACCATTAGGCTTCTGTGCTAAGGCCCATTGCCAAGCACCAACAGCCAATGAAGAGCCATTTACTATCTGCTCAGCAACATGAACTGACACTCCTATTAGTGGAAGAGTATTTGAGAATGTCAGGGAGCCCACAATATGACCATTAATACTGCATTAAGTCCAATTATATTTCTTAGCTTGAAAAATCATTTTCTAAAATAATAGCTTTCAAAATCTTCCCCAAAATGGTGCCATTCAAATAAATAGGCATTGCTTTTAATTTGATTGGCCAAAAATGTAAGATAAACTACATTTCCAGAGGGCATGTATTTTTTTTTTTGGATTAAATGATGGTAGTGGGTGCTACATTTGGTAGACTCTTTTATCTTGGAGTTTACTCAACTTCAGAAATAATTAAAGCAATTAGAAAAGACCTTGGACTTTTCAGCAGGGCAATGCTCTCTGAGTAGAATTTGAAAATATGCTTTTGGATGGCGAATATTTTCAAGGAGCTCTCATGGTAGAAAGGACCTAACAAAAATCTCAATATCATAGTGGGGATCCAGTCATTGGTCTTATGTGCTTTCCTCACAACAACCCAGGGCAAGAAGAGCAAATAAACTCCTAGATTAAGAGCTAAGCTTAGAGGTTATCTAGGCCAATTCTCTCATTTGGCCCAGAGAGGCCAACACACTCTCTCAAAACCAAGTGGACTGCAAATGGCACAACCAGGATCTGAATCCAGGTTCTCTGACTCAAAGGCTAGTGGTACTCTTTCGACTGTGTCGTTTTCTGCATCTATGTTGGATTCCTGCTCACTTGGGAAAATCTAAGTGCCTTCAGGCCAAGCACTGGAGTTGGTTTTTGTGCTAATCTTGGGATCTGTTGTCTTTGCTGAGTCTTTTCAGTTGTGTCTGACTCTCTGTGAGCCCATTTTGGGGTTTTCTTGGCAAAGATGCTGGAGTGTTTTGCTATTTCCTACTCCAGCTCATTTTACAGATGAGGAAACTGAGGCAGACAGGGTAAAGTGACTTGCCCTGGGTCACACAGCTAAGACGTTTCTGAGATTGAATTGGAACTCAGCTCTTTCTAACTCTAGGTCCAGTATTCTGACGCTGAGTCATCTAGGTGCCATAGGAGGAACATTAAAGAGAACCTTTAAAGGCGCAAAACAGAGCAGAATATTCTCCTCACCAGATGTGAGCGTCTTTGCTCTTTATCTTTATGCCCTGGGTCACACAATTGTAAGATCAGTCTTCCGGATTCTGAACATAGTGTTCTATTCACTGCATCTCCTAGATGCCTAACTTTTGGGGTATATTACTTGCTAAATATATACAGGACAGGACACTGATCCTGACTCGGAGAAATGACAATTAAAATGATTAGCGCCAAAGAGGAAGCGGCTAGGCCTTTGAGTCCAAAGTCAGGTCTCAAGGCCCAGAACAGTCATGAGGCCTAGAATCGCCCCTAAAAGCAGCAGTGCGAGCCTGGGCATGAACGTGAGATTATAGTGCGTGGTGGGCTGGGTTTCCAGGGGCTGAGCAGAGGAAGTAATTGTGTTTCTACACACATAAGAAACACAAAGGAGTTCGTCCCTTGGTTTCTGCAAAAGAGAAAAGTGATCTGACAGCCAAGAGAGGAGCTTGGAAGGAAGCACGTGGCCGATTAATCCACGGGCATCACCTCTCTGGAGAATAAGTTTAATTCCAGCTCTTGTCACAAATGAAATGAGTTTGATGGTCTGTAGTGAACAGTAATGCATGACACACCAAACCGTTCCACTCCTTGGCAGAGAAAATCAAGAGGGTTCCATCTAGAACAAAGTTAATACTATTTGATAGAAAATAACTCATCGAGCAATTCCTTTAAGTATCTGGGGAGAAAAAATCCCTTACAGATAGAGAGTATTGTTGATGGCAAGATACGGAAAACAGGCTGTGTGCAGATCGGCAATGGACTATGGCCACCTGCAACATTCATCTTTCACATTTTTTATTAGCAGAAAGGAAAATGGTTCTGTAGTTAACCCCTGTGCCCCCTCCAAGAATGATAGCAGCCATTTTTTCCCAGAGTTTGTTTTGTCATCTATGAATTAGTATGTGACTCCGTGGAGCCTGAGTGATTCCAAATTATTGATTTGGGGGCTTGGGTAGTAATCTTAAAGTGAGATAGAGGATATGCCTTGACATACGCTTTTGACCACCTAGCCAAACTGTAAATTTCAGCCTATTGTCATGCGTTCTTGCTTCATAAGTAAATCAGCCACTGGAAACAATGCAATCACAATGGGTCTGATTGCTGTCTCTCTTCTACATTGAGAGAATGTTTTACTGGGTAATGTTCAGCGGCAACTGGCAATCTCAGTTCTAATCCCAGTTTCCAGTCCATAATTTATTCATTTGTTCCATAAATCTTTATTAAGGGTCTACAGTGCTGGAAACACAAAGACAAAAACCAAACGGCTCACGATCCCAAGGGACTTGCATTCCACCCTTTTATCAACTAGACAAGAGACAGCATGGCACAGTAGGTAGACTGTATATATGGGAGACTATCTTAAGGAAGCAATGTCTGTAGTAGACAAAACTTTGAACCTAAAGTTAGAGAGACCTGAATTCAAATCCTCCCTTACTTGCTAGGCAGACTTCTTACTAGCTGTGTGACCCCAGGCAAGAATGCCTCAGTTTTCTCATCTATAAAATGGGCTTAATAACACTTGCCACAAAGGGTTATGAGAGTCAAATGATAACACATGTAAAGCTATTTGACAACCCTAAAGCTCTAGATAAGAGTTAGATGTAATTATTTGGTCTTGGCCAGCAGTCAGAGGCAGGAATTGAATGGTGGTCTTGCCGGGGTCAAGTCAATTATTCTCTCAGTGCTCTCTATAAGTTATACACAATGTAGTCATTTATTTGAGCAGAAGGAACTTCCATAACATGAGCTCCTCACACTGATGGAGTCACAGGTTCACACAAAAACAAGAGAGAAAAACAAGAAAAGAGGTTTGTGGGGTTTTTTCTCCAGCCAACTGTCATGCATGTTCATTTCATAATTAAATCATGCCTTGGGAGAATTGCAATCACAATGGCTCAATGTGTTATTTCTCTTTTCCATAGACAAAAGAGCTTCCTGGATAGAACAGTGGCTAATAACAAACAAGTTTACCTCTAATTCCAGTGTCTGGTCCCTTGCCAACTGGCTACATGGCCTTTGCCATGCCATTTCACCTCTGCATGAGTTTCGTCGCGACTAGCAGTCTGAACATCAATAATGGAATCTAGGGAAGATCTTAGCTATCGATAGCACTTTCTGCCCCCAGCAGCAAACGACTCTGACCACTAGTGGTTCAATGCTTGTATAAATGCAAATGTCTCTCTGACCAATCATTTCTTCTCAGAAGACACTTGACTAAAGATTTTTTTTTTCTGCATGCTAAGCCTTAAAGACAAAGGGGGAGGGAGTTGTTGAGGGCGGACTCATTACAAATTGATGGTAATATCAACTAGGCTCTCACTATTTTATGACTCGTTTTCTATCACCTGCAAATATGACCAAGTTTTCCCCATCCTTAAAAAATAAAACACAACAAAATGCCCTTCATTTGACCTCTTTAAACTGTCTTCCTTTGTTTCTTCTCGTTTTCATGGCCAATTCCTCACCAGACAAGAACTGTACTCTCCAAGGTTAGCAAAAATAGCTTAACTGCTCAACCTAATAAATCAAGAAGTATCAAAGAGAAAAATAAATTTAAAAACAAGTCTTTAAGCACCTCTTGTGTTAGACCCTGTGCTACGCTTCAATCCCATGGCCTCACTTTGAATTATAGGAAATTGAAAAGTGTTTTCATGAACAAAATCAAAGCAATTATGTTGAGAAAGCAAACTGTTGATCAAGAAAATATAACTGTATCAAATATGTCAGGTAAAGGTATGATACTTTACATATATACATATATAATATTAATATATGTATGTATATACAAATCTTCTTCTAGATGCCCCATCAAGATCTCCAATTCAACATGCCCAGTGTGGAAAACATAAGAACTCCCAAACGTCTAGTTTCTCCAATCTTTCTTGTGTTAAAGGGCACCACCACTCATCCAGTCACCTAGCTCTGCAGTTTGGAATCCTTGGAATCACTTCCATCACCCCATCCTCCCTGCCATCTCACTGAATCTTCCCCCCAACATCTCTCACTCTTTCCTCCTTTTTTGTATTCACATTGCCACTGTGCTATCCTTATCACCTCCCCCCCCCCCGCCGAAATATGGCAATAGCCTTCTAATTAACCTCCCTGCTTCTGGCTTCTCTCTTCGCCAATTTATCCTCCACAAGAATGCCATATTAAGACAAAAGGCTTGACTGTGCCAGTCTCCTGTGCAAAAATCTTTGGGGGTTCCACGTCACCTCCTATTTTAAATATGAGTTCAGCTTGGCAGGTAAAACTGCCCATCTTATGGTTTCCACTGGCCATTATAGACTTATTTCATATTATCTCCATTTATATACTCTCAATTTCAGCCCAACTGGCCTAGTAGCTATTTTCTGAACTCACTGAAGCATCTCCTAGTTCCATGCCATTTCATAGGCTGCACTTCTTCCATGGCTCCATTGTTGGAACCCTTAGCTTCTTTCAAGGCTCAGCTCAGGTATGAATAAATTGTTATTCATCTGAACTGTCATCTTGCTTCTTCAATTATCTTAATTTCCAGCGCTGCTGATTGCTACAATTTCTGGAAGCTTTGCTCCAAACTCATTTACTTTTATGTAATGACAAATAAAAATTGTGTATGGGCAAAAGCAGGCTTCAATTAACCAAGATTTTCCTGATCACTCCAGTTGTTAGGACTCTCCAAAATGGCTTTGTACTGATCCTTGTAATTACCAGAATTCTGCACCTCTCCCGTGGAACTTCCTTGAAGTCAGGGACTGGGTTCTTTTGTCCATATCTTGTATCTTTCCCTAGCACTTAGTGTAGTACTTTGTACTTTTAAAACATTTGTTTTGAATGAGTACTTCCCCAGATTTCATCTATGTTCTCTTCCTTGGTTATCTCTTAATTCTCTAGGGACAATTCTCAGTGTCAAATTATTTGGGAGTCTGAGAACCAGTTCTTCATGTGAATGCCAGCACTAGTCCTTCCTACCTGCATTACCATGGGCAACTCATTTCAGCCCTCTGGGCCTCCACTTTCTCATCTGTAAAATGAGAGAATAGGGTTGATACAGAGAAGTGTTAAAGCCCCTTCCACCTATGACAGATGTACTATGTCACTTTTATCTCCCCTTCCAACGTTGTTTCGGAGCTTCAGTTCAATCTATCCAACTGCCCATTGTATACTTCAACCTAGACAGTTGACCTCAAAGTCCAGCTGAACAAAACTAACCTCATCATCCATCCACATGTTTGAGGAATCACAACTCACTGGGAAGTTGTCATCACTGGGAGTTTGCTAAGGTAACAGTAGACTCCCTTGAGTTCCAATAGACTGAGTGGCCACCCATGAAGATGGTTTCTTTGCTCTAACCATTTGCAGTGCTGATTGGCACCAAACATCTGATTATGAGCAAAACTCATAAGTCAGTTGGATGCTATCCTATTTCATGTGTACAGAGAATGAAATAGATGGCGCTTCTACACATTTCACCCTTGCTGGGAGCCTGGGCATGTCTCAAAGTAGCTATCTCTTAATCCTATGGAGACCTGATTCTGAACTAAGCACACAAAGACAAAATGAGTTTTCATTTATCTGTTATGTCATTGTGCATCGTTAATGATCTAAACTTCCAGGGATGATGGTTGCTGCGATTGCTGAGAGCTTCGCTACAGACTCATTTCCTTTTAAGTAATGGTAAAGGAAAATCGTGTACAAGAAGGTAGGTTGCTTTAATTCTCTAAACATGATAACAATAGGGGGAAAATCCAAAGTTCCCACTGTCTCTTTAATGGCAGTTTTGAACCGTCTGCGTAGTGTCCCAGAAATATTGAAATGATATTTATGATATACACTACTTGCATTATTAGAGTCAGTTCAAGAGGGGAACAATGAACTATAACTGTCTTCTGTTCTCTCTTTTTTTCAAGTGACTTTAAAAAGACTTTTATACCTTGTAATTAATTGGCCAACTAGGGAAATCTGCTGCAGAAATAAATGCAGTTCAAATAGTATTCTATACTAGATGGCATTTGTTCAGAAACCTTTTTCTGAAGACTATTAAAACATGCATGAGAAACTACCAATTACTCAGCCCAGTGAGAGTTCCTTACAGAAAAGGCTGAGGGAATTATCATCCAATAATAATAAAAACATTGAATGCAGTACCTAGGGCATGAGCTCATACACTCTTGGTGACTTTAGTCACTAGGTCTTATTTCTAATTAGGTCGATCAATGTGTTTCAGTATTCCTTTAAATAGTTGATTTCATATTGAAATATGCAAAGCTGCAATTCTCAAAGTGACATTGGACATTTACTCATAAGGCTACTTTTCCTTCGTGTAGAGCATTTCTGATATCCCTTTTATTTAAAGCATAACAGTGGATAAGGACATATGAATCCTCCCATTTCCCCCTAAAGAACTTGATTTTAGGACATTGCAGAAGATGCTATTTTGAGCATGTGATGCAAGTGGAGCAGTTTTCTTTCTTTGAAGCTAGAATGAGCTGTTGACCATCAATTATCTAATCCCGGCTTACCTCAAACCTGCTATTCCAAATAAGGCATATCTCAATATATGAATATTTACATTAGCATTGTTTTCATTTATCTGAATATCAGTTTATCTAAATTAATTCTGTTTGGCTAATTGAAGTTGGACTGTATCAGGGGAAGATCACCAAGTAAAGAAATTGGACCTGATACTATTTGACCTTGCCTTTCCTAGACTTCCTCCAGCACAGATCTGGCCACTGACTCTCCTTAACCAATTCCAGTGGCTTCCTCATGGCCTCTAGCTTAAATTAGAAATTTTTCTGCTTCCCTTTTAGAGCCCTTCACAACCTTCTGTACCCTGTGACCCAGCCAAACCATCTTTCCCTCTGCCTCAGAGGGTTGCCTCCATGGGGTTGCCCTACATGGCTGGAATACATTTGTCAGGTAACTCCATCTCAGACCACCTCTCAAGCACCACCTTCTGCATGAAGCCTTTCCTGATTCCCCCTCCCAGCTCTGAGCAGCCTCTTCGCCAAACTACAATGTACACATTTCAATTTGCTTATTCCATAATGATGCTTTCTATGTCCCTGTTGTCTTCCCTCTCACACCTGCTAGAATTTTAGTTCTCTGAGGGAAGGGATAGTTTCCTTCCTTCTACTTGCATTCCCTAGTGTCTAGCATAGCTCTTGATCCATTACTGGCATTAATAAATATTTATCCACTTGTTGGCTAATTGCTTGATACATGGCATTATCTCCCGGGGGGGGGGGGAATCGGTGAGATTGTGGGGAGAGACAATTCAACAAGCATTCATTAGGCAACTGCTGTGTGCAAAGAACTGCGTGAGGCTCTTGGGGTTCAAAGAAAAACATGCAGGAGCAAAGGTAAACAAAGTAACTTCCAGAGGGGTAAGAAGAATCTCATGGAAGTACAGGCTCATGAGCTGGTCTCTGAAGGAAGTGGGACATTCTGTACACTCTACCAGGCAAAGGAGAGAGAACGCCATTAGTGAGGCTTGCCTGGGAGATGTCTATGGAAGACTGCCTGGTCAAGGGCCAGATGGGGGCAATGGGAGGCTATGGAGAGAAAACACTATCTGCTTGCCATAGGAGCTAGAATTCAAGGAACCTTGGACGTTGAACAGAGAAAGGACCACAGGGAGCTAAAAGAGTTGCATGTGAAGGACAGCTAGGAAAAGAGGGGTTAGACTCACCCCGCTGGGGGATGGTCTCTGAGAACAGAACAGGGGAAAATATTAGGCTTGACAGAAGCAAAGATTGTCTAAGTAGAGCTCCCCCAAGGAGCTCTGCGGATGTAGTGAGCTCACTCATTGCAATTGCACAACATTTAGTTTCATTTTTATGGTTATTTTCTTCTCCAGATTGCAGTGACTGTGTAAACTCTTTCCTGGTTCTGCTTACTTCACTCTGTGTCTGTCTACTGGAGTCTGCCCCTGTTTGACTGAATTCCTTCTCTTCAGCATTTTTCTGATACAATGCTATGTCATCATTTGTCCAGCCATTCCTTAATTGATGGGCAATCATTTTACTTCCCAGTTCTTTGCTTCCACAAAAGTACAGCTCTGGCTATTTTGGTATAAATAGGGACCTTTTTTCTGTCCTTGACAGATAGATTCTTGAAGAATATATCCACTATTGGGATCTTAAAGTATGAAGAATTTAGTCACTTTTCTCATAAAATCGCCGACTGTTTTCTAGAATGTTTGGACCAATATCCAACTCTACCAACTGCATATTCAATGGACTTTCATTCAATCTATTCAATGTATTAGCTAGCCCGGAAAAAATAAGCTAACAGTGGAATCAAGACTGGACAACTAATATCTATCAGATATAGGGTGGAGTCACAATAGGAAATAGTAATTAAGGGTAACAGGAAGTGCATTTGAAAATAAAGCATAACTAAAAATGTCCCACTTTAATCCAGGTGGTTGCGTAGTAATGTGGCATAGATGATTGAGTCCTGGACATAGGGTAAGAAAGACCCGAGTTCAAATCCTGCCTCAGATACTTACTAGCTCTGTGCCCCTGGAAGCCATTTAACCTCCCTCAGCCTCAGTTTCCTCACTTGTAGAATAGGGATCATAATAGCGGCTACTTCCCAGCGTTGTTATAAAGATCACATGAGATGAAATACATCAAGTCCTTTACAAACATTAAAGTCTTATATGAATATTCCTCATTATCATATAGGAGCACACGAAGGAAGCCTCTTGAGTACCTGGCATCATCCCAAAATGGGACTCACAGCAAGGATAACTGACACTTGACACACACACACACACACACACACACACACACACACACACACACACACACACAAGGATAACCAGCCACTTGACACTGGTCAGCTCTTCGTACATGTTACAATTTCTTCCGAGGCAGATGTGTTCTTTTTGCTTCAACAAACTTGGTCCCCCTCCCTTTTTTCTGGTTTCACAGGTCCCAGGAAGCACTGGCAAGGACACTCCCCCTCCCAAGGTTGCTCTACAGCTGTTCTGTACCTTCAAATCAGAGAATTGCCTGGTGTCACTGAAAGCCCGGCATCTCCTATCAGTGGCAGCACCTTAATCCAGGTCTCTCCTGACTGTGAGGCTGACTCTAGCCACTAGTGTGTCTCTTATCAAAGTTGTTAAAAATGTGAAATGATTACAAGCAGAAACGTATCAAATATTTTCCTCAGGAATTGGGAAAAGCTCCTCTATAACTACTTACACAATGATGCAGGTAGTAAGCACAAACTCTCAACCAAAACAAGACGGGGGCAGATGCCTGGCAATGCCTTTCAGAGGACTTAACTACCTGTAGAGCAGTGGTGACAAACTCAACCAGAAGGGGGCACTAAGTCATACATAGGGATCCCTGGAGGACATAATATTGACTTGGAAAACCATGTATTAGCATTATCTACATTCTGTTGTATTTTTCTTTATTTTGTTAAATATTCACCAATTACTTCTTAATCTGGTTCTGACTTCACTGGGGAGTGTAGTGAGCACATGGCAGCCTCGTGGCAGACACCTCTGGTGTAGGCTACGTTTAGCTACCCCCACAACCAGTGCCATTCATGCCCTTGGTGGATACCTTTAAAATGATAATACAACTAGAACATTTTTTAAACTTCTGCAATACAGAAGATATTCATTAACACCGAAGTATCTAAGCGTAATGGGAGCAGAAAGGTGCAAAAATTAAAGCCTGGAAATTAAAAGAAGTGAGATAAAACAGGAAAGGATGAGGTTTGTTTGTTTAAACCATGCACCTAAGGGTACTTGAGGATTATTTCAGAATTTGATTTTTTTCTTTTTTTTTCACATACATCATTAAAGCTGAGAGAAATGATTATTTTTGATTCAACAGTCATGGTATCTACATTGGTGCTGGTGAAGGCATGCTGGTCTCCATCTGTATACTTTGGGGACCCCCCAGGTTGGATGCTGAGGGTTAATGTGTACAAGGCTCATAGATTCAGAGTGTCAAAGGAAATCACTGAGTAGAACTGGCCACAGAGGAATGGAAACGATTAGCTGGCAATGCTGGGAAATCCCAGAGACCAAACTTCCCCACTTAAGGTGGATTTTTTTTTTGCAGGATGAGAACAGCTGAATTTTCCAACCAACCCACTAGCATGCCAAGTAATTTCTTCAGAGGACTTTGCCCATCTCTAATTCATGTCAACTCTTGAAAGTCCAATTCTTTCCTCAAAGAATCCTGACAAAGTCAGAGAAAAAACCAGCTAATTAACATTTTTCTACCCACAGAAATACTTTTTTACTTTCTTTAAACCAGCTAACTTGTAAAGTACAATGTGTTTGACTCAGATGAGATTCAGGATGATTCTTTTAAAGGGAATAGTAGATACTGGGGTTATTTTAATTTCTGCAATGGGAAATTATTTAACATAAAAGTTGGCATTTTTAAACCACTGTGAGGCACTACAGTGTTGTCCATAAAAACCAGCGTCAAACCCAGGAAGACCTGGATTCAGTTTTCACCTGTCACCCACTGGCTGGGAATCCCTTAATATCACAAAGACTATTAGCTGTAAAGAAGATGCCAACTTACAATGGCAGAGGAAGTTCTCATGCCTGGGACTTCTCTGTACTCATGGTATCACAGGCCCTGTCCCTGTTCTCGAAAAGTTGGCCATCAATGACAGCTCTGGATGTTTTTAGCACCGGATTTTTATATCAGCTATAGAGCATAAGAAAAACAAAACAAAACAAAAACTCTGAAAAGGAATACATGGAATAAACCCATAGGCTCCTAGCTAGAGGACTAACTAGTGATTCTGATGGCCGAGGAAAATATCACATCTATCCCAAGGCAATGACAAATTCAGTTGTGCGTAGGGAGATTTATGGGAAAGTCCTCAGATCTGGGGATAAGGCTCTATGGAAGGAGAAACTCTGGACAGTTCCCTGTGGGCCAGGCCGGAAGGCACTGGGATCTAACGAGGAAGCAGGGGAGGGGAAGGAGAGCTTCTACTAAAGAACTGGACCAGGATGTAGCAATCCCAGGACAGACATGCACAGCATGTGGACCACAGGCAGAAGAGAGGATAGTGGACAGGTCAGTTTAAAGCAAGAATCCTGAGTTCAAGTACTACCTCTGACATAGACAGCTTTTGTGATCACAGACAAGTCATTTAAGCTCTTAGTCTCCAAGTTTCTTGAAGATAAAAAGGTGTGGATTAGCTCCTGATTTAATGAAACCTCACATCCAAAGTAGTGGGGGGGGAGGGGGCAGGGAAACAAGTCCTAAGCTTAGTTGTTTCTACCTACTGAGGGCTGCAAGTGCTGGTGGCAGCCCCTAAATTTTCACACCCAGAAATAAAGTCCTGGTCACTCTGCCCTAACTATGGTTTGCCTATTAGCATTAAATCCTTCAAGAGGATAAAGCATTTGTCTTTCTGCAAAAATGACGGAATGTGGTTATCCAGCCTTCAAAGGTCTTTCCTGAGCCCAGTATGGAAATGAACATGGATGTAAAGGTGTTTGCTAGGGAAATTACTTTTCCCATATTCATTCCTGTTTTATAACTCTAATTTCACATTCAGTTGTTAACAATCTTCCAAAGCCAGCACAGATCTACAGAGATAATGAAAAATAAATGATGTTACAACGTCGAGTCAAAATGAACACTCTCCCATTAAGATGTCAAGTTACAATGGATTTGGTACATCAGGTAGACCATTTTGTAGTACAGTGTTGGGCCACTATAGGGAACATACATTATTCACACTGTCTGCTCCTTTCAGGATTCCACCAAACCTGTGTGCAAGCAGCTTCTGTCTGCTGCTCTTCAGAGCAGTGAAAAGAATTCAGCCTTTATTCTGATCAACTCTGAATGGGGCCATGGGGTGCCAGGGGCTATTTCAATGCATCTCCTTAAAAATCCCAATGTATTAACGACAAAGCAAATCTTCAGACTTCTTTGAAGGGTTCTCTTACTATATCAAGCTGCAATGCTTCATTACTCGAGATATCAGGTTCAAATAAGATAGAATTCAGCTGTAACAATGCTCACTTGTTAAAATGTGTTTATCTTCTCTGGTGCATTAATGTGTGCTCTTCATAAGAGTTGTAATTTTGGTAACAAAATTTCCATAGAATTAGGCAAAGTGTTATCTGAAGCATTTGAGAAACTTTAGCACAATCTAAATCTTGTACCAGTTTTCTGCTAATCCTAGCTTTCCAAAGTAAATCCAGGGAAGCATCACCATGGCACTTCTCTAAGGATCTGTAACCCAGCCACACCCACCCTTTGGAAAGAGAGCTTCCTTAGCATCAATATTCCATCCACTGGGCTGGCTCTAGCACTCTCAGCTCATTCCCAATAGCTTTCACTCAGTGCAGCATTTCTGAGTGAGTACACTCTAGTTTGTAAATCTGTGAGCTGAAATTTCAGGAGGGTGGTAACTCCTTTCACCATGGCACAACACAATTCTTTTAGGGTTTACTAGATAGGTCCTAGGAAGTTGCCACAGGTACAAGGACCTGCCCTGTCACAGAGTTAGTAAGCAGCAGCTGCAGAATCTGGCCCGTCTCTTCCAGACTCCAAGTCCCATATTCTCTTCACCCTACTATACTGCCTGTCTGTAAAAATGGTAATGAAATCCAATAGTTGTACATCCCATGTACCTATCAAGGATCAAGGACAAGAATAATTAGTTCATTAGCTCAATGGCCTTGTCTATTTATACAGGAAAGGTATTCTGCTTTCAAAAAGACTCATAATTACACTAAGTGAAAATTAGACCAAGTTACTAAAGGGTAGACAGAACTAATTGTGCTGAGGAAAGACAAAGCAGCCCAGAATGAAGAAGAGCTATACTTTGGGCTAGCTGCATCAGAGGATGAAAAGATTTTTCTGCTAAATAAGGCAAATGGAGAAAACCAGGGAAATGTCAAGCTCTTGTGAGAAAAGCCGTTAGGAAGATGATGGGAGGGTGGGAAAGGGCTGCTTAAAGAGTGTTTTCTAAAGCTTGGTGCCTTCAAAGGGCCTGATGACAGAGACTGTGAGGTACTTGTTGAACTGGGAGATGTCAGTGCTGTCACTATCAGACTTTTAAGACCTGTTTGTGGAGAAACTGAGAGAAGGAGAGGAGGGTAATAAGAATGACTGAACAGATGGAAACGAAGACCACTGCAGACAGACTAAAGAATCTGAAACATCGAAGAATTGACATAAGCTCTATCTCAAATGACAAACGGCCAAAGGTTATTTCTGTCCCACCATTTTTATTCAATTCAACAAGCATCTAATATTTAATAAAACCATAGGCAAGGCACTGTACTAGGGCTAGAATAGACAGATGATAATGACAATGCATGCAAATCTCTTTACAATTGCTTCTTACAAAAATCTTGTGACGTAGATATTATCCCCATTACACAGATGAGGCAGGAACTAGGAGACAGAAGGTGCCTCACCCAAGGTCAAACCACTCTGAGGTGGTATTTGAACTCAGGTCCTCCAGATTCTAACAAACCACACTGCCCTAAAGGAGTTAACCTTCTATTGGAAGAAGCAAACAACTAAATTCTAGGCATTTTGAGGAAGGAGAACACAGGCTTGCACTGGGGAAAGAAGATAATTAGGAATAATCGTTCCTCTGATTGACTATTAATTCCCTTTGCCGGCTGGATTTAGCACAATTTTTCCAGACTGATTTCACAGTGCAAATGGCATATAACCTACCTTCCAACCAGCCCTACCATTCCACCATCTCCTGTCTCTGGGCCTTTGCCTTCACTGTTTCCCCACGGCTAGAACACGTTCCCTCCTCACCACTCATGCTCATGGGATCCTTAGCCTTCTTCTAAGGATCATGCCAAATGCTATTTCCTCCACAATTCCCTTCATCATCCTCCCAATTAGCGCTTACTAGCTACCGAAATGATTTTGTATCTCTATTGCATTCCTTTACCTGTTCGCATGCTCCATTATTCCAGAAGAACATAAGCTTTTTGAAGGCACAGAGCTCATCCTTGTCCCTGTGTGCCTGGTACAGTGCCTTTGCACACAGTTGTAACTTCTGAAATGGTTATGGAGACATTGAATGCCACCTGAGGTGATCTACCACTGGGTCACATCATAGGATGGAGGAAGGACAAACATCATAAGTGGAGATGGCCACACATCCAGCCATATATTTTTATTACAAACAGGTAGCTTCTGGTATGGATTATACATTAGGCTATGGATTCATATAGAGGCACTGCAATGTTAGCCGGAGAGTGAACTGGAACAATCAATGGATCAAGGTTTTAACATATGTTCCTTTTACTTTAATTCAAAGCATCATTAAATCAAATATGTGATGCATTTTTACTGTCCTTTGATCTATATCTTCTGGGGATTTTAAATAACATTTCCTAGTCAGTCATAGCTGCATTTAAATTGTATATTAAGGATCGGACTTAACTTCATAAAACAAGGGCATTCAGATTTAATGCTGAAAACACTGACCTGACCTTACCCCCCATCAAACACTTTGTGGGGAGAAAAGTATTTTTGGTTTGGTTTTTCAAAGGCTAAAAACAAGGCTGGAAACTTAACCAATTAATGTAGGTAGTCTAAAGAGAGGAGAGGGGAGAGGGGGAGAGAAGGAGAGAGGTAGGGCGAGAGGGAAGGAGGGAGGGGGAGAGAGAGAGAGAAAGAGAGACAAAGAGAGAGAGAGGGAAAGGGAGAGAGAGGAGAGAGGGAGAGGGAGAGGGAGAGAGAGAGAGAGAAACCATTGAAATCATTTTCCAGTAAGGCACCCAAAGTCTCTCCTATGACTGTCAGTACCAAAGCAGGTAAGCAGTATGATTTATTGGCCTTAGGATGAGGCTAAGAGCCAGGGACTGTGGAACTGCCAACAAAATTTCTTCCTTTTGCCTGGGGAAAAATATACCACTTTAAGGTTTACAAAGTACTTTCTTCACAACAAGCCTGTGTGACAGGAAGTGCAAAAATGTTATTCCATATGCTGGGAGATTTAGAGCTGAAAAGAACCTTAGAGGTCATCTAAGAATGACCCCTAACTATGCTTCTCCCCAAGGTTCTGTCCTGCTCCCTCTATGCTTCTCTCTCCATTTATTCAGATCTCTCTCTCTGCTTCTCTCTCCATTTATTCAGATCTCTCTCTCTCTCTCTCCCTCCCTCCCTCCCTCATCAGCTTCCATGGATCCAATCACCAAATCTATACACTTAACTCCTAAATCTGTAAGGCCATTCTTCAGCTCTCTTCTGAGCTCTCCTCTTGAATGACCAATCACCTACTAGGTATCTCCATCCAGATATACGGTAGGCATCTCAAACATATCTCCAAAATGGAACTCCTATTTCTCCTTCAAACTTCCTGAATTCTGCTGAGGGAACCCCCATCCTTCTGTCCTTTTAATAAACCACATTCACTACCTAGGAGTTAACTTTAACTCTTGCCTTCCCCTCATTCCCCAGTGTCTTGGATTCTTGTACAACCCGTTTCTATGACACCTCTCCCATGTGCCCCCTTCTCTCCACAGAGACTATTCTAGCTCATGTTCTCATCACCTCTCATTTGAACTATTGTGATAGCTTCCAAAATGTTCTCTCTCCCTCCAATTAATTATTTTTTTTTCCAATTCATTCTCTAACACAGGCAAGGTACACAGGGGGAATAATTAGGCATTTATATACTGCCTATTATGTGCCAGGCACCGAGTTAAGCATTTTTATAAATATTACCTCATTTGGTCCGTACAACCCTGGGAGGTAGGCAATATTATTATGCCCATTTTATAGCTGGGAAAATTGAGGCAAATAGGTCGAGTGACTTGTCCAAGGCCACACAGCTAGTCAGTGTCTGAGGCCCAATTTGAATTCAAATCTTCCTGACTCTGGGTCCAATACTTTATCCACAATGCTACCAATCACCTCTGACAAACTGACATTCCCATAACCCACGGATTACCAAACTTTCCACAAAGAAAGTGCTACTATGAGGAAAGTAGACTCAAGTAGACACAATCCCAGAGTTCACCATGTGGATGACACTTTGGAAGTTGGCCTTCTGGAGCTGTTTCTGGAGGCTTCTGGTATAGAGAAGCCAAAAGATTATTCACCATTCACCTTGTTCCCACCACATGAGATGGAGAGCAAACGCAGAGTTGAGCAGTTTGTAGAGAGCTGTTTTTTGACTAACTCTTCTTTGAGAGGTTGCCACTTACTACCACATACAACCAGAGTCTGAAGATTGTCAGGGGCTTTTCCACTCACTTGGTAACTGATGGGATATGCTGGTGAGACTGCAGAGCAGCCATAGGAAACTGGGTTTTCCTCTTCACTTTCCTCCTAAAGAGGTGGAATTCTGTTTGCCTCAATTTCCTCATCTGTCAAATGAGCTGGAGAAGGAAATGGCCAACCACTCCAGTATCTTTGCCAAAGAAAACCCCAGATAGGGTCATGGAGAGTTGGGCTGGTGTGAGTGATTTCTTCTTCTTTCAGGAAGAAGCTAGTTGTCTTCTCCATTGCAAACAACTCAGGCACCTGCTTCCTTAGATCTGATTTGCTCCTTTATTGCTCACAATTATTGCTAATACATAAGAACCTATTTTTGACTTCATATAAAAGAAAATCCAGTAGCCACAAAATACTCATCTAGTATGCTTAATACATGTAATAGGAAGAGATTTAGGGACAGATTTTGAGCTCTGTAGATATATCAAGGACACATTTCTGTTTCAGCAGCTGAGGAACATGAAAGGGGAAGAATAAATCGTGATCCTTTTAGAAGACCCAAAACAGTGAAGGCATACTAATGATATCACACCCCAAGGCATAAACAAGCAGCTCCATATTATTATATATGTAGACATATACGTACATGCATAGAAATATTATGTATACATATTCACATTCCTAGAACAAATGGAAATAAGACATCATGGAGGAAAACAAAAAGCAAAGCTAAGCCTGGGCAGAGAGGTGACCATGCTAAATATGATGCTTCCACCCATCCATTGTTTTTAATTCCCTATAAATTAGGGCTGGGGGAAAGCACTGCCATACCAGAACTCCAGCTCCCAAGTTTATTCCTGAATGCCATATTACCAATGGAAGTGACCCTTGCTAAATAGAAACATAGCTCCTCACGTATGCAACAGGTTTGGCCAGCTCTTATTCCATGCCCTCTATGGGAATCTTCCTGCCTCTTTTAAACACTCTCCATTCCTAAAACATACGTCTTTCTGTAAGTACTTTCCCTGCTCCAGAAGCCAGTGGTCCCCCTTCAGCTCGTAGGGAATGGAAGCTTTCCCAACATTTCCCATCCTTCCCATCTTTCTAGGCTGAATTCATGGTACTCTCTTCTAGGAAGTCAAAGTCCCAGATAAAGGCAGCTGCCTGCTCTTTATCCTGCCTGTCTCCCACCCCCGTGGTCACTTTCACTTCATTACATCCTTCTTTACTGTTCAGTCATTTCACTTGTGTCCAGCTCTCTAGGGCCCCATTTGGACTTTTCTTGACCAAGATACTGGAGGGTTTTCCATTTTTGTATTTATTTCCCCAGAGTACTAGCACATAGTCTTCACTTAATGTTTGTAGAATGAAATCTAATTTCTAGTCTTAAAGTTGAAGAAGGAGGCCGACTTAACTGAGCCTATGCTTTAAAAGATAATTTTTGAGCAGAAAAAAGTGTGAGGTCAGTTGGCCTGCTTCCAGGGATGTATACTTTCCCTCACATGTCTCTATTCAATGTTGGAAAAAGAACAAGAATGCCCTGAATGGAAGAGTTGTTTGCTTGGGACACTCTGTGGGTCCCATTTTATAGCTGATCATATTACAGCTGAAAAAGTTTGGACAATTGGCCCATTTTGATAATCATCCATTTAGCTTCTGTTTTATCACTGATGAACTAGGAGGGACAGTCCTGGTCTGAGACAAAATTGGAACTCAGGTAGAGTTGGAGATTAGCACCATGCTTCCCTACTCAGTTCTGCTTTAAGCAACCATCCTAGGCTCTCAGGCTTTTTCTAAGCCACCATAGTAAAACACACAACCATACAAATACACACATTCATTTTCTCTCTCTCTCTCTCTCTCTCTCCCCCTCTCTCTCATACATACACACATGCACACACAGTCCAATGTTATCAAAGTTTAGATGTCCCTGTTTCTCAACTACTCAGCATCCTATTTTCTTCTTTCTGAGTAAACAAGTAGCTAATCTGGCAAGTATATTAATGAATTTTAATGTGGTCATGGAAGAGAAGAGAACCTGCTCCAGCCTTCATTTTTTCCATCCCTGGTAATATATGCACAGTAGCCTTCTAAATACAATGTGCCTTTATTATATCTAATTCAGAGAGGCCCTAAAGTGGGATTTACAGGCTAAGTAGGAAGACAAGATGGAGCCATGGCAACCACCCAGGGACTTGTGAGTAGAAAATCAGAGACATGTGAAGCCTAATCAATGAGTATTGTTTTTTAAGAAATTGAAGACCATACAGGCTAGGATAGGTGAAGGAACTCGAAACCACAGAGACTAAAAAAGGAAGACTTATAAGGAAATAAAGAGGAAAGATTGCAATAGTTGTTGTCCTATGAAAGAAGAACTAGATTTGTTCTGCTTTCCCCATTGAGGGCATGACAAGAACAAATGGGTAGAATCTCCAAACAGGTATATTTAGGCTCAATGCAAGGAAAAACAGCAAGAGAAAACTTTTAGTAAAGACAGAAATTCAAAAGGTTACAGTTGAGGCAAGTTCCCCAGATGACTGCTACCCACAGAAAAGATTAGAAAAAGCAACAGATGGAGTAAAGATCAATAAAGTCAAATGGAACAATCAGCTTTTTTCATATAGGCCCCAACCATATCTTTCTCCAGGAAATTGGACATGAACATGATGGAATTATGGCCTGATCTGTCAGAGCCACAGAAGGGGACAAAAACAGCTCCTGGCAGGGAATTTCCCAAGTAACCCATGCATTAGGGAGATCTTCAAGAAGCCAGAAACCACTATGGTTCTCTAGGAGACTAACAGTATCTATCCAGAGCCTTCCAAAATCTCAGCAGGAGACAAAACCAATTTCTAGAGAGCTATTGAATAAGGAAAAGGAGACGGTGACAAGACCGAGGCTAGCACCCATGCTGAGTCACATGGGATGAAGGTCAAATCTAGAAATTGAAGCAGAGGTGGGGCATGGTCTCAGCTTCAGACTCTACCCCTTGTGCTAGCAAGGGCTACAGAATATGGTTGGGGTGAGTGGTCAGAAGCAACCACAACATCTGGAACTGTGATAGGGGCACTGGCAATGGTGATAGCAAAAGAGGCAAGGCCAAAGTCCAATTATATGGAAGAAATCCTAACTTTAAGAAAAGCCTAACAGGAAAACCCAGAAGTAAAGGTTAATTCTTCATTAATTACAAAGAGAGCATTAGGGGGGAAATGGCTTGGTCAATAAAGTTCTAAGGGTAGATGAAAGAAATAAAAATTAAAAAAAGAAATTGCAGTGCTTGGGGAAAACATAGGGAGTAAAATAAATAACTTAGTAGAAAATTACCTTAAGGGGACAGATGCTAATTGTCAGCTCTGTCACCCCACCACCCAATTCTGGGTCACAGATCCAGGGCAGAATGAGAAAGAAATTTGAGCATGGAGGTGGTGTTCCTTTTTAGGAAGGCTCTGGGAATATATTGAGAAATGCAGAAGTTCAGAATATAGAAGCAACAGGACCAACCCAGCCTTTCTTTCCACAAGTATTGCAGAGTTCAGCCCCAACATCAGGTCCAAAATCAGAAAGTAGAATGGATGAAGGGGCAAACAAAAAGAACCTCACCATAGTGAAATATTGTGGTGGCAGAGATGCTTGGTATACAAACACAGAAGAAAAGAATGACTTCAAAACATCTAGGAGAAATGCCTCAGAAGAAAAATACAGAGGGGGCAGAAAATCAACTAGATTTTTTGGAAGAGATAAAGCAAAAAGTTAAAAAAAGTCAAAACATGTTTATAAATGGAATGAGAGCACATGAGAGAAAATGGGGGGGGATGCAAGCCATGAAAGAAAAAACTGGAAAGGCAATTAATAACCTGGCACAAGAGGTACAAAATTAGAATGGACCAAATGGAAACCAATGACTCTATGAGACAACTAGAAATATTTTTTAAATCAAAGGTCTGGAAAAAAACTGAAGAAAAATGTAAAGTATCTCATACCAAAACAAATGACCTGGAAAAAAACACACGAAAAAGGAAAAAAAAATCCAGTCATTGGAGTATCTGAATGCTATGAACCAAAATAAAGAGCGTAGACAACCTATTTGAAAAAACTCTTTTTAAGCCAGATGGATTTACTAGCAAAATCTATCAAACATTTAAAGAACAATTCATTCCAATACTCTACAAATTATTTGGAAAAATGAGTGAAGAAGGAGTCCTACCAAATTCTTTTTATGACACAAATATGGTACTGATACCTAAAACAGGAAGAGATAAAATGGAAAAAGAAAATTATAGACCAATTTCCCTCATGAATGCAGACGTAAAAGTTTTAAATAAAATATTAGCAAAAAGACTACAGCAACTTATCACAAGAATAATACTTTGATCAGGTAGAATTTATTTCAGGAATGCAAGGGTGGTTCAATATTAGGAAAACCATCAGTATAATTGATCATATTAACAATAAAACTAGCAGAAACCACATGAATATCTCAATAGATGCAGAAAAAGCTTTTGACAAAATAAAATATCCATTCCTATTAAAAACACTAGAAAGTATAGGAATAAATGAAGTTTTCCTTAGAAAAATAGGTAGCATCTATTTAAAGGCATCAGCAAGTATTATATGCAATGGGGATAAACTAGAAGCATTTCCAATAAGATCAGGGGTGAAACAAGGATGTCCACTATCATCCCTCTTATTCAATCTGGTATTATAAATGTTAGCAGTAGCAATCAGAGAAGAAAAAGAAATCAGAGTAATCAAATTAGGCAAAGAAGAGACTAAGCTATCATGCTTTGCAGATGATATGATATACTTGGAGAATCCTAGAGATTATTCCTGGGCCTTAGTCCTGACATGCTCCCACTACAACCAAACCAAATTTTATGCCTAGTGGTATGTAGACTTTGGTTTTAGGTACTAAGTAGTCTGGAGGAGTGGTACCTGAGGCTTAACACTATGCAAAGCTACTACAAGGGAAAAAAAAAAGAAAAGAATCACAGCCAAAGCGACCTCTGCCCTCTGAAGTCAAAACAGTTGTGGCGTCACCAGGGCTGTAACTAGGAGGGAGATCATTTAACTATGGGGAGGGGCCCATGATCAAATGGAGATTAGAAGAGATCAGAAAGCAGGAAAGAAGACTGACTGGCAGAACTAGAAAGACTCAAGGAGTATCTCCATTCTGAAACGTCTGCAGAATTATATTTGGAAACAGAAGTTAAGGGTTTAAAATCCCCTTGCTGGTGACGTGTCCTACGACCAAAGGTGACATCTCCTATCCACCATTGTGCCACCCATTCCCCATTTCCTTATCCTTTGGCTACCACCTCTCTCTTATCAGGAAAACCATCCTTCCTTAAGTGGAATAACCCTTTTTGGCCTGGACGGTGATTGTTCTCAGACACACTTGGCCTATCCTTTGACTTTTCCTCATGGATTGGGCAGAAGAATCACTTAGAAAATTCTTTCCACTATCTCTCATTTAGCTTCTCCCTTATCCACAGTTACTTCCCTAATATGATCAGGGTTCACTATCTCTTCTTCCATTTCTAAGACTGATTGGCCTTCAGGGAGAACATCGGCCAAAACCTTCCAGGGCAAAAGTGAATCTAAGTGGAAAGGAATTTCTGACGTTTCTCTTGTAGGGAAGATTCTTGACTCCTGATACTTGCATCACTGGGCCCATAGCTCACAGCAAAGCAAGGCTAGAGCCAAAAAAATAATTTCCAAGGTCACACTGGGGTAAGAGTGAACAGTAATGTACCCTCACCACACATCCCTTTATCATTATGGCTAGAATTAAGGAGGCATTAGGCCAGAAACCTGACCCCCCCCCCCTTAATAAGCTGTGGATTAATGAGGGCAGATATTACCTTAATAACGAAGCAAATACATTTACCAGAGTTAGGGACCAACAAATGAAGCTTACCTTTAAAAAGTCCATTCTGGAGATCAATGAGGCCTTTTGTCTGAAGATTATTAGGTAAATGAGTTTCAGATGATATGACAGAATTGAGTCCAGCCCTCATAGCCATGGTGGTAAAATAGGTCTTAATAAAAAAATGGAGACAGGACTATGATAAATAAGGAACATGTGATCAGACAGCAAATGCTATTGGTGTGGTGGATATAGTATACTGGGTAGGTATGGTGGTGCCATGCCATGAGAAGGTATCACTGGAAAGGAAAACAAAACAGAAACTGTAGTTCTCTTGTCTATGTAGGAAGCCAATTTGGAGTCAGATACTGAAAAACCCCCATTTATGGCTGATGAACCAACAGAAGAATCACATGATCAGGCATCACAAAGTTCCTGCTCCAGAGATTATTTTTAGCATTTTAGCATTTCTGTCCAAATAGTTAAGGTCTTTTAGTGTCTTATTCCAACTCCAGGTACACATCCCAAAGCCTTAACTGGAACTTTTTGCTAAAATGTAGCAGGATCCTTATTTGCATATCAGTTGCTTCATTTTATACTGATGCCAACAACAACATAAGACTCCTGTTGGTTCAGTCACCACTAAACATGCTCTTATCAGGTAAAAGCTTTGTTAGCACCCTTTGTTATCAGTCAGCCATCAGGATCAAACACTAAATAGGACCGCTCAGCTAGGGAAGAAAAGGAACAGCAATGCAGTCTTTGTGATGCCTAGAAATCCGACTTCTTACACAGCTGGCCTGAATAAAAGCATCTCTAGATGTTCCCTCCAGGCAGTGAGGTCTGGTATATATGTGTGTGTATATGTATATGTGTATGTGTGTATGTGTGTGTGTGTGTATGTATGTATCCAAAGTCTAGCTTTATTTTGAAAAATAATTAAGCACTTAGTCATAGGTAACCAGAATACAATCTCAGTAGAATATAGACTCTATGAGATCAAAGACTAAGGGTTGCTTTGGGATTTTTCTTGTATTTGGGGGTATTTTTTTGTCTTTGCATATATTCCCAGTGACCTGCACATAGTAGGTGCTTAAGAAATGTTTGTTAAACTGAACTGTCAATAAACACAAAGAATTGAACATATCAAATGGTGACTAAACACTTATGTAAACCTTAGTTTGTAAAGTTTTATACCAAAGACATTAAAAGTTAGAAAACAAATAATAAGTACAATTCTCAAAATCCATTTTGAGTTTCAGATGACAGTTGTTCTACTATGTCGGAATCTGGTTTTTGATGCAAAGTTGAGGTGCTGCCATGTATGGCTTTGCTTCTTCTAATCTCGCTTTATAACACTTTATATTTCTCCATCCCAATGAATGTAAATAAAGAAGCCAAAAGGTATAAACCAGATGGGAACCAGTTCCAGACACTTTTATTGAATCAACCAATCAAAAGTGTGAGGTAGGTATGAAGAATCCTTACTTTGAGAGGAGTTAATTTTGATTGTTAGATGAGGCGAAATGAACCCACACAGGAAATGTCCCTAGACTGCTTGGCAGGCTCATACGTATATGATGGCCAGCCAGTTTCAAATCAAGCATTCCAGCAGGACACTCCAGCAACAAACCAAGTCTAGTGGGGTTGGAGAGAACTGCTCTTGGTGTAAGGAGCATTGAGTTCTCCTCTTTTCTCCCCACCCTCTCACACATGGACTAGAGAATGATGCTGAAATTTTAAAGGTTGGAAAAATCAGACCTGCCATTGGAGGGTGTCGGTAGCAGTGTCCTGAGAGCAGCAGTGACTGATGACAGCATTTGAAGCTGTAACTTAAGCACCCTGAGGATTCCACCCAGTAGTAGACCCTTATACTCATTAAAATGCAAAACCTAGAGGAAACTCCATGAGCACACCAGAAAGGGAGATGTGTGTTTGCTAACCAGAAGTTGTGAAGTTTCATATCTTGGTGACATGGGAAGGTAAGGGAATAAGCATTTATGGAGTGCCTACTACATCCCAGGTACTCTGCTAAGTTTTTGGCAAAGAGGATTTAATTTGATCATGTTTTCCTCTAAATATAAGGCCACTTTTCCCACAGACTCTCTATGTCCTAGTAGGAGATTGTGCCCTAGTACTTCGAAGGTAAATGTTCTTTCCCAACCGTTCCAACTGCATCATCACCACCTTAGTAAAATACCTCTTACTAAATTCTAATGAATTTTAGCTAATGATCAATGGGGAACACATTGAGGTGGGTTTACCGACAGTACTAGAAATCTCCCAGCCACTAAGAGAATACCCTTAGAACCTTGAGAGAAGTAGTCACTGCCTTCTGGTATGCTAACCTACCCATTCAGTACTGGTTCAGAATGAGATTGGAGGGAATACTACAATTATATTCACATTTCTCATTTTTACAGCATTATATATTTTCTATTTATTTTCAAAATGTATTTATCAGCTTATCAGCTATTCCATGATGCCTTACTGAATGACAAATATGCACATCTTAAGGCATCAATGAGAATGAGTAAATATAAACTATGTAATGAGATATACAACATTATGGGGCTCGAACGCCCAACTGTACTTGGAACCACTTCTTGGAGGAAAGGAAAATGAAGGGATATGGGTTATGTACTGGCAAAAGTAGATGACTCCTTCAAGTGAAGGTCGAAATCATTCATGATTACTTTTCATTGTATGATGAATCCAAAACCTACATCACTACCACAAGATACGTTTTTTCAATCATTTGGTAGAGTAATGAATCTTAGAATACCACAATATCAAATGAATCAGTTTGCTACTGACCTGGAAGACGACAGTGAAAGGAAAAATATCTACAAAGTACTATTCTGATGCCTCATTAGTACATGGAGGTGACCTTTGGTTTCCAGGGATGTGCCAGTATGGCAAAAGCAACAGAAGGGTCTACCATGCTAGAGGGCTCCAGCTATTGTCCCAGCAGCAGATTGAGTTTTCTTTCTGAGGATAAACTGCTAAATATGGAGAGGCTCATTCACCAATAGACTGGGCACCTAGTGATGACTTCACTAGTACTGGCCCTAAATAAATATGTATATTTATATATTTATATATATGGCATAGACTTGCTCAGTGAGAGCGCCATGAGATAGCTTATAATAGACTTGCTCTGTGAGAGCACCTTTAAATGGCCTAGCACCCCATGTGGCAAACTTGAACTTTCAATAAACTTTACTTTTTCCTTGGCTGAGAAGACTTGAGTGGAATTCTTTCCGCAGGACCCGGTATGTTGGTATTTTGGGGTCTCAGGCAGCACTAACCCTCTTTGGGCTCCTCTTCATTTTTATATATATATATATATATATATACACATACATACTGCTAACAGAACGGGCCTAAGTCTTGTGTGGGCACCCTTCTGTTTCTGCAGTGACAGCAGTAAAATGGTGGAAAAGTTGAGAAGGGGAGGGGAGGAATAGCAGATAGAGGGGTAGAATTTTTAAACTACCTACAACCTTTCACTTAACTGCTGGCATTCTAAATGTGCGATACTCATCAAATGACCAACAAAATGCTCATTAGAGATAGATCAAAATTATAAAACTAGAAGAATAAAAGTCACAAAGATGGAGTATACATGAAAATTCTAACCTACCTTCTTTAAACAAGTTATTAATTATGAAAATGAGGTATGAATGTAAGAAAGGACACAGAAGTACACTATAATAAGTTTATAATAAATGTAAATTGACATAAATCCGTTATAATTTAAAAAGAGATCAAAACAGCAATAAAAAGCACTTCAGTCAGCACTCACTTGAGTTACTGGTCAAATGGAGTTAGCAGTAAAGGGTAAGTGAGGATATGAACTCATTGGTAAAATCCTGCTGACAAAGATGATGGACAAGTATGAGCAATATCGCCTTACAAAGAAGAGAATAAGCAGAGGGTGAAAGTAATTTAAAGAAAGCTTAGAGAAAGATCAAACTAAATAGAGCCAACTTAAGGGCATTTAAAAATAAAAATGGAAAGATGATAACAAACACAAAAAATGGGGGAAAATCTGAAAAAAAAATTTATGACAAACTTTATTTTTCAGTCATGGACAGTAAAGACATCTCACTTGAATTCTAACAAAATAGTGCCAGATAGAGTTATAAAAGCGGTATAAATGACACTGAAATAACAAAGACATTAAAAAGAATCTGGCTCCGCTCAGCTATCAAGGTGATTTTTATTTTTATTTTTTTTTGGTGAAAGTCATGGAGAAGGTGGAAGAAGAAAGGAAATATGTCAATGGCTGGTGTCAGGGAAAGCAGAATCCCTGTTGGGTGTCTTTGTCTTCTTCCTCCTCTTTTATTTTGCTTGTTTGTTTTTAGGATGCAAACCCCAAATAGAGTTCTCTTGTCCACCATATCACTTGTGTCCCAGCAACTTCTGTTTCTGAATGGGTTAAACAGGGTGCTTTTTTCCATGGAGAAGATGTCATTCTTGAAGTTTATTTACTGCTTTTTGAAGATTATTGTAAAATTCAGCCATAGTGTGAGGGAAAAAGGAGTTCACCACATTCTGGGGCAGGTAGCCACTGAGGTCAGTCTGAAGGAAACTGACAACATGGGTCTTGTTTGGTTCCCCTGGAACAGGTTCACAAAAACAACCACAGGGATGATTAAAGCCTCTCACATAACCTGCTTGTGGAGGACAAGGTGAGTAGTCCACATAGGTAGCATTAGAAGTTATAGTCCCATCATCATATTTCTTGATTAGTACCAAGTCTATAAAATCTCTAGGGGAAATGAGTTTCATGGCAGCTGACGGTGTGATTGTTCTGGTTATGAAGAGATCATCTTTGATCAATTCAAGCACTTGAAAGTCTTTCACATTCTCATCCCATTTTGCCCGCAATCCATTATCCGCTGGTGCTAAGAATTTCCACACTTCTTCAGGAGTCCCATATATTATTCCTTCTCCTTTGTACAGGTTCCCAGGAAACTCCGTAGAAGGCCTCCAAGAAACTGTAACTCCTTTGCCGCTCCGACACGTTTTCCATCCACTCTCATCCTTTCGGTAGAGTAGCATTTTCTCGGCCACTATCTCGGACACCTCAGCAGCTCGAGCTGGGTCCATGGCGAAAATTGAACGCGGAGCCACCGAAGCAGGTACACCGGGAGCTGCTAGTCCTTACCATGTGGGCTATCAAGGTGATTTTTATAAAGTAAAGGTATGATCACATCACACATGCACATACACCTCTACTTCCCTGCCCATCCCCATCCCACTTCTCCTTCTCAGTGAACACCAGTCACTCCTTTTTTCTAGTACAAACTCTGCTGGGAATTAAAAACTCTTATAACTAGTCTCCTTCCTGTTTTTTCAGTCTTCTCAGACTTTACTCCCCCCCCTCTGTGCACTCTACAATTCATCAATGTTATCTTACTTTCAGTTCATCAAACACAATAAGCCATCTCCTATCCTTGTGCTTATTATGCATTCATTAGCTCTCCCCCAAACAGAGAATGGTCTGTTTCCTCTTTTCTTCCTCTTAGTTCTCCCTGCCTTTCATCAAGATTCTTCTCTTATCTTAACTTCTGAAGGAAGTCTTTTGTGATTCTCCAATGCCACTAGTAACTTTACATCTCAGACAACTTCCTATTTCCTCTACATACCAAAAAAGGGAGCAAAGATAACGCCAACAAAACAATGACCACATTCTCATCTATATAAGAATACGAGAGTCATCTCCACCTTCATCAAAGGCATCCCCTGATAAGGCTACTAATAGGAAAAAGTCAGGATTTTACAAGTGATATTCTACCATATACCACATCTTTACCACAACACAAATGAAAAAGATGTCAAGAAGATTAAGTCCTATGGGCTTATTGTTCACTGCTCAAAAAAAAATCCAATTAAAACTTAGGATTTGGAAGAACTGAAGGTTAACTGAAAGGCTTTCTTCCAATAGAGGACCACTCATTTACGTAAAACACATTTTAAAATTCCCTGGGACAATACCAGGGAAAAGTGTGTTAGAAATTTCCTACAATGACGAGGTAGATCCAGTACAAATTTCAAGTTGAATGAGGATCCCCTATAGGTGATGAGGTCCTCCAGATATTCCAGCTTGTGGATATTGCTGCTCTGAAAGAGATCTGTAACAACTCAAAAGGACTGAGTCTAATCCTCCATACAAGAAGAGAAAAGAAGTTTAAAAGTGTTTATTTTCCAGATTATGATGATGGACAGTTTGGAGAATGTATCTATCAATGTGTGCATGTGTGTGTGTGTGTATCTCATATATCTTTGTATGATATATATCCGACTAAGCAAAGTCATCGATGCCAAGAACACTTGAGGATGAAAATGCAATAAGGATTACAAACAGAAGGAAAACGAACAAGATTCACAAAAAACCATTTTAACAATCTGTTTTTTCAGTCAAAGATAGTGAAGCCATCACACTTGGATTTTAACTTTAGAGTCGTTGAAGCGCTTGCAAAGGAAGCAGAAATGGTACCAAAGAGAATAAAGATCGAAAAAGCAACCATACTGGGTAAAACAAAGAAAGCAATGTAATCAGGAGAATATCAAGAGACTCATTTACAAGGTATCTAAAGGAGATAAAGATACCAGAGATGTTGAAAACAAACAAGCAAACAAATGAAAACCCTGGACATTACTGACACCAAAAAAAGGTGACTAAGAAAACAGTCTACCTACTTACTCTTGCCTCTGTACAAAACTATTATTAGTGTCAACAATACACGAAGTAAGGGGATCCTCAATAGGATTATTAGGGAAAAAGCTGGATTTCACAAATGATATTCAACAATTGTTACCATCTTGTAATTGAGAGAGAATATAATTCCCCAACTGAACATTTTTATTGCAAAAAAGCGTTTGAGTCTGTAGAATAAAATATCACTTTATAAGCTCTTTTATGACAATGGGCCTCCCCTCCAAATATCAAGATCATTCAGGATTCCTAGGCATATATAAGAATAGGAATAATTTTGTTCATTCACCCTTTGATAATAAACAGCAGGTAAGGCAAAAATAGGGGGAAATATGTTCACCAAAAATAGTAACCCTTATAACAAAGGAGAGTCCAGCCCAGAGATCAGGTAGAACAGGGATTTCCTGGGGATTGGGAGATCCTCCAATTGCTTCTTTTTGTAGATGCTATTGTCCTGATGTATTCAAGCCCAAAGATATTTCAGAACCTCCTAGGAGAGACATGAAATCACTCAAATGGCCTATCCATTCACAGAGGAAAGATCAAACAAATGATGAATGTCTAATAATCAATTTTCCACAAGCATATGAAGGGATGTCCTGTAGAACTTGTCCACCATCTGTATATCACGGCAAGACAATGGCAAGACATAAATGGACAGTAAGCTGAGTCCAGAATTGAAGAGGAGGAGGAAGAAGGAAGACAGGGAGCAGGAGGAAGAGGGATGATTAAACTGCTTTCATGAAACTGTAAAGAAATTTTACTGACCCTAAGATTTCCATGACTGTAAATGCCCATCTTCTCAATATGAACAGTTTATTGGCATTGCTGTATGGTAGTTCAGACCTGAAACACTACTTCCTCTGAAAAGTTAAAAATGAGCACCACACAGAGGTCAACGTAAAGGGGAGAATGGTAGATGTGAGCAGGTTGAAACACAGAGCTAATGACAAACTCTGAACAATAATAGGAGTAAAGGATGTTATGAAGGAATTCTATGACATGAAGCAAAGATGGGCTGGTTATGTGTTGAGAGCAAGGGATGACAGGTGGAAGATAAGAGTGCTGCACTGGGACTCTGGAGATGAGTATCGTTCAACATTGGAAGAAAGTGAGGCAGCTCTTTACCATTTTGGGGGGATGTGCAATTATGAAAGTCAGGGAAGACATAGATGAGTCCCATAGCATGAACAGCCAAGGATGGTTTATTATCAGCCTCACTGAAGGGAACCCCCAAATCAAAGAGATCACAGATCCATTGACTGCATATAAATACATATACATGTATGTATATGTAAATCCATATGCACACATGTACATGTAAACACGTATGTATTTAGAGAAAAAGAGGTGTATGTTACACAGATAGTACAAAGAACCTCTGGGGTATGTGTGGGAAAAACAAGAGGAAGGGGAAGAGACTGAACTAGTTTTCTTTGGGAAATTACAGAGAGCAATTGATGACTCCAAGTCTCAAAAAACAAAGGTGAAACTATCTAATACTAATGTCAGTGGCACTGTATGGCTAGGAGTCATAGAATACTACCAGAATGAAAAATGAGTATTACTATTATAAAACTTATTGCCATATTAGTCTTGTGAAAGAAAATACAGAGCAAAAAATGAAGAAAAATAGAGAAAGCTTAAAAAGTGTACTCCAAGCTGCATTCAGACTCCATCAGTTCTTCCTCTGGAGGTAGATAGCATGTTGTTTTTTTTTATCATAAGTCCGTCAGAATCATCTTGGATCACTGATTTGATCAGAGGCGTTAAGTCATCCACAGTTGATCACCATATAATACTGCTGTTCCTGTGTACACTGTTTAGGGTCTGCTGACTTCACTTTGTATCAATTCATACAAGTCTTTCCAGGTTCTTCTGATAGCGTCCTGCGCATCATTTCTTAAAGCACAGTAGTATTCTAACACAACCATATGCCACAATTTGTTGAGCCATTCCCCAATTGATGGGCATCCCTTCAATTTCCAATTTTTTGACACCAGAAAAGAGCTGCTCTAAATATTTTTGTAGAAATAGAGCCTTTTCCCTTTTTTTGGTTTTGTTTGTATCTCATTTGAATACAGAACTAGAAGCAGTATGACTGAGACAAAGGACATGCATAGTTTTATAGCTCTTTGGGCAGAATGGTTGGATCAGTTCACAACTCCACTAAAAGTGCACTAGTGTCCCAATTTTCCCATATCCCCTCCAATATCTGTCATTTTTCTTATCTGTCATAGTAGTCAATCCAATATGTATTAAAAAGGTACCTCAGAGTTCTTTTAATTTGTATTTCTCTAAAAAAAGGTTTAGAGCATTTTTATATGACTATAGATAACTTTGATTTCTTCCTCTGTAAACTACCTGTTCATATTCTTTCCTTATTTAGTTATTTTTCAGTCACATCTGACTCTTTGTGACCCCTTTTGAGGTTTTCTTGGCAAAGATACTGGAGTGATTCACCATTTCTTTCTCCAACTCATTTAATATAACATGAAACTGAGGAAGAGTTAACTGACTTGGCCAGGGTCACACAGCTAGTAAGTGTTTGAGGCCAGATTTTAAATCAGGTCTTCCTGATTTCAGGCCTGGACTTTTCTCCATTATGCCACCTAGCTTCACTTATATCCTTTGACCATTTGTCAATATGGAAATGACTTGAATGCTTATAAATTTGACTTAGTTTTGAATATATGTGAAAAATGGGGCCTTTTTCAGAGAAATCTGCTGTAAAAAAAATTTTGGTTGTGATTACTACTTGGGTATTTCCCTTCATCCCATTTTCCCCTGTTCATCCTTCTCCCTCTCCTTCACCCCATCTCTTCTCAAAACTGACCACTGCCTTCCCCAATCCATCCTTCCTCTTACCAAACCACCCCCACTTCTCTCATCTCTTTCTCCTCCTATTTCCCTGCAGGGTAAGATAGATTTCTATACCCAACTGAGTATTTGCATTATTCCTTTTTTAAGCCAATTGTTATGAGAGCACAGACCAAGTGCTGTCTGCCATCCCACTTCCCCCATCTTCTCCTTCCTTGTAAAAGATATTTCATTTCATGCCTCATTTATAGGAGATGATCTGTCCTATTCTACCTCTCCATTCCATCTTTCTCACTCCTTAATTTCACTTTTTAGATGTCATTCCAGTCAACTCACACTCATGCCCTTTATCCATGCATACTCCTTCTAAATTCTCTAATAATAATAAAGATTTTAGCAGTTACAAGTATCTTCTTCTCATAAGAGAATTTAACCAGTTAAACATTATTGAATCCCTTATGACTTCTCTTCCCTGTTTACATTGCTATGCTTTTCTTGAGTCATGTACTTAAAAGTGAAATTTTCTACTCAATTCTGGTCTTTTCATCAGAATGCTTGTAAGTCTTCTATTTCCTTGAATATCCATTTTTCCCTTGAAGGATTATATTCAGTTTAGCTAGGTAGGCGATTCTAGGTTGTAATCCTAGTTCCTTTGTTCTCTGTAATATCATATTCCAAGTCCTCTGATCCATTAATGTAGAAGCTAATAAATCTTGTGCTGTCTTGATTATGACTCCACAATACTTGAATTGTTTCTTTCTGGCTGCTTGCAATATCCTTTCCTTGACCTGGGAGACCTGGAATCTGGTTATAATATTCCTAGGAATTTTTATTTTGGGATCTTTTTCAAAAGGTGATTGGTAAATTCTTTCAATTTGTATTTTATCCTCTGGTTCTTAAATATCATGGAATTTTCCTTGTTAATTTTTTGAAAGATCACGTCTAGGTTCTTTTTCTTATCATGGCTTTCAAACAGTCCAGTAATTCTTAAATTGTCTCCATTGCATCTATTTTCCATGTCAGGTATTTTCCTATGAGAAATTTCATGTTTTCCTCTATTTTTTCACTCTTTTGATATTGTTTTATTGTTTCTTGATTTCTCATGGAATCATTAGCTTCTACTTGCCTAATTCTAATTTTTTAAAGAACTATTTTCTTCAGTGAACTTTTAAAATACCTCCTTTTCTAATTGGCCAATTTTTAACAAGTCCTTTTATTAAGTGAATGTTTGTACATCTTTTCTCTGTGTAGTCAATTCTGCCTTTTGAGGAATTTTTCTCTTTAGTGGCTTTTGGTGCTTCTTTTATTATTTGACCTATTCTATTTTAAAGATATTTTCTTTGGTACTTTCTGTGCCTCCTTTACCAAGCTGTTGACTCTTTTTCAATTATTTCCTGCATCGCTCTCATTTCTTTCCTCAATTTTCCCTCTACCTTCTTATTTGACTTTTCAACTCCTTTCTGAGCTCTTCTAGGAATTCTTTTTTTAATTTTAATTTATATTCTTGATTACATCATTCATTTCCACAAGGTTTGGAGTTACAGATTTTCTCCCCTTCTTTCCCCAACCCCCAAGGCCAAAACAGTGATCCCACCACGAAGCCCCTCCCACAATCTGCTCTCTTCTAGGTCCTCCTCCAATGCTCCTCTAACTTCCCAGTAGGGCAAGGAGAATCTCCCTACCTCAGTCCCTGCACGTCTCATTTCCCAGTTGCATATAGTTAATGATGATAATTATATATATATATATATATATATACATATATATATATATACATATATATATATATGGGTTTTTTTAACATTTTATTGTATAGCTTTAAATTCTAGATTCTTGCTGTTCTCCTCTCTTCTCACCCACTCCCACTGGAAGGAGCAGCAATTCAATAAAGGCTTTACATGTGTAATTATGCAGGACATCTCCATGCTGGACATATTATGAGAGGCTGATTGTATGTCCCTCCTTCCTATCCCACCCCCCCCTTGTTTTGTTCTCTTCCCTGTCCCTTTACTGAAGTGTGTGCTTCCAGTATCCCTCCCCCAACCCTGACTTTCCCTTCATCATCCCCCCTCACATCCCCATCCCCCCTACTTTTCTATGTGGCAAGATACTCAGTTTAGAGTTTATGCCATTCCTTCCCTAAGCTAAATTTAATGAGAGTAAATGAAAGTAAAGTTGTAACAGTTATCCCTTGCCTCTTTTATATGGCATGATTAACCCCATTTTGTCTCTCCCTGTCTCCTCTCATTCAAATCCTCTCCCATCTCAGAATTTCACCTTTTAAAGTATCATCTCTTCCTAATCAATTTATCCTGAACCCTCTATGTATACATATATACCAAATGCTCAGATATGTATTCATACACATATATACCCTC
>CM053602.1:8289832-8324613 GCA_028646575.1 Pseudocheirus occidentalis | reverse complement strand
TAAGAAAAGTTTCATAAATCACTATTATTGTTTTTCCATATTGGCATGTAAATAGTTCAACTTTGATAAGTTCCTTATGATTTCTTTCCCATGTTTACGTTCTCATGCTTCTTGTGTTTGAATGTCCAATTTTCTGTTCAGTTCTGGTTTTTTCATCAGGAATGCTTGAAAGTCCTCTACCTCACTGAATGACCATATTTTCCCCTGGAACATTATACTCAGTTTTGCTGGGTAGGTGATTCTTAGTTTTAATCCCAGATCTCTTGCTCTCTGGAATATCACATTCCAGGCCCTTCGATCCCTCAGTGTAGACGCTGCCAGATCCTGGGTTATCCTAATTGTGTTTCCACAGTATTCAAATTGTTTCCTCTTGGCGGTCTGTATTATTTTCTCCTTTACTTGAGGGTTCCTGAACCTGGCTATGACATTTCTAGTTTTCTTCTGGGGATCTTTTTGAAGAGGTGATTGGTGAATTCTTTCAAGTTCTCTTTTGCCCTCTGATTCTAAAATATCGAGGCAATTCTTCTTGAGAATTTCTTGAAGGATGCTTTCCAAACTTTTTTTGATCATGATTTTCAGGTAGACCAATAATTTTCAGATTGTCTCTCCTGGCTCTATTTTCCAGGTCAGTGGTTTTTTCAAGGAGATATTTCACATTGCTTTCTATTTTTTCATTTTTTGTAACAGTTTAATAGTATCTTGGTTTCTCATAAAGTCATTAGCTTCCACTTGCTCCACTCTAATTCTGAAGGAATTATTCTCTTCAGAATGCTTTTGAGACTCTTTCTCCATTTGGCAAATTCGACTTTTTAAGGAATTCTTCTCCTCATTGGCTTTCTGGGCCTCCTTTGCCATCTGAGTCAATTTGCTCTTTAAAGTGTTGTTTTCTTCATTCAGGTTGCTGACTCTCTTTTCATGACTTTCTCCCATCATTCTCATTTTTCTTTCCAATTTTTCCTCCACTTCTCTTATTTGGTTTTCAAAGTCCTTTCTAAGTCAATCCATAGCTTGTAGGCATTCTTCCAGTGTCTTGGAAGCATTTGGTGTGGGAGTTCTGACAGTGTCATCTTCCTCCCGCTCTATGCTTTGATCCTTTTTGTCCACAAAAAAGATTCCCGAGTTTTATTGCTGTTCTCACTCTGCTTCCTTTTCCTCATGTTGGTCAGTCTATCAATTGCTTGGTTTTTTAGCTCTGTGGAACTCTGCTTCCTGGGGCAGGGTTGGGGGGGAAGCTCTGTCCTAAATTGCTGGGGCCTTCACAGCTGCTGGAGCTATTAGTGGGGTACTGCAGCCCCCCCCAGCTTTAGCTCACTGAAAGCGCACCCCAGGACCACCACTCAAGACCATGCTCCAGATCCAGGCGGCTCATCGCAAGAGCCTTTGGCCCTGATCAATGGCCTCAGCCCCCACTGCTATCTGCAGGCCAGAGGCTCTGAAGCAGCCCAGTGGAGGCCGCTGCTGCTTTCAGTCCTTCCTGCTGCCACAGCCGGCCTCTCGCTGCTTCCTTGACCTAGGAGAAGTTTGGCCAGACTTCTCTTCTCCCCCAAATTTAGCAAAATCCACTGAACTTTCTCTTAGCCTTCTTTCCTCTGGCCTGATAAATGTGGGAACTGTGCCTCCAGTACCACGATCTGCTCTCCTATAGATTTGGCTCGGCCTGACTGGGCTGGGGTTTTGTGCTGGGCTGGCCCACGCTTCCCAGACTACTGTGATGAGCCCCACCTGCTGAGCTGCCCACAGCAACAGATGCGTTTCCTGTATTTTGGGGCCTTGGGCTCTAAAAGCTGTTTAGTGTCATATTCTATGGGTGTTTAGGGTGGTTGTGTGGGAGCTGCCAAACTTTGCTGCTTCTACACCACCATCTTTCTTCTAGGAGTTCTTTTTTTTTGGCCTGAGATCAATTCACATTTTTCTTTGAGGCTTTGGATGTAGCTGTTTTGATTTTTTCTTCTGAGTTTGTGTTTTGATCTTACCTATCACCATAACATCTTTCTACGGTCAGGTTCTTTTTTTGTTGTTTGCTCATTTTCTAGTCTATTTCTTGACTCCCAGGAAGGAAGGGCCACTGTCCCAAGCTTCAGGTTTTTTTCTGCTGCTGTTTTCAAAGATAGTTTTGGGGGCCTCTAAGTCTTCAGTTCTTTCAAGGTGGTATGATTTAAGGGGAGGTAGAGTAACTGCTTTCCTGGTTTGTGCTCTAGTCTGTGAGTGCCACAAACACTCTTTTCCGCTCTGGAACTATGACCAGGGTCCTCCTTCCTCTGTAGTCACATGCTCTAGTGGTCCTCCTTGCTGTAAAACCGTGACCTGAGTTGACCCAGTGAGTGCCAAAGGGTCACCTGTAATCTTCTTCAGACCAGTTGTTTGACCTCCCTTACTGTCTGTGGGCTAAGATCTCCAGAAGTCACCACTGTCAATTCAGTCTCACACACACACACACACACACACCCCAAGGCCTGCTACCGGCTGGTGAGGACCTGACCTGTGATGGATTGCACTCTACTCTTCTAGTGAGACAGACCTTTCCTGCTAACTGTCTAAGTTGTCCTGGGCTGGAAAATTGTTTCACCTTGTCCTTTTGTTGGTTCTGCCACTGCAGAATTTGTTTTTGAGATATTATTTTAAAGTTGTTTGAAGAAGAACTTGGGAGAGTTTAGTCAAGTCTTTGCCTTTATTCTACCATCTTGGAACAACAAGAACTTTCAAAAAGAATCTGAAAAAGTACTGAAAAAGGATACGTGATGAGAGAAAGAAAGAACTTATGAACAACTCTTGTACTCCTCTTGTTTCTTCACAAAGTCAGGAAAGCCTGAGGAAAGTCGCCAGCGTGTTAGCTAGATATTGACTAGTTACCCCTGCAAAGATCTTATTGGAGAAGAGGGCCAAGAGTTGCATTGGGGGAGGAGAACAAACCACAAATAAATTACAAGCTACATCACTGAAGCAAATAGCCCAAAAGATGAGATCTCAGATCCATTTGAGAATATTAAGATGGAACAAAACCTCAAGCAATATGAAACCAAATTTCTGTTTAACACAAATGTTCTCCATCTAATGTTCTATGGTTTCAAATCTTATAACACAACAATTCCCAAATATTAAAGCTTGAGGTGACTCAAAGGGCAATGGGAAATGCAAAGTGAGGACAAGGAGGGTGTAGCCAATTTCCAGCAATGTTCTATGCACAAGAAATGCCATAAAACATGCTCCCAGAGGAAATAGATAATCAGAAAAGAATACGGAAAGACAGCCTGTAGACTGCCCTGTTTACCCACAAAATGTCAAACAATCAAGAGAATGGTATTTAGCATGTGGAAAGACCTTCTATGGAGAGTAGAGCCAAGGGTACATGATGAGATAGAAGGGCTGGAAGGGTAAGCATCTGCCCTACTGGATGGAAAACTCATAGTGATGACATCATGGATACTCTGAAGTACTGAAGAAAGAGTGCTGGAAGACTCCCCTGACACTGAAATGGAAACCTAAAGGAAAATGGAGCTTTGTGTGTAAATATCTACATACATTTCAGAAAAAAATCTCATTAGTAGCCTGTGTTCAAATGAGCAAGTAACCTTATACCTTGAGAGAAAAGGAAATCAGTCAGCATAACAGAACAAAAGGCAACAGAGATAGGATTATTTAGTACAATCACACTGGCAAGAAACCTGTCATATGACAGAAAAGAAGTAGGCTTTCCTGTAGCTCCTTCTGAGCTTCAAGAAACTTCAAAGGCAGTTTTTTTGTTAGATGCATTTTATTTAATGGACAGTTTTTGTACATTTTGGTGGTACATAAATATACTATGTCACTTCAGCAGATCTGTGATCTCAATAATATGGATAACCTTTTCTACCCACACAGACCACAACCCGTTCATGCCTTCTAATCCTGAGCAATTTTGTTCCATGCCCTCATGTAATTTGTAAACCACTAGAAGCTTTCCTACATGCCTTTTTTTAATGTTTCATGGATACCTGTGAATTACCCAGCTGTCCATCTCAGTAAAGAGTAAGGTGAGAATAACAGATCAAAAATACATTCTAAAGCAGTACTCATCCAAATATTTATTCTGATTAAAAAGAGAAATAAAGTGTTGAAACAGTCATGACAAACAAGACCCAGAAGTAAGTGAACACAGTAATCCAACATACAATAGACCCTACTCCACAAACTACAGGGAAAAGGACTCCCTCTTTGATAATAACTACCCAAAACAACTCAAAAACATTTCAGCAGAAATTGTCTAGGCTAAAATATTATACTATATATCAGACTAAACTCCAAATGGATGTGACCTATACAAAAAAGATCACATCATAAAAAAAAGAATAGAATAGAAGGGGATAACATATTCATGATTATAACTGGGGACAATTCTTAACCCAACAATGGATAAAGAAACATAAAACTGACAATTTTGACCTCATAAAATCAAGAAGTATCTGCACAAGTAAAATCAATGCATCCAGAATAAGAAGAGAAGCTGTTAAGTAAGAGAAAACTTTGTGTGAAATATTTCTAATTAAAGTACAACAAGTTTAGGGATCTGACACAAATATTTTATGAGAATCACCATACAATGTACAAAATATCAAATGTCAAGAAGTTTATAAAAGAAAAATTGTAAACTATTAACACCCAAATGAAAATGTGCTCTAAATCTCCCTTAGTAAGACAAATAGTAACTAATTCATATGGTACTATAAGGTTTGCAAAATGCTATAATTATATTATCTTATGTAATCTTCCCAATAACCCTGAGAAATATGTGTTATTATTATCTCCATTTCATAAAGGTAGAAACTGAGGGCAGAGAGTTTACTTTACTTATCCAGGGTCATACAGAAAGTGGCAGTGGCAGGATTCAAGCTCAGGTCTTCCTAACTCCAAGCCCTGAAAAGCACCTGACACATTGTAAGCACTTAAGAAATACTCTGTTGATTTATTGGCTTGTTGATCCCACTATACTGTCTAACTACAAATGTAACTCTGAGGTTTCATCTCAAACTCATCATGTTCAGAACGATGTTACAAAAATGGAAATAATCACTTTTGGTGGGGCTGCTGAAAGCTAAGCTAGACATTCTAATAAACTGTTGGTGGAGCTGTAAATTAGACTGAACGTTCTAGAAAATCATTGAGAAGCATAAAGAAAAATCACTAAACTGTTCATGTACATTAGCCCAGATAGCCTTCTCCTGAGTATATAGCACAAGAAAGAAATTCCTTACATATCAAAATCTTAACAGCCACAATCTCTGCGATGTAGCAAAAACCAAAGTGGATGCCCATCAATTGGGAATGGCTGAACAAAGTGCTGCATGAACATAATGGAATGTTATTGCTCCCTAAGAAATGACAAGTATTATGCGTTTAGAGAAGCATGAGCAGAGTTACATGACTGGGAAAGTAATATATAAAATGCCTATGAGAATGTAAACAAAAATAACACTGAAAAGCAACTGAAATCTGCTAAGTTGTGATGGTGAATCTTGGCCCTGGGAAGAGGTGATAAAATATATTTTTCTCCTCCTTTCTGTAGAGAGGTGGGAGAGCATGGGCTGTATGTTCGTTGACCATGAATTCTGAAAAGTAAGATGACCAATATCCCATGAAGTACTATTTTTGTTATCTCTGTTTGTATGTGAGCTTTCCTTGCATTTAGCCACAACTCCTTTGTGTCTTCTGGTTTCATTTAGATCAAAAACATAAACTAAAGGTGATGCTGCTCCTTCAGTAGTGTATAAACTTCTACTTCTTATTGACATCAAGATCTCATATTTCGAGTACCGACAATTTGGTTGATTTCTAAGAAGTGCTTCTTCCCATTATGTACCGCTCTGCAGCTGTCACCACAGAAGTAGAAAAGTGCCATGCAGGGATGAGAGTGCTAGAGGCATTCGCTTAGTGAACTTTCAATATTCAGAAGAAATTAGACACTTATAGGTCATTGAGCAGCCAATGAAAGGCTTACTCTGCATTAATACAACAAAGGAAAAGCAGTGATAAGACAGCACTATTTATCTTCTCTGGACACACACCCAACCCCTTTCATCTCCATATGGAAATGCATCTGGTCATAGGCTCAAGGGGAAGGGCGTGATGCACTGTATTGTCTCCAGAAACCCACCTACTTGGAGTGGCCCCATTTAACCCATGGCTGGATCTTCTTATGTCTTTAGGTGATCAGACCAATAAGAGTCTGGAGACAGTTTGGGCTCCTATTAGGAAAAGTTCACCTTCTATTAATAGTGGAAGGGCCTGAGTTCAATCCATGTTGTGGGTCAAGACTTTGTCAATTAGTGGCTAACCTTGTGGTCATAAACTTCTTTTCATTTAGTGAGGTGGATCTGGCACCAGCACATATGCTATGTCATCTGGCCCACGTGCCAAGTCTATCTCGCATGGTGGAACCTGTCAGAGCTCACAGACCTCTGCTACAGCCTTTCAGAACACACGGATGCAGAAGAGCAGGCATTCTGCTAAAGGTACAGTATGGCATAGTTAATGGAACACTAGAGTGAGTTGGGGGACTTGAGTCCCTTCCCAAATCTGTGTTATCAAAATCAAGCACTCACTTATCCTCTCAAAGCATCACTTATCACCTCTGTCAAACTGGGTTAATGATATCTACGCCACTGACTCCATAGGATTAATGGAGATCAAGTACTGTATGCACTTTAAAGCACTCTATAAATGTGACCTATTACATCAACAACATTTTAGGGAGTTTTGAATTCCCATACTGATATGTACTTTGGACCAATTATTTGTAGTCAGATAACAATTCTACATCCAATACAATTTTTCCCATTTTCGTCCCGTTTCAGTAGTATTTAAGAAGGTGGATTTTGCTGACTTTGTAAAGTCATTCTGGTCGATAAATACTGAACTCTGTTAACTGCTATGAACACATGCTATTGGGTAAGATTCATTAAAAAGGCAGTATTGCCAAAGTAGAGCCACTTCCAAATTCTGGCAGCAGCACCACAGTTATCTGTTAGTAGCCATTCTGGATTCAGTCAAGCAGTGGAGCCATAAAGTAAATGGATGGGCTAGCTGCATAGACTGGAAATAAGCAAACTGGGTAGCTGATCTATATTCTCATATTGCCCTTTGCTGTGGGTTCCTAAAACCCTATCACATTCATGGCTGGAACTGAACCACATGCCTGTGTCCCTTGTCAGACATTCTTTTCCAAAAAGGATATCCAATAACTTTATGAAAGTGTGTGTAGAAGAAATATTGCTGGACTTTGGGGGCTCTCCACCAAGACTCGAAGTCTTGAGTGTCTCACTTCGAGATTATAAATCTGACCCTCTACCTTGCACTTTGGAGGGTGCCACCAAAAAGAAGAGGATTGTTCTTTACTCCCATAGAATAATAAGATATGAACATTACACACAGGCTCCTATTATCAAATTAGCTTAGCATGTAAAACCAAAGCCTGGGGCTATATGCTTTCCATATGTAGATATTCTTTCACCCATTTTGGGGGGGGAGGACTATGTGGTTGTGGCTCTTGGACACTATAATGGCAAGCAAAGTAGTACTTTGCTGCTTGTTTCAGCAATTCAAGTGCCTTTGAGCATTGCCTTTGATTGTATCAAGTGTATGTTGGAAACAGTAAGCATTGTGTTGCCCTTAATAGGCCTAACATCATCACATGGAGCCCATAACAGGAGGAGCTTGCTGAAAGAGCAGAAGAGGAAAGGTGGAACAGGAAGGAGCAAAGAGAGTACATAAAAGCTTGAGCAAGAGCTGGGACCAAGCAGAACTGAGAGAGAGAATTCTTATGGTTTGGGCTCTCTGTTTATTGTTCTGTGTTTGTGTTACTTTGTCAGACAGAAGCATTCTGTTGATTTGTGTACTTTGTCAGACAGAAGCACTCTGTTGATTTGGTAGTGTTACTTTGTCAGAAAGAAACATCCTGTTGATTTGTGTTGATTTCTCAGACAGAAAGTAAATTGAGATGTTAGCATCAGTAATATGTGTAAATATTGTTGTAGCCCTGTTGTGAATTGTTTTCCTAGAAACAGAAACCGTGAAGAGCTTGGAGGGGAGCTGCCCCAGTGAGCTGCAATATGGAACAGGAGTGGAGAGCTGCCTACCTGTGAATCCAGGCAAGAGCTAGGAGTGTGGAAGAAGAGCGATGGGGTTTGGAAGTCAGGCTTGAGTTAAGATGAAAGGAGACTTTACTTGGGTATTCAGTGCTGACTGATGATACTGTAACTTACTGCGACGTAGGGGTGAATGGTGTTTGTACTTTCTGCTACCCCTTAAATATGATTACCTCTTAAGGATGACTGGCTTAAGGATGATTAGAAGCCAGCCTGGAGTCAAAATGAAAGAAGACTTGACTTGGGACTCTATATTTATTGAGGAAAGTGTGACTTACTGAATTGATGTTTTATTTAAGACTATGTGGCCACCTTAGTAATAAGTTATTATGTTATATTGTGAATGTTGTGCTTTAGTTTCTTGAATGTTTTGCTTTAGTTTATTGCTGAATAAATAGAGAGTTCACTATACTATGTTATTAGACCCTTAAAGTTATTCACAGCAACAATCCTCAGGAGAGCTGCTCATGATTGTCTTTACAGACACATGACATGGAACCACAATATGCTCAGAGTGTGCAGTAGAATATAAGTTAATGGAGTGCAAGAAGTATGTGGTGTCTTGTGACTCCCATTTCATCCTGGGCCATCTCCATTCATTCCAGCCATCATTCATCCTGATGAATATCAGGCCACTGGACCCAGATGGTTCTAGAGAAGAAAGTGAGGTTGATGACCTTGCACAGCCCTCCCTCACTCAACTCCAAGTCAACTGCAAGTCATGTCCTCATTCCCTGATGCCATGGTCCTCTTCAAAAACAAAGGACAAACATACAACAACAATCAGCATCCCTACCATATAGTATGGTCCATGGTAGACAGTAGGCATTTAATAAAAACTTGGTGAAATGGATTGAACACAATTAAATGGATTCATTTCAGACTCCATGTGTACTAATAGAAAATCTCTCCTCCACACATAATCTTTCAGGTCTATTCCATATCTACAGACTTTGATCTTATAATTTTCTCACTGATTTAGGTTGTCATACTTCATTTTATATCTTTACAATTTAAGTTAAAAGGAGAGCGCCTCCATTCAGCAGAAGCTATGACTTCTAAAGTGTGAGGTGCCCAAGAAATCACCATTTTCCCATTACCCCTACATGGTTCACTTTCGTGACTGCCCCAGACTGTTAATCCTAAGCCATGAGAAACTTCAAGCCACACCAATGCCAAGAACTACCATATTTATATGAATAATGAATCCTGAATAAGGTTGCTACATTGCAAGCAGCAGGAAATAATGGTGCCTATTCTTGGATAAACTATTATAGTAGAAATGGGGGGGCTGTATACTGGGCCTATACATTTCTGATTCTAGGTTCATTCAGTAACACTAGGTATTATGTCCTGAGACTCTGAGCAACTAAGAATGAATGAGGAAAAGAAAACCAAATCACAGGCCAGGCCTATGGTAATCACCTGCAAACAATCTATGACATATCAATTGCTTAAGCTACTTCTACCTAATAGTCACTGTAGCCAAAGGCAGGTGATCATCTTAGAATGCTATGGTAATTTGAGAATTTTTTTAATCTTTGAAGGAGTCTTAGGAATTGGTATGTGGGATTCCAATGATAGAATGCATGAGAAATGAAAGGCCAAAGGAAGCAGAGCAAACATTAAGCAGATGCTATTAGATAAGAAGCTTCCATCATGGCATATGTATCATATCTACTCCATAAAACCTTCAGAATCACAGAATTTTAAAGGTCGAAGAGACCTCATAGGTCAACTACTCTGATCCTTAACTAGACTGAAGGCACTCTACAATATTATTTATTCACCTTTGTTTGAGGGCTTCCAATGACAGGGAACTCAACGTCTCCAGAGGCACGCCATACTTCTTGAAAGCTCCAATTACTTGTTATTATTTTTTTCCCTGACATTAAGCTTAAATTTGTCTGTTTGCAACTCCTACCCATGACTCCTAGTTATATCCTCTGGGGACAAGCAGAATAAGTTGAATCCCTCTTCCACGTGACAGTCTTTAAAATACTGAATAATCAGGTTGCCCTCTAAAGTCCCTCTCCTTCACTTTAACTATCCCTAGTTCCCTCAACCTATCATTGCACAGTATAGGCTTCTATATATTCAAGACCCTGCCATCTTCTAAGGACACTCCAGCCATGAAGTATCTTTCTCAAAATGTGGTAGTCAGAACTAAACACAATTCTCTACATGTAGTCGGGCAAAGGCTTATTTATTCTTGGAATATGGGGCCCAAGATCACACTGGGTTTTTTTCTTTGGAAAAAAAATGGAACTATGGAACTGAATTTTTAACCTAAGTATAAGACTTGATGTTTATTCCTACTGTACACTATTCTAATAGATCAAGATATCCAAACTTGCCATCTAGTTTAATGGCTCCCTTTTACTGCTGGAAGCAAATATAAATCTGAGAGCAATTAGCCATTTCTCCCAGACCCTGTAATATCAGCAAATTTGGTAAGCAAGTCAATTGATTGCCTTTATTGGTAAATAAACATTTATTAAGTACCTATTCCCTTCTAGGTACAGGGCTAGGTGGTGGTGATACAGAAGCTAAACGAAACAGCCTCAGTCCTCAAAGCGCTTACATTCTATTAGGAGAAACAACACGAATTTGTAAAAGCCTCTGAAAAACACTAGGCAATTTGGTTTTGTTCCTGGAGGTAGTGGGGTACTAAGAAGGAGATGAGGGAAGGTTTCATGCGGTTGGTGGTTCTTGAGATGTATCTTGAAAAAAACAAAGGATTCTGCGAGGTGCAGGTAAAGAGGTAGAACATTTCAGGAACAGAAGACAGTCTGGACAAAGGCATGCAGATGGGAGATGGTATCCTATATAAGGAAGAAGAAGAATGCCAGTTCAGCAAGGTTGCAGGAGAGTGAAACAGAATAATGTGGAATGATGCTGGCAAGGCAGGTTGAGGCCAGTTTGTGAAGGTCTTTAAATGTGAAATGGAATTTATAATTGCTCCCAGCAGTAAAAGGGAGCCATTAAAATTTACTGAGGAGTAAATTCACACAGTCGGACCTGTGCTTTAGGAAAATCACTTTGGCAGCTGGGTAGCACATGGACTGAAATGGAAGAGATGTGAGACAGGGAGTCCAATTAGAAGGTTATTGCATTAGCACTTCTTAAACTGTGGGTTGATACCCCGGTGGGTCGAAGCCCACGGTTTGAAAAGTGCTGAAGGAACCCCAAGTGGAAAAAGTTTAAGAAGCCATGGTCTAAGAAAAGGATCATGAGTGTTTGAACTATGGTGGTAGCCACATAAATGACAAGAAGAAGATGCACATGAAAGATATTACATAGGTAAAAATTAGAAGCTTGGGCAATTAACTGGCTATATTAGGGTGGCCATTAAGGAATCGCCGGTAACTTTAAAGAGAACAGTTTCTGCTGAGCACGGAGATCAGAAATCAGCAGGGAATACAGTTAGAAATATGGGTGATACAAAAAAAACAAAGGATACCAGTAAAAAATATTTAAAAATAAATCAAAGTAAAAATATAAAATAAAAAACACTTGGCAAGGACAGATTCATGAGAATTTCACTGAAGAACTCCTAAGGTGATACAGACCCATTCATGACTACTCTACAGATCCAGTAACTTGACCCTTTGGAATTCATCTGACTGTCCTATCTCCCTGCCCAAATCTCTCCAAATTTCCCACAAGAACAGGATAAGCAATCTTAGCAGACATTTTGCTACAATGTGCACTGCTACACGTGCAGTATAATTTGTATTAGGTCATTTGTCCATCTCATTCTGATGATTCATACTGAACGCGAAAATCCACTGAAACTTGCAGATCTTTTTTTGAAAAAAAAAAAACTTATCTGGTTGCACCTCCCTACCTGGTACTTGGGAACTAAAACGTAGGACTCGGTTTCATATTATTATATTTGATCCAGTGTTTGAGTCTGTTGAGATCTTTTGCGGATCATGATATTCCCATTTAAAATATTACTGCACGCTCTCTCTCTCAGCTATATATCATCTTCAAACTTGATAAGGTACAGTCTATGGATTCATCCATTACCTTGATAAAAATATGAAAAAGAACAGGCCAGAACCTTGAAGCCATACAAGAGAATTCCTTTTAAGTTAATACCAGCCCCTTTTTGCCTATTCTGTGGTTCCATGCACTCAACCAGTTCTGAATTCACTGAACCAAAATATTGTATAACTCACAAGGAAAAGGCATAAGAAACCTTATCAAACGGTTTGCTGAAATGCAGGTTTGCTTTTGTCTATGATACTTTATCAAAGCACAATGTAAAAACCTTGTAGAAATAGGAAATGAGAGCTCAAACGCGGATGGATGTAAATTGGGACACATGTCAGTTGCTATTAACTCAGTGGAGATGCCCGGCCTGTTTGTCTCTCTCCGTAGTTTGATGCTTCTTTTTGTCTATCGAACTATTTGAGAATTTAAACTTCTGAACAGAATCCCTTCACTGTGACATTGACTCACTCTGGGTAAGAAGCTGTTTGTTTTATATTTGAAGTTAAGCCCAAACTTTGAACTCAGTAGCTTGTGCTCTGGGGTGATATGAGTACACAGCAGAATTCAGAAGTGAAATTCTGGTTTGCCGTCTTTGGTATGATAAAAAAATTGATTTGATTTCTGTGAAGCTAATCAGAAGTATACTCAAACTAGAGGGGTTTTTCCCCTTTTCTTTCCTTTCCTTTCTTCAGAAATGATTAAGTCCTGCTATGCAGAAAGTGAGTCGTACAATCCAGAATCAAGCAATTGGTGCTCTTGCTCGACATTTCTTAGCCTATATGGCATTGTTCAATGTTTCGAAGAATCATACTCCTTGGGCAAATTTCAAAAACGAACCATTTCTACCAGGCAATGCCAGTGGACTTCATCATGCGACATCCTTGAGAACATTAACTTTGGCTTGGTAATTTTTTAAAAAGTCATTAGTACTCAGTGAGGTTAAATTCACCATAACACTAAAATTCAAACTTTTGGTAAATTAAATAGGAGAACAAAAATAAATAAAATGCTTCCAATAAATAACTAATTATATAATTATGTATGTTTAGGTGAATAAAGGAAGATATCTTATTGAAGTATATTTTATACATACATGGATATTATCCAAATACATGCACTCTACATACACACATGTATATGTATGTATATGTGTATATATGTATACATAGACACACGCACTCACAGAAATTACTTAAGACGTGTATAATCTCCATTTTAAGATGAATATAGCTCTTAGATTTCACTATTCTGCATTGGATGCGTTGCAGGAGAAATTAAGTTTCCAGACACCAAAGTTTTGAGACTCAGACCCATCACTAACAATGTTTACACCTGAAGAAATAGCACTTTAACAGCTAACTAAAATCATTGGGGGTGACTGGGGGAGGGTTCTCAGACTCTGCCTCCTGTTTGGGGGGGGGTGGGAGAGAGAGGAAGAGGAAAAGATATATTGCAAGATAATTTGAAGCCACTGTTGGGAAGGAGATGTGGGACTACAACACGGGGAAAGGAACTGTAAGTAGGTGCCAAGTTCAAATACTAGCTACTGAAGTATTGTCAGTACACTCTAAATGTTCAGCCTTTGGGGGAAAAGCCCCAGTGGCCTCTCTCTACTTCCAGCTCTTAATGACTTTCCAGTCTTCTTTGCCCCAGTCAGTCATTCCTCCTGGGAGTTACAATGCATACTGCATTTTGGGGGTTGTTACCTTTTGGCTGTTCTTTTTCTTTCACCTGCCATCAGGTCTTCCTCCAGAGCTGCCCATGCCAAGTTTCTTGAATCCCTGGAGATCAGGGATGTCCAAGACTGGCCCCTAAGGTAATTTAAATGGTAGAGGATCCCCTAGGACAGTGGTTCTCAACCTGTGGGTTATGTTCAATTTGTAACAATGAAAAATCCATCCTGCATATCAGATAGATTCATAACTAGCAAAATGACAGTTAGGAAGTAGCAACAAAAATCATTTTACAGTTGGAGGTCACCACAACATGAGGAACTGTATTAAAGGGTCCTGGCATTAGGAAGGTTGAGAACCACTGCCCTAGGATATTTCTAGGACCTTGCCACCGAGGGGTGAGATGTGGAAGAAGCACCATCTATCTCCACGTAGCTTAGGTTAGGCTTTCCTTAAAAGATAGTAAACTAATTAGTCAGGGCATTTAAGGATCAAACTGTTGACACAGCTTCCTAGTCACCTAGTATAAAACCCCAGGGTATGAGGAGTTGGGGAAATCCTCAAGCTTGAAACACCCCAACGACTGTGCATGACACTGTGACAAATTAGGCAACAGGGGTCTGTGTACAACAAAATTGATGCTGTTTTCTTGCTGAATATCCTTTCCACGCTATTGCTTACTGAACTTCTTTATTAAGTATGAGATGGTCTACAAGTGTCTTGATTTCTATGCTAAGCTTGAAGCATCAGACTGGCCAAGATCAGGATATCTGACATTTTAATCTTCAGTATATTTCTTGATTTCCTTTACTTATCTAAGTAGAACTTTGACTCTTATGTGGATCAAGTTAATTAAGGAAATAAAGTTTTCTGAAATCCTGAAGCAAAGGTCCAGGAAGGATATTAAAATTGTCTGCTGAAAGCTTCATAGCACTGAAAGAAATAAATAAGAGATTATATGCCAAAACACCTTGGGTGGGGGGTGGGGAGGGTCCCAGCCTCCTGGGGCATTTCTTCCCACTTTCCATGGGATAAATTAGGATGATTCTGGCTTTTCAGAAAAGAAAATTGAGGCACTGCCATTGAATGGTTAATCCAAGGTCATACACATAATCACTGGTGTTCATCACTAAGGAAACGTTGGATGGCCTCTTGTTACAGACTGTTATAGAAAGAATTGTTTTTCTGGTATAGGTTGGAATAGTTGGCTGCCAAGATCCCAGCCCTTAGTATGGTGCCTAGACAGCAGCCACTTAATAAATGTTTATTGACAGATCAACTGAGCCTTTGGGGATATTACTAACAGTTTCTTCATCTGGATAAGGGGAGGAATAGACTGGCTAACCATAGAGTCTCCCTTCTAATTCTAAATCTTAACCCAAGACCCTAAACAGAGATAGAATGAAAGAGCTTTCAAACCTCAACAGATCTCCAATTACAACAATAAAGAAATGTCTTTGTTTTACATTTAATATTTCAGGGATAGGGTTATTCTTTATTTTTAAAGATATATTAGCAATGTTTCCACTATTATCAGCAGAAGTATGCAGAGCAGATACAGAGCTAAAATTGTGACAAGGAAGACCTAGAGAAGTCCTACACGTACTCCCTAGGCAGCTGCCTGGTACAGTGGACTTGGAGTCAGGAAGTCCCAAGTTCAATATTTACTAACTGGGCAATACTGGACAACTCACTTAACCTCTGTCTCTGTCAGTTACCTCACCTATAAAACTCCTGTTAATAATAATATCTATATCCCGGGGGGGGGGGTTGTGAGGATCAAATGACATAATATTTGTAAGGCACTTGCAAATCTTTCAAGATAATGTAGAAATGTTCATTATTAATGTTATTATTATGACCACTACCATCATCTTGTGACCCTGACCAATTCACTTAACCACTGAGCACTCTAGGCAACTCTCTGATCGTCTAAATAGCAAATAACACACCAATATGCATTTAGAGGGAAAGCTTCATGACCCAGAATGTCCATCTACAAATGAAAGTACCGGTCCGGTCTCATCCTGGTCCTCATTTCGGCAATAGCTCGTTAATGATTTGGATTTATAAAGAAAGAAAATTAAAAGTTTAAAAACCAGCCAATTGTCATAGAAGGAAAAACAAAATTAGGGCTCACTTTTTAAAGAAGCAATTTAGAAAAGCTCAGGAAAAAAATATTGTTGTGCAGGTCAAAAGAAGAGACCCAATTTCCAAATGGAGGAAGAATTACTGGAACAGCAAGAGACTTCATAGCAAAAGAAATACCAAAGGAAAGATATATTTTCTGGAAAGCACTCTTGGGCACCACTGTAGATGTGTGTATATTTACCTAATAGGAGAAAATGCTTTCAATCTTCACAACATTTTCAAACTCTTTGGACTAGGTTTATGAGTTATAGCAATGGTGAATTTTATGAGTTTATAAATCTCATGAAAGGACACTGTATACTAAAAAGGCATCGAGAATTCATTCATCTATACTACTTTGTCCCATCGAGATACAGGGTCAAGTAAATGCATCCAGAGCCTTCAGTGTGAATATACATGATATGGTGAAAAAAAAAACAGATTCGAGAATCTGGATTCCTGGGATGGAGTCCTCTCTTTCCTACCAACTGACTTTGTGACCTTCGGCAAGTCCCTTTTTCTCTCTGAGCATTATTTTCCTCATCTCTGCAATGGGGTAATAATATCTGTTTGTGTTATGAGAAATAAAATGAGACCTGTCTGCAAAACACTATGGAAATGAAAATTTATTAAAAAAGGGCATTGGTGTATGCAACATGGGGACCCAATGGATCTGTAGCCTCTTCACTGTTGGTACTCCCTTTAAGGATGCACATTCCAAACCTCCCATTCCAACCCTTGGGGTGTAACACCTGCCTGATTTATCCACCTTTGGTGTCTACCTTCACCCAACTGTGACCTGTGGCTCCAAGAAGCTGTAGCAAGTGCGGCAGCCACACCCTGGGAACATCATCTCAGCAGATAGCCTAGATCAGGTTTAGGGGCATTGAGTAGACTCAAACCCATTAGCGAGTTGGGGATGTCTATCCCAAGCATGTAAAGACTTACCAAGAAGAATGAGTGGATGAGGACAAGTACTAATGGACATAAAGGTGGCCAAAGCACATGCTGTGGGACACTTAAAGCTTGGTCAGATATCAAAAAGGCCAAGATCGTCCATTGCAACCTGGACCATCACCAGTAATCCTAGCTTTTGTTTCTCCACTAGACTCTGATAACTCTCCTTCACTTAAATCCAATTGACAAGCAAGTCAAGACATTGCCCTGTGATGTCCCTGGTCCTCTGAAAATGAAGGATAAGGAACAATACCTGTCTATGTCTTCCCATAAATCTATCATGGGTCGTCCTGCCTTTAGAACCCAGGAGACTGTGTAGATACCAGCAGTTCACTGACTACCCAGCAATTATTATTTGCTTTTGCTACCAGACTTATCCTTCTAATTATAATCATACATCTCATTCATGACTTCATCTAAACTATTGCTTTGTTTATATGTTATTGTAGCCTCCACGCATCCACTGTGACCACCTTCTTTGTCCCTCAAGAAAGTTTTAATTTTAAATATTAAGGAACTAGAGTGAAGTTCTGTGACTTGGAGACATGGAGCATCACTTTAAAAAGATTGGTATTGTTTCAGGAAGGAGTTTAGGCTTATTCATAGGACTGTCATTTCCCAAAGGAAACTTGGAAAACAGTCCACAAGAAGTTAGGTTTAGACCAGCATCTCACATCTTAGATGACAATCAGCTCCACTTGGATACATGGCTTAACTATAAAAAGTTATAACAAAAACCAATGAGAGAAGAAAGTAAGAATGTAACTTACACAGATATGGAGAGGGCAGAGTTCTGGACCAAAGGATAAAGGTAACCAAAAAAGATAAAATGGACAATTTCAATTACATAATATTAGAAAGCTTTTTCATGACCAAAATCTATGCAGTTAGAATGAGATGGGAAACCGTTAAATTGGAAAATATTTGTGCAGCAAACTTTCCTTAAGGCTTGATATTCAAAGTGTTCTCTCTTTGATATAGCAGACTGGTAAAGTTGACAAAACCCAAAATTACAGCCATTGGAGGGCCCATAGAAAGACAGTGATATACTTCTGATAGAGCTTTGGATGGGCTCAGTCATTCTGGAAAGTAATTTGTTATTACAAACAAATCACTAAATTATATATACACATATGTATATATGAATGTATATGTGTGTATTATATGTATATATGTATATATGTATATATATTACACACAGACACAGACACACACACAAACACACACATACCATCATCCCCAGAAAATGCTACTGGGTACCTACCCTAAAGAGAGCAAAAACTGAGGGAACGGACCTCAATGCACAAAATCATTTATAACATCACTTTTTATTCTAGGAAAAATGGAAACAAAACTAGTGCATGTCAATCATGAAAAAAATGATGGTATATGAATTTGGTAGAAATATCATTGTGCCACAGGAAATGATGAAAATTATGGATTCAGAGAAGCCTGATAAGACTCATATGAAATGATAAGAAGCTAAGCACATAGAACCAGATAAAAAAACTTTATACAAAGATCCTAATGTAATTCAAAAACCAACTTTGGAAGCCTTAAGAACTCTGATCACTGCAATGATCAATCATGACTCCAGAAGACTCAAGATGAAGCAGCAGAGAGATGAGGGACAGAAGGCACCCAATGAGATGGACATTTTCCACAAAGGGTCACTGTGTGAACTTGTTTTGCTTTACTATATTTACAGTGATGAATCCCACCCCCACCCACCCAGGAGAGATGTATATGAGGGGAATTGTATGTGAAAGGAATAGGCATTGCTGTGATATCAAAAAAGAAAAGGAAAAAGAGTAAAAGAGCATAAGGAATTTCCTGGGGGGGGCACTAACAATTTACTACACATAGCAGAAATAACCTATCTGAAACACACAGAATCTGAGGCCCTCATCCTAACTCCCATTCCCACTGGCAGACTGGATCACTAGAGACAGGATCAGGCTTCTCTCATCAGTCTTACAGGAAACTCTGAGGGAACAGAGTGTGTTTTTTCATATTAAATTTTGCAAGTCCATATTGGTACACCAACATTATCCATTGATATCAATGAACCAGCCAGACTTAATTAGCTTTTAAATATATCTGTTTACTTAGGGGGAGAGGAAGAAGAGTTGGTTGGAAGCATCCCCTCCAAACAGGCCATACTGTGATTTCACCAAAAAGGTAAGGAATAACTTTTATTAGCAGTGCAGATCCATATTTTTTCCACAACTGACTTGGAAAGTTTCCTGGGCACTGAGAGCAAAAGAATTTGCCCAGCATTGCACAGTCAGTATATATGTAAGAGGCAGGTCATTTATACTCCAAGGCCAGTTCTCCAGAGAGCACAGCACGCTGCCTCTTCACAATCTTCTTCCATCTTCTAAAAAAAATCTAATACTTCCTTAAAACTGAAGATCTTGCTTTACACTTATTGTCTATGTCCTACTGTTCTAGACACATAGTAGGCACTTAAAATACTTGATGAACTGCAGAGATCACATGAGATCTTACTGTAGCTAGGCAACCAGGTGACAAAGGGGACAGATCTCTGGGTCTAGAGTCAGAAAGACCTAAGTTCACATACAGTCTCAGACACTTACGAGCTGTATGAAGCTGAGCAAGTAACTCTGCCTGCCTCAAATTTCTTCAACTATGAAACATGTATTATAATAATAGCACCTACTTCATAGGGTTGTTGTGAGGATCAGACGAGGAAATCTTTGCAAAGCACTGGTACAATGCCTAGCACATGATAGGAGCTTAATAAATGCATGTTCCCTTTCCTCCCCTGTTCTAGACTTGCGCCCTCTTCATGATGAAGGTTTAAACTCTAATGTTCTGAGTGGAGGCACTTTGATAGAGCAGCAGGAGTTTTTCAATAGAAGAAACTAACATAATGATAACTAATATTCTTCAAATTAAGCTGTGTATATATTTTCATAAGAGAGGGATGAATCTTCAAGAATTCATGTGTGCTGGTTTTTCTAACATTCTATAATTAAGGTCCATAAGCATGCTAGAGATATTATTATTCCGCTTGTTGCTAAGGCAACCATATGTAGTATGTTTAAAAATGTCATGTCCCCCATCCCCCATAGAGAGTAAAGGAAAGCTTACTTGAAACCTCATTTTGAAAGGAACAACCCAGCTTTTCGAAAGAGCTGGTCTTTCATTTCATCTTGTCAAAATGTATTCATTCAAAAAAAAGAGAGAGAGGGAGAGAGTGAAGAGAGAGAACTAGGAAAATACAGAGTTTTTAATGGATTCACTCATTACTGCTTTTGAGGGATTTCTTGTTAATTCTCCTGTGCTTTGGGGATTCTGGATTTTTATTGTTGTTTTCTTTTATTTTATTTTTAAGCAAATAAGCAACCCATTTAGCAGCTACAACTTTGCAAAGCTGATTAAACCCTCCTCTTGCAAGGAAAGAAAAGTACAATTGGGTTGTTATTTTTGTGACATAATAGGTGCATCTGCTTGGAAATTACAAACAATATTTCTAATCACATTTGAAAGGTTTACCAAACTTCAAGCAGGTAACCAAGCGACCCACACAAAAACTGTTGTTCATTCATTACTGCCACCTTTATCTTGAAGCAGAAACACACACACACACACACACACACACACACACACAAATTGGGCTTAAACCAAAACAGAAACAACTGGCGTTCATTTAACCCTTTAAAGTTCACAAAGTACTTTACAAACAGCCTTTATTTGAGCCTCAAAAAGCTATGAGACGGATACTATAGGTATTAGTATGCCCACATCATAGATGAGGAAAGAGGTTCAGAGAAACATGGCGGCTTCCCAGGGTCACAGAACTAGTAAGTGCTAGAGGTAGGATTTCAATGTAGGTCTACCGAGCCCTGCACACTCTCTCCTGGATATTTAGCTGAACTCTCTACCTGGGAGAGGTAAAAGAAAATCAACCTTTGATTATCCATCTAAGTTCAAGGTAGGTAAGCATACCTGCAGACAAAGGGGAACCCTAAATGAACTTCTAGTTCAACTGACCATACTGGGTTAGGAATCAAAAGGTTCAGGCACGAATCCCAGCTCTAGTACTTTATTTTTTTTTACCAGTGTGACCTTTGACTTTTCACCTGTAAGTTTTAGTTCCATCATCTGCAAAACTAGGAGACTAGACGAAATGACCTTTAAGGTCCCTTTTCCAGTTCTATACTATAACATTCTACACCGAAGTTTATTTATGCTCCTACACCATCCCTAAAAATCACCATGGGCTAAAAAACAGGTGGAAAACCACGAAATTCAATTATCTTGTTTAAGATGAGAAGAAATCAAGAAGTAGATGGGATAAAGGACTAGCCCATGGTGCCACAGACAGCTGACAATGTCAAAGAGTGAGAATCCCAAACCACGTCCTGTGTTCCCAAGTTCAGGCTTCTCCCCTTGTCATTCCTGTTTTTCCCTGAGTCTGGACAAAAGGTGAGATGCAGATGCTCCCCAGGGCTCAGTGCCAGCAAGTGACCACTGGAATGTGTGACCCTGTATATAACCCTAACCCCAAACACTTTTCTTCTTGTTGTTGTTCAGTTACGTCTGACTCTTCATGACCATGGACCATAGCATGCAGGCCCTTCTATCCTCCACTATTTCCCCAAATCTGCCCAAGCTCATGTTTGGTGCTTCCATACCATTCATTATCCATCTCCTCCTCTGCTGGCCCCTTTTCCTTTGGCCTTCAACCTTTCCCAACATCAAAGTCTTTTCAATAAGCTCTGTTTTCTCATTATAAGGCCAAAGTATTTAAGCTTCATCTTCAGTATTTGTCCTTCTCTGTGAATAGTCTGGATTAATTAATTTAAGTATTGACTGATTTGATCTCCTGTTGTCCAAGGGACTCTCCAAAGTCTTCTCCAATTTCGAAGTGTCACTTCTAAAGCTCTCAGCTTTCCTTATAGTCCAACTCTCATAGTCATACATTGGTATTGGAAGAACTATAGCTTTGACCAGAAAGATCTTTGCTGGCAAGGTGATGTCTCTGCTTTTTCATATACTGTCTACATTTGCCATAGCTTTCTTTCCAAGGACTGTTTCCATCTGCAGTCATCTTTGAGGCCAAGATTATAAAATAATGCCTAGGGCCACCTTACTTTATAAAGGACTCTATGCTATTCTAGGTAGTAAATGGTCAAACTTATAGCTGAAAGCTCTCCCTGAATGTGAGTGACCAAAGAGCAAAGGACATTGATGACATTTCCAGAATCACAAAGGCCATCGAAGCCAATGTGGACCTCAACAGGAGGCCTTTTCCAGTACACCTGATAAGTAAACATCTGGCCCTCATTTTGAGGATCTCTAGAGCAAAGTAGGTAAAGAACTGAAAAACTGGGGTGCGAGGAAATGGGGAGGAAGCAGTAAGGGAATCAAAGGTGGAGATAAGAGAGCCCACGGAAATAGGTCTGAATTAAAGTAGATTACACAAAATTAATCATTAGGATAAAAAAACTGAAGGCTCTGAGGAAGCCCGTTCCACTTTTTAATAATCCTAATTGTTAAGATATCTCTTTTCTTTATATCAACCCAGATTCAGGCCTTTATGCAACTTATATTCACTGTTCTTCCTTCTGCCTTCTGGGGCCAAGTCATTCACAGCCTGATTACTCTTACATCTCTATTTCAAGTAGTTAAAAGGCCAGCATCATGTCTCCTCTAAGTCTTCTATTTTCTACAGTAAACATGGCCATTACTTTCAAGTGATACTTATATAGTATTATCTGGAACTCTTCAAAACTTCTGGTTACTTTCTTCTGGCTACTCTCCAGCCTATCAATGCCCTCTGTAAAATGGGGAAGTCAGAGTTGAACATGATAATTTAGATGTTTTCTGGCCAGAGAAAAACATAGCAGTGCTATTATGTTCCTATTCCTGGACACTAGGCCTCCCAATGAAGCCTAAAACACTATCAGGGTAGCATGTGGACTCATACTCAATTTGCAGTGCAATGTGGGGGGAAAGGTCATGAATGCACTCAGAAATAAAAATCCTCCTTGTAGGAAGATGGTGCTGGCTATGAGTTTGGACTCTGGAAAGGTCAATGTAGCATAAAGAAGAGAGCACTGGGTCATAGATTCCAAGTCAAAATTTCGAGGTCACCTATGCTAAGCCTTTCATTTTATAGAGAAGGAAACTGAGGTTCAGTGATGTGGAATGACTTGTTAGACAATAGCAGAACTAACACGAATTCAGCAACAATGTCCTTGGAGAAGCTCAAGCAAGATGGGGAGGAGGTGGACCCAGGGAGACCACTGAACAGCAGAGGGGAAAGGAGTGCTTATAGGAAGAGCAAGGGGGAGACATGGAGCACATGATACAATGGGACAACCAATTTATAGTCATCACTTTCTTAATACATGAGTGGCGTTTTGTTGTTCAGTTGTTCCTTCCTGACCCCACTGGAGGGTTTCTTGGCAAAGATACTGGAGTTTTGCCATTTCCTACTCCAGCTCATTTTACAGATAAGGAAACTGAGGCAAAGGTAAGTGACTTGCCCAGGGTCACACAGCTAGGACATGTCTGAGGCCAGATTTGAACTCAGGAAAATGAGTCTTCCTGACTCCAGAGCCAACACTCTATCCACTGCATCACCTAGCTGTCCAAGAGTAGCACACAACAAGAGAGAGGGGAATTATGGTGGCAAGAAGACAAGATCTACAAAGATAATTCACAGAAATTTGTCAGAAGAGGGAACTCAAATGTGGTACTTGAGAAGTTTTAATTCCATGAGGAAATAACAAATACAGAGATTGTGAAGCAAAAAATAAAATCTCAGGATACAAAGGGAAAAGAATTAAGGAAGAGAACAAGGTCAAGACATCTATCTTAGGAAAAGATGCAGAAAATAACAAAACCTCATAAGCATAGGTTGGAAAGGAGGAGAGGAAGGGGGTTTTATATAAATCATATAACAGAGAGGGGAAAAAGGAGGGAGACAAAGGAGTGGAACAATTAGATCACTAAATAAAAGAAACACAAATGTCAATAACTCAAGTAAAATTCCAAAAGTAGGCAAAGAACTGAAAAACTGGAGTGGGAGCAAGTGGGGAGGGAGCAGTAGGGGAATAAAGGGTGGAGATAAGAGGGCCTATAGGAATAGGTCTGGATTAAAGCAGATCACACAAAACGAATCATTAGGACAAAAACAATAAAAGGAACAAAAGAAAATTCTAATCTAGGAAAAATAATACTGGAAATTAGGAAAATAGTAACTTAATTTATGACTTTAAATGCAAATGGATTTTTAAAAACTTATATAAGGAAATAGTAACAGATTGAATAATAAAACAACAAGTCACTATCTAGTGCTTACAACAAAGAAAACTGAAAAAAACAAAGACATTTTTAGAAAAAAGAATAACACGCTAGAAAATGACTATTCATCAGGTAAATACCCCACAAAACAAACAAAGCAGGAGATGCGATCAGCTATGAAACAAAGCAAAAACACAAAATCAGACTATTAAGAGAGATAAGAAAATGACACTATGCTGAAAGCAACTGGTGAAAAACAAAACAAATCAATAGGAAATCTATATGCCCCAAATTCCAACATATCTAAATGTGTAAAAGAAAAATGAACAGAGAAAACTGCAAATAGTAACAATAAGATGGGAGACTTGGATGTTCTTCTATTGGAAATAAATGTAAAAAGGGAAGAAACAGCATATACACCTTTACAGAGCAAATATAGCAAAGCCAACAATCCATTCAGGGAGCAGAAGCAAAAGATCAGAATGGAGAGTTAATAAAATATTCAATATTAAGTGGGGTCAAAGAAAAATCACAGAAACAAGGAATAATGATGTGAAAGATGATAAGCATGACAGAACAGTGAACCAAGAAGTCTGCATTATAGCTAAAGCAAGAGTCCCCAAACAGCTATTAGCAAAATAAAAAAGAATTCATGATCTCAACACCCACTAAAAATGAGAAAGCCAACAAATAAATAGACAAGCACAAAAAGAAGAAATCTTCAAAATGGGGAGGAAAACTTGATTGCACGCCACCATGGCAGAGGAGGTGGGGGAGAGGGAAGGGAGGAAATTTGAAACTCCAGAGATTGTGGAACTGAATCTTGTGAACTAAAAGTAAATAAACAAATCCATTTTAAAAAAGAAAAATGAAAATGAGGAGGAAAATAGATCAATTAGGATGTAAGTGATGAAAAAACCAAAAGTGACTAGGATCAATCGATAAACCTTTTGTGATGAGTATTTAGAAAAAAAATATTAAGAGGGGGAAAAATCAAATCAACGAAATGAAAAAATGAACAAGCTGAAATCAAAACATAACCAGAAGAAATTTAAATTCTTTATATATATGTATATATATATACATATACATGTATATATACACACGTATATACATATATACACACACGTGTGTGTATGAACCCATTATCCACAGTTTTGTGCTAACAAAACTGAGAACAAAAAAGAGCATTATCTTCAAAAATATAAAGTATTGAAACAAATAGGAGACAAAATAGAATATTTAAATAATCCAATCGCATAGAAAGAAATAAAACTTGAGGCAATAGGAACTCCCTGGGGTAGACAGGGAGAAAGACTCCTGGTCCTGATGGACTTACAGGGGAATTCTAACAACCTTTTAAAGAACAAATGATATTTAATACCAATTCTATCGAAATTATTCTCAATAACTGAGAAAGAAATCACTCTACCAGAGATACTCCTTTCTTGAGACAAATTCAACAGTAATATTTAACCAGGAAAGGATAAAATACAGAAGGAAAACTACAGACCAATGTCAGTAACAAATTTAAAATTTCAAAGACAATCCTGTCAAACAGACTCTAGCAATTGAGCCAAGAAATCATTCATTGTGAACAAGATGGTTTTATACCAGTGATGCAAGGATGGTTCAACATTAGGAAAACAATCGACATAATTAATCATATTAAAAACGAAAGCACCAGAATCATACCTCTTTGAAAAAGTACAACACATTAAATTATGCTGAAACAAACAATCTAGCTAACCTATAAGCATAGGCATCGAAGGATCTTTTAACATGATAAAAAAGCATCCATGTAAAATCAAAAACAAGCATTACATGCCATAGAAAATTCATTTATAATGTGTTTCTTAGTGCTACAACTAGATACCCAATTCTGTACTAGTAAACCAAAAGGCCGGAGATTCTATTAGTCATCAAGAATGGATAAAGTACCTACTCTGTGTCAGTCACTGGGGAAAGAACAAAGAACAAAGGGCAGAATTCAGTTGAGAAGGGAAGTTTCAGAAGTTACTGGCTCTAGAGGCATCTCAGAGTAGAAGATGCAGGCTGAAGTAAGTCTCAAGCAAAGGTCAGCCTTCTCTCCAGATGCCCATTTATTCATGGACACTATAATATAATTTACTGTCCCATTACCAATGTCCCCAGTAAGCCGAATTTTGCCTCATTCACAAAGAGCATAGGTTAACCAAAGATAGACATCAACGTAAGGGTTAGGCAGAGAGGTCAGCCTCTGATTAGGTGGCAGGGATTTTTCCTAAATAGAGGCTCTAGGCAATTGCGACTGAACTCAGAAGTTTTCATCTAAAATAAACTTCCTAAAGTCAAAGAGGAGGAAACTCAGTGAACCTCAGGAGCAATTAAATTCTCCCCAGCTTTAAAAGGAGCCATTTATTGTACCAAAAGCCCACTAGACAGGCCTTAGACTTAAGGAGCTGACATGCTAATGAGGGAAGACAACACATAAAAGGGAACAGTAAATCAAGCAGGAGAAGGGCCCCAGAGCAGTAAATCAATCAATCAATCAATCAGCATTTATTAAGTGCCTACTATATGCCAGGAATTGTGCGAGAACAGGAACTACACTGATATTTACTCTCTGGGGTCAACAAACTATGGCCAGTGGGCCAAATCCAGCTGCCCAGTTTTGATTGGCCCATGAGCTAAGTATTTTCTTTTATGTTTTCAAATAAAGTTTTATCGTATTTTAAAATGTAAAAATATTCTTAGCTCATGAACTGTACAAAAATAGGTGGTAGGCAGATTTGACCCCAGGCCAATGTTTTTTAAAACTGAAAATAGTTTATTGACAAAGATGCTGACATCAAAGACAGGAGAGAATTTCGAATTGTGAGACCCAGGACTGACAAAATAGAGTAGGAAGTAGAAGCGTCCAGAAGGATAAAGAGAATAGGACTATTTATCATTAGAGAGAGCTATCTGGGGGGAAGAGGGGGAACTGTTCGAACCCTTATTTTATTTAGTGAATAAGGAAATGAATAATGATGAAAAATCAATGCACCCATATACAATAGTGAAAAAGACTGTGTATATTTCAAAACCTTCTCTGAATTTGGGAATATTTCCTTTTCAGTTTATTTGTATTGCTTATATCTACATTCTGTTGGTGGGATTTGCTTGCTGTTTCCCTTCCTTTATTTTTAAATTATGACATCTTATGAATAAGAAGCTCTAATATTCAAATATACAGAAACAGGATTCTTGACTCCCCTATTTTATCACTTATATTATCTAACCTTCTTTGTCAAGCCAGTGTTAACCACCAATTACCCACAAAACACTTCTTACCAGTTGTAAGCAGCCTTGAGGCATGGTCCATTATTCATTCCAAAAAGCAACTGTAAAAAAAAAAAAAGAAAAACACAAACTGGGATTTGTTTGTCATCCAAATGACTGGAAATAAATAATTAAATAACCAGTCTCTGGAGAAAACTAAGGTTTTTGTTTTTGTTTGGGGGTGGGGGGGAAGGAGAGGCCAAAAAGAAAGTAGTAATAGCTCTGTCAGTTGGGTAGGAACTTGTTTACTCCAGACACACAGGAAAATCTCCCCCTGGGTATTTCATATCATTTGTATTTTCTGATAGTTCCAATAAAACCTTCCCTTTCTAATTATTTCAAGAGAATAAAGTGAATTTTAGAAATTTCTCTAGCTTTAAAAATAAAAAAACCAACAATAACAAAGATGGTCTCTAACATCATTTGATCCAGCTTGCTCTTCCCTCAGCTCACAGAGTTTTCAAATATTCCAATTTCAAGCTATAGAACCTTCTAATCGAACTGTCAAATTTCACTTCCTTTTTTTAAACCACCTCCTAATCTGCTACTCTGTATGCTCTGCAAATGCAGCCTTGAAGCCAATAAATTAATATCTGAGATGTTTAGTAGGCTGTTCCATTGCAGCCCTTATATCTTTGAGGATACAATATACAGTAAGACTTTCTATGTGGAATAAACAATCTTTGCAACAGATAATTTCCAAGCTCTAGTGCTTTAGCCCTTTACAGAGAGCAGTAAATTTTAGGAGATTGTAATCCCCTTCATACTTTGACTTTTAGAATGCCTAACAACTTTCTACAACTACAAATCATCACAAAGCTAGAATAAAATCATAGTTTGTACAATACAATGTCTGCCTTTTTGAGCAAAAGGAAAAAATTCTCATTCTAAGTTCACCATAAATAAGTATCTGTCAAATATTCTTTAACTTAGTGTAGTATGAGGGACTTTACTGTATTAATTCACTTGGTCCTTATGACAATCATGTTTTAATACAAGCTGATTGAAACAGTATATTGTCCACTACAAAAGATTCATTGGCTTCCTTAAAAGCTTTTATAGCAACATACTAAAAGGCATATTAAAAATAAAAAAGGAATTTATTCTCACTGTAAATCAACTCTTTAATAAGATTTCAAAACCCTACATAAAGAGTTAGCAAGATCAAAAAGCTTTTTCTCAGCACTAAGAAAAACACATGTACCCACAGCACACCCTTGAATGAATTCCACATTGGAAAGAGCTATTGTGGATGCAAAGAGAATGAGATTTCCGTATTCTGACTCTAAGCCTAAATCACCTCTGATTGACCCTCCTCTTCTTTCCTGTGTCCCTTTCATAGAGGAATGGAACAAACTCCTAAGGTTCTGCCACTGAAATGGAGGAGTTTATTGTTGTAATATAAGGAAAATATTGGACTATCAGTTTCTAAGGATCAATTGATATAGGAAGGGAAAAGATTTATGTTTGAAATAAATCAATGTAAATCGCAGACAGTAATATTTCTCACAGGTCCCTCTTTTTAAAACACATCAAGCACTTTTCTTTGCCTTTCTCTGTATCATCACAAGTGCTTAGCACTGTGCCTCAGACACAGTGAGCTCTTAACAAACGTTTGCTTGGTGACTTACAAATCACTGAATACATTTGCTACTGATTCACAAGCAACATGGTTTCAGGAACATGAAGTTGGAAATTTAATTTCACAGCAAAAATGATAATGCAGTTACAAGATTCTTTAATGGCCCCCAACATTATGCTTCATACAAGTATTATATTGATCTATATTCACATATTTCCCCTCAAAGAACACAGCATCGAATGGCATTCTGCTTAGATTAAACAAAGGGAGTGAAACTTACAAATGGTGCCAAAGACAAGAAATAAGATTCAACTTCACCTGCAAGAAATATGATTTGTTGATAGAAGGTCCCTTACAACCCCCAAATTTATATGAATATGAATATTGTATTATTATCCATAAAACTCTTGAGAAATAATTAATAATAGAAATTCATTGTCTTACACATATCTCAAATATCATTGCAAAATGTAGGCAATGGTGCATGTGTATCCTTAATAGACACTGAAGAGACAAAATCAATGTAACCCATATGCTAAAACAGCAAACTGACAGAGGCCTGATTTCCTTTGGTTGTTTCCATTACTCTTATAAAGAAACAACGTTTCTCCACAGTCCATTTTGACTAATTCTAGCTTGACTCGTACTTAGGCAACACTACAAGACTCTGTAATGGCCCCAAACGTTATGCTTTACACAAGTATTATCACTCTTTTATGGGCCATTTTTGTAATGCACTAGATAATGGAGACATTTATAGTTTCTGTTCTATCTTTCAAATTCATCAGGTTTTTTATATTTTATAAATGACATAACAGGTTCTCCAGTACCAGTCTGTAAAGAACATAATGTTTTATTAGTAGCCAACCCTAAAATTTGTGGGGCACTAGAATTTGGCTGCTTATTCAGGGATGCTCTTAAGATTCTTCTGCTATTTAAAAAAACATGATCACAACCATCCTAACCTTGACTGCATTGTAACCTCTAACACTGCAGGTCAAATTTGCTCTTGGTATAAGAAGTCATAAGATGGTTAGAAGGGAAAATCCAAAATATGTAAAGAGGAGAAATTGACATGTTTATTGGTTTCTATCCACCTATTCCTTCCCAAATAATTTTCTTAAAGCATGTTATTCTCTTACCTAAGAATTATCAGTGACTCCCCATCTTTAGCATAAAATACAAACCCCTCAAATTAGCATTTGAAGGCTCTCAGTCTGACTCCAGCCAGTCAACAATCAGTTATTCTATATTAATCACTTTCTGTGTTCTGGGCTAGGCCCTGGAGACACACAGGAATGCAAAGAGAATCTCTGCCCCCAAGTAGCTCTACAGCTAATATGGGAAACATCATGTAAATCAAGGCTTATCTATACTAAACATATAGTTTAAATGGAAGATAATCTCAGAAAGAAGACACTGGTAGTTGTGGGGGCACTGAATAGCATACACATTTTCTCAGTAAAGTAGAACAGCTTTTGGCAGGGGAACCCAGAAGATGTGGGTTTTGGTTACTCAAGGCTTTAAGGCAATTAAAAGACTGTGTGACCATGGGGAAAGTCACTAAATTTGTCTGGGGTTCAGTTTCCACAATGGTAAGATAAATGATCTCAAAGGTCACCTCCAATCTTCACATTTTGTGGCCAGTGCATCTTAAAACCTTGTACTGGAAACAAAATGACTTTCAACATGACAGTGAAGGGAAAGGAGAAAGGCATTTATCCAGTAACATGTTTGTTAAAAACTACCTGAGGCCTCCAATTTCAACAATCTACAAATGCATAGATGCCATATAAACGCATCTGAGGAGACACATTTAATAAAGCACCCACTGTGTGCCAGGCACTGTGCTAACTACTTTACAAACATTTTCTCACCTGATCATCACAACCACCCTGGAAAGTGGGTGGTTTTATCCCTATTTTATAGATGGGGAATCTAAGGTGAGGAAAGGTTAATGACTTTCCCCAGTTCAAAAAGCTAGTAAGTTTCTGAGGCTGAATTTTAACTCAAATCTTCCTGACTCTAGGCCCAGTACTTTATCTACTGTGTCAAATACTTTTTGGTTGAATCAAATAATCAGAATTGGGCATGAACAGGGCCTATAAAATTCCCTGAATCAATCAAAGCCATTGCGTGAGACCCTGGGATAAAACCCTCAGCAATCTGTATAAAAGGAAGATGCTGCCTCCAAATCTCTGGATCTGAGAGATCTGAGCTGTGGTTGGGCAGAGAAATATTGAGGAGAATCATTGGCTCTGCAGAGGACCCAGTTTGAGGGAAGTCTACCCACAGACACAATATTATAGTCTGCTGTTCCATTACAGAAATGTTTCCAGTAGAATTTGGTTCCAACCACAAAGAAGTCAGGGGTTATGGGGCAGGTGACCCTTGAACCTTTGTTTCCTCAGTCATTTCGTTTGTTATCCACCACAGTTAATTAGAGATTTACTCAAATATCTGGTTAGACAAAAGTGTTAGGAATTTTCCCAACTGGGAGCTTGGAGCAAATGTGATCGAGCTCAGAAATTTTCATCAAAAATAAACTCCTTAAAGCAGAAGAATGAATCAAGTAAACATTAGTGGACCACTCTGCTGCCCACTCTACACCCTTAGGTTTCAAACAAGCTAATTATTGCAACAATGCTTTACATGAGCAAATCATATTTTTTTTACGCTTTTGCTGAGGAAATATTTTCAGGTGGCAGGCATTCTCAGGTCACTTCAGCAATCAAGCCAGTGATGACCAATGAGGTAATATGCTCTTTCAGAAATTTTCCAGAACAAAAAAAAAGGACCATTAGTGACCTTGGACCCCTAGAAACCATCCCTAGGGATATGTTTGGACTCTTTTGGGAAGGGTAGCCATCTTCAGTGCAGAAATCACCACTCCCAATGGTGAGCCCACCCTTGCAGACAAACTCAAGATACTGGATGAATCTACTTTAACTGATTATTTCTACATCCCAGGACAGTACTCAAGTCTCCTAGCATTTATCTACTTTAAGGGTGACAACAAGGTCTGTAAATAGCCAGAGTCTTTGATGATTGATTAAAAGGGACTCTGACTCTTTTGAGCGATTAAGCACAAGAAACACTCAGGCAGGCCAGAGTTGAGGGAAAAAAGGTTGACTGCCTAATAAAATCCAAAGCTAAATGAGTTTAGTAAAACCAGTCCAGTGAGAAACCTTTCCTCAGCATTTTTTAAAGAATAGCTTGCAAAATTTGGAATCCAGGTTTTTTTGGTTAAAATGTATATGAAGAGGGAGAAAACAAATACACCTATCAGATTTCTTTAAAAAAAAAAGGAAATATTCTGGGGAGAAGATGGGTAGGTAGGAGTTTATGTACATGGGGTAGGGATGATAAGCATATCCAGAAATGTTGATGGGGGATATTTCTAAAAATAAAAATGGTAGCTCCAAGGAATTAAAAATATTTACAATTATTCAAGTAGTATGAGATCAAAGAGACACTACAAAAATCATTGAAATGGGCTCAAGGTTTCCAAACAAGTCAGAGGAAGAAGGTATTTGAACCACCTGATTTAGAGCTAGTCAACATTATCCATGTGGCCAGGTAATGCACCAAATGATCTCATTGGGCCCATTTCACATAGTTTTTTTTTTAATTTAGGAGAAAATACCGGAGTGCAAATAGCAAAGTGTCCTTTGGGAAGCCAGTAGGATGGGTATGCATACCTGTGCATGACTGAGTCGAAATGAACACAAGGACAGCCCAAGTCATTTTCTGAATAGCCAGACAGGATGGCATGGGTGAGGAGAATCTCCACCTTGGAAGATATGTGAGAAGGTAAGCAGAGCACATATTCTGGAGACAGTTCTCATCACGTCTCCCCAGGAATATGGGCACAGCCTCCTAAATGGAATCCCACCTGCCAGTCTCATTTTCACACAGATCCCAAACTAACCCCTCTAAAGTACAAATCTGACCATGTCATTCTGCTGCTCAAGGACCAGCAGTGGTTCCCTATGGTCTCTAGCATAAAATATAAACAGCTCAGCTTGCATTTAAAAGTACATTTACAATATGGCTCCATTCTATTGTTTCAAAATTATTTTTATGATTGTTCTTAAAGCACTTGACATTTTAGCCAAATTGGCCTACATCCAGTTCCCTGGACTCAGCATTCCATATCTTACCTCCACACCTTTGAGCAGGCAGTTTTCCACACCTGGAATATACTCCCTCTTAAGCCCTGACTAGAATCATTGGCTTCCCTTCAAGGCTTACCTCAGTAAGTATTCACTTACATGTTTACATTTTGTATCTCACCAAGAGAATGAAAGTTCACAAAGCGTAATGCTTTGCACACTTAAATGCTCATTGGATTGCACTGGGGTTTCCTTCCTTAATGAAACCATAGGCTCAGACTTAAGGTAAAACAAAACCAAAATATTTTTCTTATTTAGACAAGAATCCATAGTTCCAACCCAAACCTCTAATTATTCACCAACCTATGAAGACTTAAAGGTATTACAAGATGGAACGTGAAATCGCCACTGTAAAGCCTTTAAAAGATATCATTTCACCGGCCTCAGACACTTAACACAAAAACTAGCCGTGTGACCTTGGGCAAGTCACTTAACCCCAACTGCCCTCTAAAAAAAAGCAAAAAAATAAAATAAAATAAAATAAAAGATATCATTTCAGATAAATCTGGACTGTGCAGCTCATATAAACATTAAATAAGTTGTTTCATTGGAGACAGACTACTTAATAGATTTTTCTATTTTTAATCAATTTTCAGTGTTATTTTACTACCTAAAATATGTGTTACTATGCAGAAATGAGCTACATATGTCTACTTATGATTTCTTCTTTTTGTAAAAATAGACTTTGAATGCAACAGACCCTTAACCTGGTTGCTGTGGACAATGTTAGCTTCACAGAATGTGTTAGAAAAACATACAACTTGGGAGGAGTTCAATTCATTTCTATCTTAACACATTTTCAACAGACAGGAGAAGACAGCATTTTACCTTTACAGATAAAGATGAATCAAATACTCAAAGACAATGTAATGGACAAGAACAAATATTATTAGCCTGCACAAAAATGAAGACGTTTGAAGTGTTAGAGAACAATAGATCCTCCTGAATAAAACCATTGCTAAGAATGCTGTGGATTTCATCCTAATGAGATATACATCTGACTACAAGAAAACAGTGATACTATTAAACATTCTGTCAGAATATAAGGAGCTAACTTAAATCAATTAAATGTAATTATTAGGGGGGGGCAGCGAGGTACCACAGTGAATAGAGTACTGGCCCTGGAGTCAGGAGGACCCGGGTTCAAATTTGGCCTCAGACATTTAACACTTACTGGCTGTAGGGCCTTGGGCAAGTCACTTAACCCCAACTGCCCTGTCTTCCCCCCTCCAGAGAAAGCAAAAACAAAACAACAACTACAACAACAAAAAATGTAATTATTGAGGTTAAGGGAAATTGAGTTTTCATTAAAAGATTTTTATCAATAACTTCTGTTTTTCACCACCTGCCTTTCCTCTTATATCTCTTCCCTTGCTACCTTCCAGAGAGAGAGCTTTCCTTATAACAATGAGGTTTTTTTAAATTTTAATTTATTTTCTTGGTTACATTATTCATTTCCACAAGGTTTTGAGTTACATATTTTCTCCCCTTTTTGTCCCTACCCCCCACAGCCCAGAACATTGATCCCACTGTAAGGCCCCTCCCACAATCTGTTCCCTTT
>CM053602.1:8232469-8289332 GCA_028646575.1 Pseudocheirus occidentalis | reverse complement strand
CTGTAGCAACAGATGTGCTTTCAGTCTTGTGGAGAGTTTTGGAGCTTGAAAATCTGTTTAGAGTCCCATTTTATGAGTTTTTTAGCGTGTTTGTGTGGGAGCTGTGGTGCTTTGCTGCTTCTACACCACCATCTTGGCTCCGCCCCTAACAATGAGTTTTTAAAAGAGGAAGAAAAGAAATAAAAAGTTCAGCAAAAACAATCAATACACCAAAAGAGATGGTGCTATATGTAATATTCCTTACCTGCGAACCTCCACTCTACAAAGGATCAGGGAGATGTGTTTTCTCTTATCTCTTCTTCAGAGCTAAGTTTAGTACAATCTTACTTTGCAAAATTCATTTTCAAATATTTTGTTGTTGTTGTTGTTTCCCTTTACATTGTTGCAGCCATTAGGTATATTTTTTTCTTGGCTCTGCTTACATTACTTTGCATCAGTTCATATAAGTTTTTCCAAGCTTCTTTATCAAGTCTGTTGTTTCTAACAGAGCAGTAATATTCTTTCACATTCATAAGTGATCATTTGTTTAGCTATCCCACAATTACTGAGTATCTACTTTGTTTCCAGTTCTTTCCTACTACAAAAGGGTTGCTATAAAATTATATATATATACATATACGTGTATATGTATAATACATATATACATACACACATATAACTTTATATCCATCATTTAAATGACTTTTTATCCATTACATATACACACATTTAATAATGGAATCTTGGGTTTATCCATTTTATTTCCATAATTCCAAGTTGTTTTCCAGAATGGTTCAAACTAATTTCCAACACTTCCAATAATGCATTAGTTTACACAACTCTGTAACAGCAACAGTTCCAAGTTTTTACATAATGAGGATGATGACAATGATAGCAAATACTTACGTACACTTACTCTGTGCCAGTTACTGTTGTGTGGGACAAAGATGACTCTTGCCCCAAATAAAATAAGCAGAGATATCTCCAAGTAGAGAGAGGTAGGATTTATCTAATTATTTCTTCTTGCAAGAAGGGCAGTCTCACTACCAGAGGCACTCTAGTAGGAGAGGCCAAATACAAAATGCAAAGCTTGGTTATATACCCAAAAGACCACCTCTTTTCCCCCTTTCTTGTTCTATCCTGTTCCCATTAATTAGGACCTGAGGTGCACAATCTTAACCACAGAAATCTGCTGGCCCTGCAGGTAAAATGTCAGTAATACCAAAAATCAGAAGGTTCATGTCTAGTGGACATGAAAACAAACAAAATATGTCATCAGTATCAACTTAGATATGAAAGCAGAAGATGAATGTTCTAAGAACATCAATATAGATATGAAAGCAGACAATATTTCATGAATCATGCTGATTTTAGGACATGGTGACCTGCCCAGAGTTCCACAACAAGATTTCCAATTTTATACTTGTACAAATCAGATGGTGGTCAGTGGAAACAACTCTGGAACATTCAGGCCTGTGGTCAAATTTGCAGGGTCTGTGCTTTCCCCTCCTACACTTAGCTAAGCTTGGAAAAAACTTCAACTTATGACCAGGGAAGTAAAGCGAGGGTCAGCCCAGGTTACTAAATCTTTGATACTTTATTACAATGCTGTTTAGATTTCTGGAACATTACTTGGGAAGTTTTCATTTTTATTCCATTCACTGTGCTTACAATTATCATCTCATTTGATCCTAACAACCCTGGGAAGTAGCCAATTGGATGGTGTAGTAGGAGGAATATATCATGACTATCCTCTACATAATAGTTTGCCCAGTTTTTTTCTTAAAATGTATTGAGATGATCCTCAAGACCTCGTTGGATCAGAGGACCAAAGGCTTTGGCTGGTCACTGTAAAGCCAAGCACTAGCAGCTTTCCAGAAGAATGCTACTGTGAACAGCTTATAAGGTTCTAATTACACAGTATAGTGAACACTCTGTTTATTCCATAACAAATCAAAGCAAAACATTTACAGAAAATCAAAATATAGCATTCACAACTTATCACAGAAAATGGCCACATAGTTTCCACTACAGTGGTCACAGTGTTTTGAACAAAGAACAATCATCTAGTAACTCAAGCTTTCAGAAAATTCTTAATTCAATCACAAAGTACAATAGTCAAAATTCTCCACTCATGGGGCACACTAAGTTAACTCAATCAGTCACTTATTCAGTCATCAATCATTATATCAATTGGATCATTCAATCATCCTTCATCATTCACTATTCAATCATCATAAAATACACAGACCCTTCATCCCTAAGTCACTAGTAAATTTTCAATTTCTCACTCACTACCCTGGATCCCCTTTCCATGGTCCCAGAACCAACATGGATTCGCCAAACTGTCACTTGGGTTCAAAGGCAGACACCTCCCAGATCTTTGTCCAGCTCTCTGTGCAATTCCTGCTCCTCACTGGAGCTCACAGTGTCCAGTTCATCTTAAATCCTTCACAGTCTCTGTTCCCAGGAAGTCAAGCCTTAACAAAGCCACAAATAGGTTCAGTCTCAGCATCACAATCATGCTTCCTCAGTCCCTTGGCAGCTCTGTCTGGCCCTTGGACCCAGAGGAAGTCTCCCAAAAAAGCTGGCTCCCAAAATTAAAATCACTCCATCCAGGTTTTCAAAATCAAAAACATTCTTTTCAGCCTGGGCGACTTTCCTCCTCCTCAGCCTCCTTGGCTCCTCTTCAGCCTCTCCAGCAGCTGATTTGCCTCCAGATGCTGATCCCAAGAAATTCTGACTGTCCCTCTCTGGGAATTTTCCTTATATACACACAACATCAACTGCTTTCTGTTTCAGCCAACCCCTTCCTGTTACATCAGCAACTTCCTCCCAAGCTGGCAACTATTATTGGGCTCCCTGCCTCCTGTGCACCTCAGGTCCTAACTATAGTTAACTATAAATAGCTTAAACAAGGTGTTTACTTGAAACAGGGTGCTAAGTACCTGCTTACTTGCCAATAGAAAGGGCTTTTCAAATTCAAATTACATTACCATTACAGTCACCTGATACAAAGCAGCCAGGAGAAGCTCCAGGGATCTTCCAGTGCTTGAAAGAAGGATTACAACAAGGAAGACTCAGCTCAGCTGAACCAACTTCGAAGTGTCCTCAAAGTTTACCTTGTTGAATGTCCTTCTCTTGCTATGGCTAAATAAATCTTTTTTGTTAACTATTGAATGACCTTTGAGCATCTCATTCTGTTCCAAAATTGAACCTAAAGGATAAGAGGACTGGCCTGAGTCAAGTCCCACCCAGAACAGAAGGGTATGAGGTGAAACATCAGCGTAGTTTTGATATGCATTCTCTTATTTCAGTGATTTGGTACATTCTTTCCTAGGGTCTTTAATAGTTTGCATTTCTTTTGATAATTGTTTGTTTCTATCCTTTGACCACTAATCTATTATAGGAATTTTATTATTATCTTTTCATCTTGCATATATTTCTAATCCCTCCCCTTGGCCTTCCATTTGTTTTCCCAAATAGTAAGCACTTAATAAATGCTTATTGATTTGCCTTTTAAGCAATCAATCAAATCGATAAACATTTATTAATTACTCTGTTCCAGGTACTAAGTTAGGCATTAGAGATGCAAATATAATAAATTCAACAATCCCTACAAAAAGGAGCTCATACCCTATTGCTGCTTGTCTTTATGCCTTGGCTTTCCGATCTTTATCAGACAAATTACCATAACAACAACAATATCAATAAATAGCTAACATTTATATGATGGTTCCTATGTGCCAGGTCCTGCCCTAAGTGCTTCACAATAGTCATCTCATTAGATCTTCCCCAAACCCCTGGGAGGTACATACTGTTATTATACCAAGCTTACACTGGAGAAAACAGGTCAATAGAAGTTAAATGACTTGCCCAAGCTCACATAGTAAGTGTCCATGGCTGGATATATACTCAAGTCTGCCTAAAACTCACTGATACAACCAAATTCCAATGAGATGCTTCCCCAGATCCTCACTCACCCATTTCTAACCCTTATCCTAGAGCTTGAGAGTTTACTAAATTAGTTATTTTATTTCTTTTTTTTAATTTCCTTTCCCCCTTCTTTCCCACTGGTCCATTAAGTGACTGATTAAAAATTCCCCCTTTATCTTATCCCCTCCAAATTCTTTTGTTTGCTTGCTTTTTTCTGCTTGTTTTCTAAGGCGTTTTTTTTACCTTGATCTCTTTATTAATCCTCTTCCTTTTCTGTATATGCTGAAGTCTTATTCTCTGACTCATCACAAATATTTGTACAGTACAATTCTACCTCTGGCCGATCAATAATTTCTCTGCCACCACCCTGGTGTAGACCCTCATCACCTCACTCATAGACTAGGGCAATAGCCTTCCACTTGGGCTCCCTGCCTCAAGTCTTTCCTCGTTCTAATCAAGCCTCCCCTCAGCCATCAAAGTGAGCATCCTGAAATGCAGGTTGGACCATGTCATACCTCTCCCAACCACACACATATATTCAATAAACTACAGTGGTTTCTTATTTTTTTTTTGCTTTTTTTTTTTTTGGAGGGCAGTTGGGGTTAAGTGACTTGCCCGAGGTCACATGGCTAGTTTTTTTTGTATTAAGTGTCTGAGGCCGGATTTGAACTCAGGTACTCCTGACTCCAAGGCCAGTGCTCTATTCACTGCGCCACCTAGCCGCCCCTACAGTGGTTTCTTATTAATCTAACACTACCCTGAATTTTCCTAGGATATCTGATTTATACATACTTGTTTGCATGCTGCCTCTCCCATGGACTCTAAGCTCTTTGAGAGCAAGGGCTGATATATTTTGTTTCTTTTTTTTTTTCATTTTTTGCCTCTTTTTGTATCCCCAGCACTTAACACAGTGCCTTGCACATAAAATGCACTTAATAAATGCTAGGTGACTGACTACCTCCAGAATCAAATATAAAATCCTCTGTTTGGCTTTTAAAGCCTTTGATAATGTGGCCCCTTCCTACCTTTCCCGTCTTCTCATACTTTCTCCCTTCCAAGTATTCTATGATCTGATGGAACTGACCTCCCTACTATTCGTCACACTCTACACTTCATCTCTGAACTCTATGTCTTTTCTCTGGCTGGCCCCTAAGCAAAGAGTACTCCCCATTTCTACCTCTTGATTCTAAGATTTGACAGAAAATCTATGTCATAAGAGAGGCCTTTCCTGGTAACATGTATGACCACCACTTCTGCTAGCCCCTTCCCTCTAAGACTGCTTCCAACTTTACCCCATATATATTTTGTACCTAAATATTATTTCCGTATGGTCTCCCACCTTAGGATATGAGCTCCTTGAAGAAAGGTTTATTCTTATGTCAAAAGAAAGGGTTCAACTCAATGACCTTTGAGACGTCTTCCAGATTTGACATCTTCTGATCATAAGATCCTCTAAGCACTCAGTATATTTCCTTGGAAATAGTCATCTACAATTTTTGCAAGTGGATAAATGCTTCGCCCCAAAGACATCTCTAACAACATTGTCCTTTATTCACATGACTCTATGCACCTCTGTGCCAATACAGCATGGGTCACGAGGTTAACATTTCAGAGAGATGGCTGCTTATGCAACCAGGCTCTTCACACCCTCATCCCTTTCTTTACACTTCCTCCCGTTTACCTGTGAAACTTGAGGACTGCTGAACTCAGAAATGTCAGAGTGCTTTCCTGATTCAGTGTCAAAAATTATAGCAAACCTTAGGGCTATGCCTGTCAGACCAATCTGTTCATGAGCTATAAGAAAGGGGAGCTACACTTTCTGTTAAGGATTACAGAAAATGTTAACTAATTCATTCTGCTTTCTGAACTGACCATTATCTTCCCTTAACTCTGTGTGTGTGTGTGTGTGTGTGTGTGTGTGTGTGTGTATGTACCACGGGAACTAACAAAATCAAGGCTTGTTGCCTTATATGCAAAATGACAAGGCAAAGAATGATGGTCTGATTGACAGATCGATATTGAATGCTCCTCACAGAAAGCGGTTTTTATAGAATTTTAAAGCTATGAGGGACCCTAAAAAACCTCTAATCCAAATCTTTCATTTTGGACAGGAAGAAACTCAGAACCAGAGAAGTGGTGATTTATGCAGACTCACCCTACCTTATCCATGCCACAACTGGGCCTATCACACAGCCAGTTTTCCCAATTCCCACTCTGCGGTCTTTCTCTTCCAGAATAAAACAAGAACTGAAACAAATGAGGAGCTGATTATGAAAACGTTCAACAATGCACATTCCCCCATCCTGTGACTTTGAAAGAACCAAGAACAAAACTTCTGAGTTTACCTAAAAGAGGGTCAAGATTTTAGGCAAGACGAAATGCTGTATTAAACCGTCTCCAACCAGGGCCTAGAGTGATCAGCTTTTATAGGATTTGGGGGGGGACTTCAATATTTGTGTTGAATATTTATCCCATCCACAATTTCCTGACCTTAATAGATAAAACTGGTTTCTGTCTGTCTCTTGGCCCTTACACTTGGGAAAATATTTTCAAGTAAGTATCAGGATCGTTTTCATTTTGTTATGGGAACCAATTGTCCCCAAATGGAATTTCCGAATCCATAATGGCAGCCAACAGGAAAATGCAATCACTATTCCCATTTTCATTTTACACAGCTTTATAGGAATCTCATCAGAGAATAGAAGCACGTGATGGTAAAGCCAGAAATCCCTCATTTTATGGATGTGGAAATGTCAGCCTAGCAAGATGAATTCAGTTACTTACCCAAGAACACACCAACAGGAAAGAAGCAAAGCAATGATTCAAACCCAGGTCTCCTGATTCCAAACACAATGATCTTTCCACTAATGTCTAAAGTGAGGCCAACCTGGATAATTTCATCCCTTGGCTTCTGAAGCTCCTTCTTCAGGTTTCCATTTTGAACAGACATTGCTGCAGAAACAAGGATTGATTGTTCTGGCTAAAGAGTAAGAATTCTTTTTCAACTTCTCATCTCTCTTACCTAGAAACTCATCACTAAAGGCATCAATGAAATTGGTTTAGCTTCATAAGATTTGTATAAGCCCAGCTTTTTTTATGTTAAAAGTCTAAAACATGCAGAAAATGTTTCAGTAAGGACCAAGGAAGAGCTAAGACCACCAGAAATGAGGAAGAACAAGCAGGATGTCATTGGTACTTAATCAGGTAGAAAAGAAAGACAGTTTAGACAAGGTATAGGGCAAGCAAAAAGTCACAATAACACGATGGGATTCAAATTAGGCTAGCCACTGTCTCTCAAGCCAATTTTTCAGAGCTGTTCAGGAAAATGCCTGGACAGTGTACCATTATATGACATAAGAGTGTTCAGGATGTTTCCCCAAACCTTGCTTGTTAAACACTAGAAAAGGTCACATACATAGGCTGTAGTAAAAAACGTGTCCTACTGTCCAAAATACATAGAAAATATATATATTCAAAGAACCCTAAATGCTAGTTGGTCGTCAGAGACAGGTTGTAATACAGAGAACTGCAGAAGACCATTCTTCACGTGGTTCAGCAGAACTGGTGCCTGTGGCTTCTTGCACATGGGTGGGAGGGGTTCAGGCAGGGTCACTTAGAGCCACACCCTTAGTTATAAACCAGTAGTTTGCTTTCGCTCCCTGCAATGGGCACATGGCATTAGTTCGTAGAGGCATAAGGAGTGAGAACTAGATTCAAGTCCTTTATGATTAATTCATTACTTTTTTTTTTAACATTGCATAGAGCAGTGGTTCTCAACCTTCCTAATGCCGAGACCTTTTAATATAGTTCCTCCTGTTGTGGCGACCCCCAACCATAAAATTATTTTTGTTGCTACTTCATAACCGTAATTTTGCTACTGTTATGAATTGTAATGTAAATATCTGATATGCAGGATGGATTTTCATTGCTACAAATTGAACATGACCCACAGGTTGAAAACCACAGGCATAGAGGGTTCTCTTATGTTATAGAATCAGCTAAGATTATGGCACATAATTTCTTCTGAAAATTAGGAATCAAAGGTTTGCAGAAAGTGACTATTCTGCCATCTTTCTGGTCATATGACCTAATCTCACCCTTGAGAAATTGACTTCTTAAAACTAACACAACTTACTGGTAAGTAAGACTTCACATTTCTTACTACCATATTTCTATTTTTTTTTATTCAACACAATGTTCCAACCTACTTAAAATCTTTCGGGATCCTGACCCTATCATCCAATGTGTTACCGCGTTCCATTTTACCATTATTACGTTTCATCCTGCTATATTTGGCCCATGGTGGCAGCCTGACTAAAGCTTCTTCTAATCTTGGGTTTTTAAAAAGCTACCACAAAGCATGATGCCACGCATTCTCTCGGTCACTGTTTGGATCACAATACTCTGACTTTAATAGTTTATAAAACACCGGGAACTCTTGCATTTCCCTGTTGACAGGATTATTAACCTCTGTACAGAATGGAAACTACTTATAAAGCTGGGAATAAAGGCCCTGGCACATCGAGCCCAGCTGTCGCCTGTTTAAGAGTTGTCCTAGGCAGTATTCTGTCACAGTTCCACTGGAGGAGCATCCGTGCCGACATTTACACAGTGCTTTAACATTTGCAAGGCATTTTTACATGTTCTCACCCAAGTGTAGACCAAGTCTATGTCTAAACTGTCAGCAGACCTTATCTCATGGTAACCTTCCTCAGCTCAGAGGCATAGAAGGCTGAACCCCAATGGCTTCAATCACATCCTCATGGACAAAGATCATTCCAGCTTCAAAGTGATGGCAAAAGTGGGGTCTGACTATTCTGTTGCCTGGAATCTTGGTGGAGTCCAAAAGGAACTTGAATTAGTGGTGTAGAAAGAGATATTTTTGAACTGAGAGAAGGAACAATAAGCAGGAGTTAGAGAAAGGCAGTTGGTCTGCAGGGATAAAGGACTATGAACTTTGCAGGGTTCTCATTAACATATCCCTGACCTTTAATTTAATGCTTGAATGTTGCAATATAGGCAGCTTGCCTGAAGTATCTTCCATAAGAGAGTAATTTCTGAATAAAGGTCTTTGTGAAATAATTTAAAAATCACCCAACTTTTTTCCCCATAAAGCAATATGAAGAGGTCAAGGTGTTAACCACAGCAATGTATCAGGACCTATTTTTATAATGTTTCGAATACCCTGTTGAATGGATTTAAAAAGTGATCTATTCTAAGACTTATGCTTGAAGTGACTTGACCGTTTTCTTCTCAATGAGGTCATGATAATCACAGAAAAATACTCCTAGCTATATGGCAGGCATCAGGGCATAATAGAACACTAGACGTGGAATCAGCAAGACCTGGGTTCCAATTCTGCCAGTTCTTTGTTACATGACCCTGGCAAAGCCTCTCAAGGTCTCAGCTTCAGGGAACATTCTGGGGCTACAAGTTATAGACAGGGTGAAATCTCCATAAGTTGGGGGAGAACCTACACCAATAGAATTGCAGATTCTTAATGCATGTGTGAAGTATGCAAGTGACTTTGGAGAGGAGAGTAGAACTTTGGGAAAAGCACAGCCCACAATGCACAGAAAACAATAGAAGGTCAGAAGGAGAACTTGGAAATTGGGACAGCTTTGAAAGTTGCATGCTGAATTGTACTTAAAGGGAAAACCAAGCAGTACATAAAAAGTTTCACATACAAATGTCTTCTCTTCCAATTTGTATTTGAAAAAAAAACTTACTCAATATTTAAGTTAATAATGTTAAAAAATATGTTTTAAACTTAAAAATATAAAACATAACCTCTCTTAGAAAGAAAACAGTAACATCAAATTTCAAGTTTACAAAGGTTCTCAGGAAACCTATATAGTCAGGTCAACAAGCATTTATTAATCACTTCCTGTGCACCAGCAAGTGTATATTATCTCAGTCAGCACTGCGGTATGTGCTGGGGAAAGAAACATAAACACAAAGGCAGTCCCTGTCCTCAAGGAGCTTACATTTTAATGAATATTTTTTTAATAGAGAGCAGTCTGGTCCTCTGCTTTACTATACTAACAGCCCTCCAACCATACTACAGAGCCAGCTCTCTCCCCTTGTGAGAATCTTCAGCAAAGAGTCCATCATCTTCCTAATTACCTTCTCCTCAGTGTCAAAATTTAGAGGTTCAAAGTTCTTTCCCCTGCCCAATATACATTTGTCTTACTGAAGTTTAAACTCCTTTACTCTCACCCTGTCCAAAGTAGGTGGAGAAAGGATGTACCATTGGGAAATATATTCACTTAGAGTGTTTCTAGTTAAAAAAAAATCTTTCCCTCCCCACAAGAAATAGCTTCCTTCATTAATAGGTGATATTTGTGAGCTCAACCTCAGGCAAAAGGACTTCTATAACTCAAGTCCCTACAAACATAAAGAAGACAACATAACCACTCTTCCAACTGGTGAATTTCAGAGTTCTAAGAAGAACCAAAGCAACTTGTGTTGCTTATCTGAAACACAGAATAAGCAGTGCATCCAAGAGTAAAACATATCCCACTCCCACCACCCCCCCCCTCTCATACATACATACACACACACACACACACACACGCTCACACTGACTCTCTCACACTCACACTCACACACACACACACACAATCCTCTCTGGAGTATACTAGAATGACAAGTGAGCATCTAAGTCCTAAAAAGAATTGATCAACTTTAAACTCAGAACGCTAGCTTAAGTCAACTGGTGGTTATCAGTTATACTTTGAGAGACATGGAAACTATTTTAGGGAATTATACCATAACCTGCTGTGCTATGGCATTAAACAGTACTCAAACTGGACTGAGAGCATGAATGCCGACCCCACTGCCACTGCCAAGGGAAATTGCACATTCCCATGATTGCTGGCAATTGTATCTACTCCCATTCCTCCCTTTCTCTTACTGTGTTATCATCAAACTGGACTGCTAGTTGTTCCCTTTACATGATCTCCTGTTTCCTCACCCTCTGTGTTCTTGTAAAGACTGCCCTTTCTACCTAGAATTCACTCTCCTCTGACTCTTCAAATGCTCGGCTTCCTTCAAAGCTCAACTCAGGCACCTCCTCCAGCAAAAGGCCTTTCCTTATCTCCCTCCACTTCCAGCTGTTAAGTCTTCTATCCCTCTTGAAACATGTTGGTATATATTCTGTGTTGACTTATCTGTATGTGTTGTATCCACCATTTTTAAGTTCCCAGTAAAATCTAAGCTCCATAAAGACAGGAACTGTTTCAGTTTGGTTACTGTTTCCTACAAACTAGCACAGTACCTTATGTCTTGGAAGCATCTCAAAAAAGGCTATTGAATACATCATAATGAATGTAGAAATGCTGAGGGACTGACAGTATCAGCCAGAGGAAATAAAGTCATAGGGAGCAAATGAATAGCACTCAACTGCCAATAAAATCACTGAGGTCAAGATCTACCACTATTCAAGCCATAACTCCCTAATTTCCCCACATTTGACCTAGTCCACTGAACTGCCTACACCTCATATTCACACACAATAAGGAGTTTTTGAACATTGACCCCAAACTCTAACCATCATATCTTCTTCCAATAGAGTTCCCCAAAGACTTATTCTGCCTTATTTCACTGATGTATGGAAGAAGAGTGAGTTTCTTTCTTATTTGGTTCCACTCTTCAATGCAGATGGGCCTCTATCATGAAAAAGAATCTCACAGACCATCACTCTTAAAACAAATCATACCTTGTATTGATATATTTTGCTTTTATATTACTTTCCTTTTCAACCATAGCCTACTCTCCTCCTCTGCCCAGAAATTCATTCTTGTAACATAGAGGCAGGGAAGGAGGGAGGGAGGGAAGGAGGACAGAAAGGAAAGCAAGGAAGCCAAACAGACTAGTACATTGGCTGAGTTTGGAGGTATAAACAATGCTCTACTCCTGTTAAGAAGAGACCTTCCTTATTTCATCTTTTCTTTAAGAATATGCTTAGTGCACAGAATTCATTGTCCTTCTTGGTTTGGTTTGGTTTTCCATTGACATTGTGGAAGTCACTCTGTACAGTATTTTCCATATTCTGTTTAATTTGGTCCCTATAAGTTTAGGTATGTCTTCCTCATAGTTAGAGCTTCTTACAGTACAATAATATACCATTACATTCATGTGCTACAATTGATTTAGCTATACTCCAAATGGTGACATCTATCTTATTTCCAATATTTTATGCTATTGAAAGTGCCTTCTTAGGGCTCTGTGACTAGCAATGGAATCTCAGGGTCAAATAGCATAGGTCTTTTGATCATGTTTTTCTCAAAATTCCAAAATGCTTTCAAGGATGTTTGGACCGATTCTCAGTTCCACCAAGAATCTATAGTGTCCGTGCCCTTCTGCAGCCCCTCCAACACTGTGTTTGGTCATCATCCTTGCCAATTGTGTGTGTGTGTGTGTGTGTGTGTGTGTGTGTGTGTGATGAAAACCCAGATTTGATTTACATTTCTCTTATCATATCAGTGTTTTGGGGGCAATCTTTCAAATGGTTATTAATAGTTTGCAATTATTCTTATGAGAACTATCCATCTCCTTTGACCACTGACCCTCTGAGGAAAGAATCTTTGTCTTATATATTTGTTCTCATTCCCTTGGATATCAGACAGTTATTAGAGATATTTGATGCAAAGATTTTTTTTCCAATTGACAGCTTCCTTACTTATCCTTGCTGTATTTATTTTGTTCATTCAAGAAGTTTTCAATTTATATAATCAAAATAATTTATCTTATCATTTGTGATCATCTCTATTCCTTGTTTGTTTAAAGAAAAGTTTTCCTAGACAAAGCTGTGAGAGGTACCCAATATCATTCTCTTCTGAATTTTTGAATGCAGCAGGCTTTACTATGTAGGGTCATGTACTCATTTTGTGTTTGTTGTGGTATATGGCATAAGTAAACTTTTCTTTTTTCACTAAGCTATATTAAATAAATGGGAACTGACAAGTTTCCACAAATGATCCACTTAGACCAGGCTCAAGATTCAATTACTTTTTTTTTTAATTTTCAAACTTGGCTTTCTGGATTCAACTTAAATGATAAATGTATTAAAAGAAGAAAAAAAACACCCATGCCTATTTTATGGTCCATATGCATAATGGAGGGATCATGACTGTAAAGGAACTCACTACGTTAAACACACACTTCATTTTCTCTGTAATTATTGTGTTGCATTAACTGAAGGTTCAGTATCACTGTGGCAGACAATGGTAGAAAAAAACAATCTTGATTTAAGAACGCTGCAGTTATTGATGCCATACTTGTTTAGTAAAGAATTCCCAGGGTACAGATTGGGCTGGATTTCATTCAGTTCTTCTGGATGTTCAATCCTACCTATGTTTTCCCCTACAATTCCCCTGAGGATGAACAAGTAGTTTTAGTCAACAAAAGAAGCAATTTGGACTGGGCAAAAGGAAGGCTTTACTAACTGTGAAAATCGCTATATATTTGCACCCAGTACTGAAGCTGTAATGCCTAAAAGCCCAAGCACACCCTAGGCCACACACGACATTCCAGGATGATGGGGACAGGACGATGGGGAGCCCCTTTCTTTCAGAGTCTCATAAAAAGTATGATATCGCATCTGTCTGGGATGGTTTATGTGAGAAGCAGAAGGATAAAAGAGATGACATCTCAGTTACTTACAGCCTTATTATTCTAATTATACTCATCTTCCTGGAAACTGGGAAGTTTCAAAGTGATTTATTCATCATACAAAAATTATTTATCATGATTTATGATTCTGGGTACTAGATATTAGTTTAGAATCTTAATGATAAAGTGAAGATACACATTTTTTTTTTTACTTTTTATGCCACTGACCAAAGGTAGATTGATTTTAGCTTATCTGGACCTAGTCTATACAGCCAAAAGATAAGTGTTACCACCATTAGAAAGCTTAGCTGACTTTTCCCCTCCACAATATCCCAAATCATCTCGATTGACCGTCTACATTGGAGAAATGCAGGTTTCTCTGCTATAAAGAACATTCTTATTTATGAGAAAAACGATTTCCGGTTTACAAATTGCTTTCCTCCCAGCAACCTTATATACAGATAATGCCGGTGTTATTCTCTCCATTTTATAGTGGAGACCAAGAGAAGTTAAGGGACTTGCTCAGCGTCATGGAGGTACATGTGAAAATCAAGCCTCAAACTTAACCATTCAGTAGAGTAGAAAGGTGACTTCCTGGTGCTAAGAAAGGCAACTTGAAGTCAAGATATTTCTGACTGATTCAAGTACTCAGTCCTTGGAAGAAGGATGAAACGGTTAAGAAAATGGGTTGATTTGTGAGCATGGTTGGGACACAACACAGAAATTTTTAGTAAAACGTTAGAAACAATTCACCAGCGTAGTGGACAAATTCTAACACTCAGCTCATAATGAATAAGAACCCAGATGTATCATGCCCACATGATCAGAGACTGGAAGCCAATATGATCCAAAAGAAACATCTATTTTCATCTACTCCATGAATATCCAATCAAAGAAGAAATAGTCTTTATCTTTACAAAAAGGTTAAGGATTCCATGGACATAAAGAATTTCCTAATATGCAGAATAGACTTCAGTGTCAATTCTCTTACATGCTAGGCTAGAGCAGGGTTGTCCTAAGAAATTTTACACAATGTGAGTATCCCAAAAGACTTCTGATACATCTGGCTAGCTCTGATCCAAAAGCAGCCCAGTTTTTTTCTATTGCTCTAAGAAGCTCCATCTGAGACAAGGCATGCTGCTTCAACAGAGGGCTGGCTTTGAAGCCGGGAAGTTCTCAGTTCATATATTAGCTGTGTGTTCTTAAGCAAGTCATTTCACTTCTAAGTACTCTGAGAAATCCTCCAAGACTTTAAGTATAGGGGCCTGAGTAAAAAGAATTTCCTTCAATTTGTGAAGTCCCACGTTCATTCCCTAATCTCTATCTGGAAGCCAAAGATGGAGATGGTGATGTGTCAACATGCTAACACTCTTTATAATTAATTAAGCTCCTTGAAAGAGTTAGGAATTTTAGAGCTAAAAAAAGACCTTAGCTAATATTTCATTCAGATCGCTCCTTCTGCAGGTGAGGAAATTACAACTTAGGGAGATGAAGTAACTTGGTCAAAATTGCACAGAAATTTAGTGGCGAAGCTGAAGCTGAAACCTGGGCTTCCCACTCCAGGTTTTTTTTAGCTGAAAGGTGCTACTATAATTGCTAAATGTCAGAATCTTTTCTAAAAATGACAAATGGTTTATTTTAAGTGAAGAATTTCCTTTTCAAGTTTCCTGTTCCACATAATTTCTCTTTGTTTTTTTTTTAATGAAAGATTTGGAAAGTCATATCACTGCATGTAATGGGTTTTCCCAGGTATCTCCCGCCTACACTTGAATGGTTCTGGATAGTTTTATCCATTTTTCAAAGTGACTAGAAAAGATAAAAGGTTAGATGAACAGGCTTAAAGTTGGGCAGACTTACTGAGATACGGGAAGACAGGTAGCAACTGAAGCTAAAGAAATCCAGGATAATGAAACACTCACTTTTTCATAATGCACTAAACCATCATGCATTTCATTAGGGTGCTGATTTTAGCAGACACTGATATTATTTGAAGTCCATATGCTACAATAAAATAGCGCTCAGCACTTAAGCAGAAATAATATTGAATTAAAATAGGAAGCTATGAGATTTTAGGCTGGATTGAGCTCCATCTGCCACTCCTGCTTCAGGCCCTTGCATTGGGTAGTTTGTGGTTTGTTATAGGTGCCAAAATCCCTTGTTATGATTGGAAACAAAAAACCCCAACTCTTTCAACTTCTCCATAGTAGGAAAAGGAAAATCACTTTAGAGATTGTAGTTGTTGTTTTGAAGTGAAAAGTGGTCATTATAATTTCCTTCAGGATTCATGGTTTTAGATCTAATTATTACATTTAGTAACCAATAGTGCTTGCTGGTCCTTGTATCTTCCAAACATTCAGAAAGCACTAACTAGGACTAGGGGCCTTAGAACAAGCATCGGTGCTGGGCTTGGCACTACTAGACAATACACTACCGATATAGCTTTTCTTGCATATTTAACAGCTAACTTCCTAGGACAGGTTGCCATTAAAGGCATTGATTAGCTTTAGGTTGACAGCCCAAATGGACCTCCCTATTCCATTCCTACGATCCTGTCTCTTCTAAGTGCTGCAAAGGCAGTAGCCAACATCGACAAAAGTAAAAACTGAAGTAAAAGAAATGCTTCCTAAATCAAGGCTGCTTAGTGGGTGCCATTTTATGTGAAACATCTCCATCTCCTGGAATCTTCACATTTAATTTAATCTTTGATACATATAGTCTTCCTCCCACTCTCTCTTCCACATGGCACTTCTTCCATCACTTCCAGACAGATATCCTCAGAGTTCCATCCCCCCTTGCCTTAGTCTTATCCTCTCTGTGCTACCCATCCTCACTTTCTGCAGCTGAGAATCTTCACATGGCATAAATTCAAGGCCCTCGTCATTTTGACTGCCCTCCTGGAGATACCCTTCAGCTTAGCAATGCCCTTCCTAAAATGTAGTGACATTTTATCTCTTCTTTATTTACTATTACTGGAAGAAAATTAACATTCAGATTCCTTGTGATTTTGTCAAATAAAATCCTTACTCAAAGTAGCGTGAGGGTTTTAAAAGGCTATATGTTTTCCTTTCCTTAAGGAATAGTAATGTCATTATTTAGGGGCCTCCCATCCACAATATTGCTAGCAAGCTACTTACAATGCAGGAGATGTCGGAGAGTTGTTATAGCCAAAAAGGGCGTCACCCTATGGCCAACCTGGAGATGAAACTCTACAAATCAGCTAGGTCCATCATCAGATGAGAAATGGATTCCATCAGTGGAGCCATGCCCAAAGCCTTTCTAGTTTGGCTTCTTTCCTTCTGACATTGTCTTTGAGAAACCAGAGTTACATGATGATGTTTCTAAGGTGGGTGGAAGCCTAGCAGAGTTATCAATATCTTTACCGAAGGAGAAATCTGACCTTAGGGGTGGAAGATGGTTATTTATGTGGCCATCAAATTGTTCCCCAACATTAAGGAAAGCAGAGGGATAATGACAAAGCAGATAGGGGACCAGATTTAGCATCAATATAGCTTGGGTTCCAGTTCTATCTTTAATACTTACTGTGTGACATTGGACAAGTCACTTAACCTCTATGTAGCTCAGGAAATGCACCACGATCGTTACTTATAAGTTGTAGAAGGGTTACAGTGTGTCTTGGATGCCTGCACTGAGACTTTCCCCCCACTGAAAAAAAAACACAGATCCTTTGGATATTCTAGACATTTAGCTGAACTTTTAAAGTACTTTCTAAGTTGAATGATTTAATAAAATACAAGTTTGCTAGACTGGTTAACATAGAATGTTAACTGCAAGCCTTAGACAAAGAATGTAATGCTTCCCATTGTTCAGGCCTAGAATTTAAACCTTCCATGACTGTGTTTGGCCAGCAATGCAATATTAAAGCTAGCATCCATTTTACAATTGCATAGACAGTAAATGAACCATATAAGACAAATGAGTTGGTTTCACGACAACAGAACCAAATCTTGCCCCTCTCCCCAATATATGTTATATTTGATAAATGAAGAAACAGGAAAGAATGCCTCGAATGCTCATCCCTCCCAGTTTTTATTTAAAGCTCTTTAACTGGTGTATTAGAGAGAAGACTTTCAGGAAAATAAAGAAGGATACACATTGAGGGGAATGGCAAAAAGGAAGCTCCTAGGACAAGAGAATGGCTTTCATGTTTTCTTTGTGTTTTGAACAGTGAGTGCTTAACACTGCTACCTGGACTAGACAGATTAGTGGATTACAACGTATTCTTGTTAATTATAAGGATAATAATAATTCACATACCATGAATAATGGTAATAATAACAACAGTAACTCACATTCATATAGCTCCAACCCGTAAGGTATCTATTAGAGGTTTTATTTCCATTTTAAAGAGGAAGTAACTGAAACTTCAAGAAGTTAAGGGTGTGGTCCATACAGTTAGTAAGCCTCAGAAGCAGAAATCAGCTCCAGGTCTGGACTGATAACTGAGTTCAGAAGGCACTGCAGTGCCCCACTACCTTCTCTGTTTGCCATGGATAAATCTGTCTCAGACCCATAAGTTTTGCCCATTGGTTTTCAAGAAATTTGTGATAAGTGAGCAAGCCCAGGAATTAACATTTAGCTACTGGAACCATTTCTGGAAATGTAAAGCACCACTAAGCCAGATGAAATCTGCAGGCTAACCAAGTGTTATGCATTTCAGAAATACATACTCAGAACTTTGGATTTTCAAACCTCCTTAACCAGAGGAAGAAGTATTGAAGAGGTCAGAAAGTTGGTCCTCAAAGGAATGCTGGGTATTTAATAGGTTTATTCTTTGATAGCGGATTAAACTTAAAGAGTTCCATTCAGTTGACATATCATTTATGTGAATACCCTGAAAAAGATATTTGTCTGGAACATTTTATTCCTGGAATGAATATTTTAAGGGGACTTTCAATATATAATGTGTCAGCCAAATGGTCAAAACTGTCTTCAAAATTCCTTGAATCAAAAAAATTCAGTATGACTCTAAAGTTATCCTGTACATACCAATGAAGGACAGCAGGATGGAAAGAGTTCTTATCAGTTTAGAGTTTCTGTTTTGGCTATTAAATTGTACTTTAAAGGCTCCTCTTTCACACTGATGGAAAGTGTCAGAATATTTCCTCACACTTGCATAACCTTCACCATGAAGGCACTTTGGCAGTTGTGATTCTATCACTTAATCTATTTCTGGGCTTTGTTGTCATCTCTAGTAAAAGCACAGCCTTTCACTAATGACTCTGAAATGTATGTGGGTTTTTTTAATATCCTGAAACTCTGATAAAGTTGCTAATTATTTCAAGTAGTTTTTTAGTTGATTCTCTAGGGTTCTCTAACTATACCATCATATCATCTGCAAAGAGTGATAGTTTTATTTCCTCATTGCCTATTTTAACTCCTTCAATTTCTTTTTCTTTTATTGAAAAAGCTAAAATTTCTAGTACAATATTGAATAAGAGTGGTAATAATGGGCATCCTTGTTTCAACCTGAACTTATTGGGAAAACTTCTAGCTTATCCCCCATTACATATAATACTTGCTGATGGTTTTAGATAGATACTACTGATCACTTTAGGAAAACTCTATTTATTGCTATGCTCTCTAGTGTTTTTAAATAGGAATGGGTGTTGTATTTTGTCAAAAGCTTTTTCTGTATCTTTTGAGATAATCATAAGATTTTTGTTAGTGTTGTTATTGATATGGTCAATTATTCTGATAGTTTTCCTAATACTTAACCAACCCTGCATTCCTGGTATACATCTTTCCTGGCCATAATATTTAATCCTTGTATTACTGTAAACACCCCACTAGTATTTTGTTCAAAATTTTTACATTGATATTCATTAGGGATATCGGTCTACAATTTTTCCTTATGTTTCAGCTCTTCCTGGTTTAGGTATCAGCACCATATTTGTGTCATAAAAGGAGTTTGGTAGGACTCCTTTACCTATTTTTCCATATAGTTTCTATAGTATCAGAAATAGTTGTTCTTTAAATGCTTGGTAGAATTCACTTGTGAACCCATATGGCCCTAGAGATTTTTTTCTTATGGAGGTCATTCATGGCTTGTTCAATTTCTTTTTTGAAGGTAGGATTTAGCATTCTGTTTCCTCATCTGTTAATCTGTGTGATTTAGATTTTTGTAAATATTCATCAATTTTGGTCAGAATGTCAGATTTATTGACATATATTTGGGCAAAATATTTCCTAACAATTGATTTAATTTATTATTCATTGGTGGTGATTTCACCGTTTTCATTTTTGATACTGGATATTTGGCTTCTTTTTTTTTAAATCAAATTAACCAATGTCTTGTCTATTCTATTGGTTGTTGGGTTTTTTAATTAAATCAGCTCCTAGATTTATATCTTACCTCGATAGATATCATCATTATTGTTATTTGTTGGGGGTTTTTTTTATTACTTTTAATCATATTAATCACACCTTTGATTTTCAGGACTTCCAATTTGGTGCTCAATTGGAGTTTTAAAATATGTTCTTTTTCTAGTTTTTTATTACATGCCCAGTTCATTTATTTGTTCTTTCTCTACTTTGTTGATGTAAGAATTTAGGAAATGCGGCAGCTAGGTGGTGCAGTAAATAAAGCACTGATCCTGGAGTCAGGAGGACATGAGTTCAAATTCGGCCTCAGACACTTAACACTTACTAGCCATGTGACCTTGGGCAAGTCACTTAACCCCAATTGTCCAGCCTTCTCCCCTCCAAAAAAAAAAAAGAATTTACAGAAATAAATTTTCCCCTAAGCACTGCTTTGGTTGCATAACATAAATTTTGGCACAATGTCTCATTGTTGTCATTCTCTTAATAAAATTATTGATTGTTTTTAGGATTTGTTCTTTGACCCACTTATTCTTTAGGACTGAATTATTTTCCAATTAATTTTTAATCTATCTTTCCACTGCCCTAGGTTGAATGCAATTTTATTGCATTATGGTCCAAAAAGAATACATTTAATATTCCTACCTTTCTAAACTTATTTTGAAGGTTTTATGCCCTAATCCATGATCAATCTATGTGTAGGTATCATGTGCTGCTGAGATAAAGGTATATTCCATTCTACTACCGTTCAGTTTTCTCCAAAGCTCTGTCATATCTAACTTTCCTACTATTCTATTAATCTCCTTAATTTTTCCCTGTTTATTTCTTGGTTTGATAGCCCCCAGCCACTAACGGCAACCCTGATGGAAGATACAGTTCTAGTGACAAGATGGACCAGTGCCAATAGGGTTTTGATGCAAATATAAAAGAGCAAGAATCATTTGCCCAATAAATAAATCACCAAACGGTGTGAACAGGCGACTTTCAAAAGAAGAAATGCAAACTATTAACAATTCTACAAAGAAAAGCATCAAACTGATCATCTTAAGAGAAACATAAATTATAAAACTGTGATTCCACCTTACACTTATCATGTTACAAAGATCACAGAAGAAGAGAGGCATACCGATGCACTTTTTGGTACAGCTTAGAACTGGTCAAACTGGAAAGTAATTAAGAAACATGCAAAAACCACCACCAATTTCTGTGCTTCTGTAAATAAAACTAGCCCCAAAGAAGTATATTCCAAAGACAAATGAACCTATTTACAAAACTATTTAGTGTAGAACTTTCTGTTACAGCCACAGGCTAGAAACAAAGAAGTTGCTCATCAAGTGTTAAGTTATGAACAATTTCTTAACCAATTTTGAAGAAATGAAGTACCTTGGTCACAAAGGAAGGTAGATGGTGTCACATAGGGAATATATCGTGGTTGGTTGAAGAGAATCAGTCAAATCCCATAGTTTGGATGAAACAGAAAGCCAGTATGGAATCCTGTATCCAGCTTTGTGGTGGAATAGCTCCAACAGAACGCCTGAGAGATCACTTGGGAGGCAGGAGATGTATGGAAACACCCGATCCTCCAATATATGACCAGGGAATGACTTGTGAACTTTGAAAGCATGAAGGACTGATAGGATTGCTTCCCAACAGCAATGGTAATAATGTCCTCTGAATAGCAGTAGCTGACAAGCAATGATGACAATAGTAGCGAAGGACAAATTAGTCTCATTAAAGAAAGGCAACTTTAGGTAAGGCGCTGACCCTTGGAGCCTGAGAGAATTACACACACCAGAAATAACTATATGAGAACTGTATAAATGAAGAAAAGAAATTCTAGGAACCAGGACCTATGACTTATCCCATTAACTTGAGAACTCTCCAAGGTTGAGCCCATTCTCTCCAGAGACTTTCTATGTGAAAGGGGAGTGTGCCCTAGTCTTTTGGGGGAGTTATCTTGAGTTTGTGCTTAGTTTTCCCCCCAGTTGTTCTTACTATACAATATTATTAAATACCCTGTTCTGAAAATTAATTCTAGTGGGCTAATTAATGTCAAATTATTAGCTGATCATCAGGTACATACTGCATGGGGCTCATGAGTAATAGTATTAGAAACCCCTATATTAGAATAGCATTAGAAACTCATGAGTAATAGTTTTAGAACCTCAAAATTACCCCTAGAATCTTTATGGCAGTAGTCAGCTACCTTCTGCAGACTCAAAATTCCAAATCCACTTGATAGGGTGCTTGGATGCCTGTACTTGAACCACAGTTTGTAAAACCATATCAGTTTGCAAAATCACATTTCTCCCTAGTCTCAAATCTCCCCAGACTCAGACCATTATCTCTGCCCCTTCCCCCTGCTAGCATTCTACCTAGCAACCATTCATGAAATGTTTATCTCCCCTTAGTATAATGACCAGTTGCACCCATGAATCCTTCACTGGATATCTCTATAAGTAACTCCCTAGCCCATTATGCACATCCTGGATCCCTTGTTAGCTTGGGCCATATGTATACTCCCAACATCCCTCTTGTCAAACAGGACATTGACGGGTAGCAGACTGGGCACTTCTCAGTCAGGCCTGGCCGCTAGTTGACTTAGGGACGTTGCAAGCCTAAAACCACACCTCCATGCAGTCCCACTTTGGGCTATTTCTCAGTAAATTATGGCCAATACACCTGTGCTGTAGATATTAAAAGTGCATGTTCCTTTAAGCACTGACCACTCCTTAACTTCTCCCTAATCCCACTCTTACTGACCTAGTTAGCATAATTGGCTCAGGTTATACTAAAGATTATGCTATAAAAACTTTCACTCTACACCTTTAGGGTTGCCTGTTCCCTAAGACCTCCTGCCCTCTGTAAAGCATAACAATAAACTTTTACCAACTTGACTCAGAATGCTTATGCCTGTGAATTCATTCCAGATTGCCCACCAAAGGACTCTGATCATTGGGGTCCCTAAAACATCTATCATTGCTCATCACAGTGGAAACTGATGGAGTGACCCAGAGAAAATGATATGTGTGCGCACATGCATGTATACATATATGTGTATTATGGGTGTATACATAAATACGTATACATATACAAATACATGTGTGTGTGTATATATGTGTGTTGCTCTTTTTCCCCTTTCAGCAAAACTCTCATTCACATATTCTAAACTCCCGTTTCTTATTTTCCCTATCAGTAATATTACCAGGAAAGCACTTTGCACTTCTAGAGAAATGGAAATTATCCTTATTATTCTACTTCTTTTATACTATCTACTACCTCATGCATAATATTAGATACATAATACACAAATTGTGATTCCTTCAGTACGGGAATCCCCTTGACTCACAGGAAACAACTTATGACTTATCAGATAAGTTCTATGGAGGTGCCTGACACATAAAGAAGTAAAGAGACTTATCTATTATCATAAATAAGTGTCAAAAGTAGGATATCCTGATTCCAAGTCCCACGCTCTATTTCAGTGGTTCTCAACTTGTGGGGCGCAACCCCTTTGGGGGTCAAATGACCCTTTCAGAGGGGTCACAGGGGTCACCTAAGACCATCGGAAAATGCATATTTCCGATGATCTTAGGAACTGAGACACCGCTCCTCTATCCTCCAGGTGGGCCCACCCACAAGCAGATACGCCCACATACAAGTATTAAAGGGTCACATCGTTAGGAAGGTTGAGAACCGCTGCTCTATTTGCTTTGCCATTCTATCCCTAGAAATACATAGTAGGTCTTAAGAAATACTTGCTGAAAATAGTTAAGGATAGAAAGTGAAAAGAAGACAATATTAGCCAAGAGGGAAAGAAGGTCATTAATCAGTAGTTTATTAGAATAAGAACAACGCTGGTCTAAATCCCTGAAAAGTACTTGGTAGCTTGCCGTCATACAAGTTTGCCTTGCCAACTTTTAAAAAAAGAAATATTTTTTCTAATGACCTTCAAAAACAAATATGGATATTTCCATATACAGAAGACAGAAAAGGAAGACTACACATGAAAATGTGTATGTACTACACAAAGGTTTTTTTTTTAATATACATCAAGGGCAGCTAGGTGGCACAGTGAATAAAGCACCGGCCCTGGAGTCAGGAGAACCTGAGTTCAAATCCAGCCTCTGACACTTAACACAAAAACTAGCTGTGTGACCTTGGGCAAGTTACCTAACCCCAACTGCCCTACCTTCCTGCCCTCCAAAAAGCAAAATAAACAAAAACAAACAATATATATATACATGAAATGCAACATGGTCATACCAATACTGATCCTGTCTGTGTCCTCTTCTTAAATTCCTTCTGCCATTTTCCATGTATTGAAAATGTTTCACTGATGCCTCTTTCTTTTTTTTCTCTCTCTTCCTTCTTTCCTTCCTTTCTGTCTTTCTTTCATCACCAATAAAATGGAACATAGAAGTATGGAAGAGGGATTAGTTTGGGGGAGAAAGAGAAATAAGGTATATTTTGGATATGTTGAGTTTGAGATGCCCATGGGACATGTAAATAGAAATTTTCAACAGGCTTTTGTGGGGTGGACATGGGAATAGAGCATGTCAAAGAAAATGTGGAAAGTTGTGTGGAACTCTGAATCCTGGCAAGACACAGCAAAAGTTCACCTGTCAGAGCTGAAGGGGCCAGGCAGGGAATCCAAATTACCAGTGAGACAGAAATGGTCAGTCAGTGAGTAGGACCATGGTTAGGAGAGAGTGAGGAGAAGGCAAGGTATTAGAGTTGAGGGGAGAGACTAGAGCAGGGTACACAGATCTGGGAGTCATTAGAGCCCAAGAGAGTCAGAACAAGGCAGAGAAGTAAGGTGTAACTGACATCAGACAAGATACAGGTCATGACATCTGGCTGCTAGAGAAGTTAGTAAAAACCAGAAAGTAAAGGTTCAAAGCAGGCAGAAGGGCCAGGGTTCACAAACAGAGTTATAGAATTCTATCCAGTGGATCAGAGAACACCTCGGGGTGAAACAGTTTAAGAACTCTGTATAGTGTCTGAAGAGAAAAAGGTCTCTGATGAGCCTGAAGATAGAAGATTTTAAAGAATCATCTTCAAATGTGAGGAAAATCGAACTTTATGCTTTCTTGACTGTTGAATAGCACTTAGATATCACACTTATGGCCATTGTCAAGAAGATATATTTGGGATTTCTAGTTTTAATTATGGCTGTTAAGAAATTATTAAACATTCTTTAATCATAAAATGTTAACCAGTTTTGTTTATGAGCCTTTGAAGCTCACTTGCTAATGTGATTATTAAAACTCCTAAGAAGATGCATTTTTCCTCAGAAAAGACGAAAGAGCACTCTTTTGAGAAGGTTTAGAAGTCACATTAGTGATATGACAGTAGGAGGGAGGGAAGAAACAGGAAGCATGTCCCCTCTGTATATCTTTGCCAATGATTTGGGGAGAGGGAAAGCAAACATCTGCGCTAGGGTTTTTTTTCTCCCCTTAATTTTAAAGGACAACCACAAAACAATCTGTTGTTTGTGTAGGAAAAATGCTTCTAAAGTAGAAGAGAAGACATTCAGGGAACATCTGCTCTAAGAAACCACTTGAAAAGTAAGCATGGGGAAACATTTCCACAAGATGTAGTGCATACGGTACAGTAGGAAAGAAGGAAGAAGAGAGATAATAGGGGAGATGTATATGCACGGATAGAGACATGGCACTGAAAATAGAAAGTGTTATCCCATGACTGGGTCAATCCTCACGGCCCATTGGGAAGGATAGTCAAAAGCCAGAAGTTCAACATCACAGTCAAGGAAGCAGGTGGCCACACCTAGCATTGATGATCATTCTATGAGTCAATCAATATCACTTATGGAACAGTCAGAGAAGACATCTGAGGCACTTTCCTGTACAAGACCAGACTGTTTTGAAGGGACAGTAGTATCCGTAGCATATTCTCATAAAGAGATCCACAGGACCTATAAAGTACTAAGAAATCTGAACTGGCTCAAGGAAGAAGAAACATCCAGCGGTTGGAAACTCCCTGCTCAGAGCTACAGTTAGAGTTACACGGAGATCTGACACTACCCATGAGAAAATAGGTGTCTTCCTGGAATGTATTTCTTAGCTATGACACTTGCCAGCCAATACCGATTTGCTTTGATTGAAATGAAAACTGATATGTCTTTAGTGACATTGCAGAAGTGCTTGGAAGGTCCAATGGCCTCAGAGCACAGGGTTATTCTCAACAATGTCACCTGACAGTCTGAGCTATGGCAGACAAAGGAAGTGAACAGATGGCCAGGTAGTTTGTATTCAAGAATAGGATTTTGTTTCTGGGACCATAGTTATGAATATCAGAATGATGAACTCCTTGCTAAAAAGAGATTACATTTCATAAGGATTGGGAAAAAATGTTTGAAGAGATATTTACCAATCTGATCAAGATGGCTTTAAATTGAAAATGGAGGGGAAGGGAAACTTCTTCCCTCCATCCAAAAATACCAACCTAGACAAACTGGACACCATAAATTGAAATAGGCAGGACATGGAGGGAAATGATGCTGAAGGAGCAAAGTCCATAATAATTTACAGCAGAAAATGGTTGGATAGGGGTGGCTAGGTTGCTCAGTGAGTAGAGCACTGGCCCTGGAGTCAGGAGGACCTGAGTTCAAATGCGGCCTCAGACACTTAACACCAAAACTAGCCGTGTGACCTTGAGCAAGTCACTTAACCCCAACTGCCCTCCAAAAAGCAAAAAAAAATGGTACAATGATCTAGAACTGTGATATTCAACCTGTGGGTCACAAGTCTTCTGGGGTCAAACAAGCCTTTCACAGGGGTCACATATTTCTGATGGTCTTAGGAACCTCTTCTATCAGCCTCCAGGCGGGTCCACCCACATGCAGACATGCCCACATACGAGTATTAAAGGGTCACAGCATTAGGAAGGTTGAGAGCCACTGCTTTAGAACAATACTAACAGACTCAGACATTTAAAACATAAATAGTAAGTAAATGTGAGGAAATGTAGATGGCTTCATTGGTATCAGCAAGACCTGATAGATGGGATGGGATTCACAATTGGGGAATATCAATGGAAGAGGTAACTTGCCCTCAAAAGTATAAAAACATAACAGAATGTTTGTGGAGAAGCTAGCCAGTAAACGTTCAGGGACTGTCTGGGCCTAGGTTGAGCACTAGAGATACAAAGAAAGATAAAAGACAAGTCAAAGAACTCAAAGTCTACCAGGGAGACAACATGCACACAACTAGGTTCAAACCTTATAAAGATGGTATCAATTGAGGATAATCAGTGGAAAGAGGGCAGTAGAATTAAGGAGGATTGGGAAAGGCTTATTATGATAGGTCAGATTTTAATAGAGACTTAAAGGAAGCTAGGAGGTGGAGATGAACAAAGAGAGAATTCCAGGCATGGGGGATAACTATGGAGTATATCTCCCAGATGGCAGCTAGGTGGGCCAGCAGACAGAGCACTAGGCCTGAAGCCAGGAAGACATCTTCATAAGCTCAAATCAGCCTCGAATATTTACTAGCTGTGTGACCCTGGGAAAGTCACCTATCTCTGTTTGCTTCAGTTCCTTAACTATAAATTGAGCTGGAATAGGCAATGGAAAACCACTCCAGTATCTTGGCCAAGAAAATCCCCAAATGGAGTCACAAAGAGTTGGACACAACTGAAAAATTACTGAACAACAACATATCTCCCAGAGTCAGGAGATATTCATCTTGGCAGAGGAACAGCAAGGAGGCCAGTGTCACTAGATGGCAGAGTATGTGGGAGAAGGTGCAAGGTGGAAGACTGGACAATTAGGGTGTATGAGATTATTAAGGGCTCAGAACATAAAACAGAGGGTTTTATGTTTGATCCTGGAGATAACAGGAAACCATGAGAGTTTACTGAACTGGGGGGTGGTGACACAGTTGGACCTGCACTATAAGAAGATTACTTTGGTATCAATCTATATCAAGAAGAGCTATGCCTGCAGAAAAATCTATAAATCAAAGGGTAGAAAAATTAAAGAGAGCATTTGAAGAAAGATAAAACAAAAGACACTGAAGTGATATGAAAGTGTACTGGAGACTACCCAGACAGGTGGAAGATAGAAATTAAGTTTTCATAGATCACAAAATCTAGTAGCAAGAGGGAATGCATCTAGCAAGACAAGCATTATAAGAATAACTTTGCTAAAATTAATTTATTCATCATTCCATTTATGTGAAAAGCTGTTGTTAGGAAGACAAATATGAAAAATGACAGTTCCTGCCCTGAAGGAACTTAGAATCTAGTACAGGAAGATGAGCAATGTCTGCAAACCATGGTAATATGAGGGAAGAATATGACGAAATGGTGTAGAAGAACTCAAGGACCACTTTTAGGAGGGAAAGGGAGACGTCAAGAAAGACTCTATGAAGGATCAAGGAAAAAAGGAGCATGTAAACTGGGTCATGAAAAAATAAGCTTTCAACAAGGGGAGACTATGCTAAATTTACTTCAGGAATGTGGCATTATCTACACAGATCTATGAAGGCAAAAGAATTCAGAACAAGACTAGGCCAGAATGTTGATTAGCTTGGTTTAAAATAATCTAGTATAAGGTAACCTTGCCCTTAAAAGACATTCAATAGTCCTTAGAATAAAAAAAAAGCAATTCTAGACTAAGGCAGTCTCGCATATGGAAAACGTTTCCCACCAGATTTTATAGTGTAAATTAATCTAAAACCCTTCCTTAAATTCAAAGCCTCAGTCTAATTTCTTAGGTGTTGAAGTGCTTTTACAAAATAAGGCACGAGGGTAATATCTTGAAATAAAAGAAATTGCTTACCTAATTTAATTGAATGCTTGCTGGCTGATCAAAACAACCAAAAATGAAATTTGTTATCATGAAAAAACAATGGTTTTTTGTTTTTAAGAGAATTTGAAATCTTCTAGAAAAGCCAGGTTTTGTTGTTGTTGATAAGGCCAGACCAACCCTTAGAAAAGAACCACTTTAAATCTGCTTTAAGCCGTAAGTTCTCCATCTGTGTTTTAGATCAATGGGGTTTTTTTTTTAGCACTTCTCAAACAACAGGACATAAGTTGCTTTGACATTAAAAGGAAGAATACCTATGGCTTCCCACATCCTTCAATTAACCAGTTGTCACTCTAAATCTGCCGCAGGAAAAAAAAAATTCAATACAATGTAATTCCACAAATATGTATTAAATGCCTAATACACGTAAGACATTTTATCATATGTACCTTATAAATGATTACTCTCTCAAGCTATCTATTACCTACCAGGTACTTACTAAGGAGGATTAGCGGTCTCAAAAGCCATTATCCAAATATAGCCTGCACTGACATTGTGTTACAATTTCATCACAGACCAAGATCCCCATGGAGCAGTAAGTGCTCAGATATTGGGATAGCAAATAATGCTGTCAAAGGTACAGAAGAAATTGTCTAAAAGAACTTATATGGATGTTAGCCTCTGAGAACATACCTCTTGGAAGCATTCCAGGATCTCTCTCTCTCTCTCTCTCTCTCTCTCTCTCTCTCACACACACACACACACACACACACACACACACACACACACACACACACACACACACCCCACCAGAGGAAACAAAGTTGAGAAGTCTCAAATTGTGCATGCGTATACATTGTCTCACTTCTACAAAGCCTCTTTTAGGCAAGAAACTGAAGATCTTAGGTATATTGCTGCTAATCAGACAAGAGGTTTAGAAGAGATTCTGCTCTGCATCTCCAGGCAAGGTAAAAAGGCTTATGAATGAATAACAGAGAACTTGATACATAGAGGAAGCACTCAGAGACTTCAGTCTAATGCCATCTGCTTTCATGCAACAATATCAGTGAGCCCAAGCAAACTTGAAGGCTTATACATAAGGATTCCTCAGATTCTAGAGTGCCATTGACCAAATATTTCCCACACTTCTTCACTATGCAAAGAGTGGCAAATACTAATTCTGCCAAGTCACAAAAAGAAAAGGAGAAAAAAACCATGCTGGCCCATGCAGCTGTATTGGATCTAACAAAACATGGACTGGAAGTGCTGCTAGGGGCAATTCTGTGCCCCAAAAGCCACCTCCAATCAGGGATTCAAGACAGAAGCCTCCATATCCCCCCAAATGAGGAGACTAGGCCATCTTCATAGCACAGTCTTGGAAAGTTCTGTATTTTTTTTAAAGAAACAATCCAGAATGTCAGTCATGGGTCATCCAAGGGAAAGGCTGAAAAATTGAAGTTATCAAAAGGCCAGAATAAATCCCATAGGACAATGAGATAAAACATAAGAGAAGAATAGGGCAGGAGAGGGGGAGTAACAATGAATTAAATTTCAAGATAATCCAAAGCTCACTAAGTACTAGCCTCTCAAGGAAAGAAATCAATAGTGACTGATGCAAGATCGAATCCTGCAAACTTGCCAGAAATCATAAAACAATAATAAGGAACTCGACAATGGTCCACAAGAGAAAGAAATTTCACGGAATAAAAATTGAGAATTAATTTAGGTCAGAGAGTAGACCTTTTATGTCAGAAAATAATGTTCCTAACAGAATTAAATAACACAAGTAGGAAAAATTGAATCCATGATGAAGAGTTTTTGAAACTCTGATTGATGCAACGATCAACCATGGTTCCAGAGGCTCTACTATGAAGCATGCTATCCAGTTCCCAATAGAGAGTTGACAGATTCAAGATACACAATAAGATATAACATTTTTGACGTGGCCAGTTCCGTGAATTTGTTTTGCTTGATTATGCCGATTAATCACAAGGGTTTTCTTTTCCAGTGGAAAGGTAGGAAGGAGACAAGTAAAATCCATTAATTGAAAAAATAAATTAAATCTAAAAGATTCCCTAAAGATGTTAAAGATATGTGAGAGATTAAAAAAAAATTGAGAAAAACAAACCTACTCCATGAGCTCTGTAAACCTGAAGCTAACCATCGACGGGAATGACATAGGTTCAACAAATGAGCATTTGAGACATTCCTATTTTTAAAAGATGAACAATAAATATAAAAATATAACAATACCCTAAACAACAGAAGCACAAGAAAACTGAGTGCAATTATTAACAAAAAAATAAGTAATTTCATGAGATTTGTATTTTTAAGAAATTGAGAAGGGGAGAGGAAAACGAGGAGGTGGAAGGAAGGGAGAAAGGGAGAGAGAGGGGGAAAAGACGGAGGGGGGGGAGGAGAGAGAGAGAGAGAGAGAGAGAGAGAGAGAGAGAGAGAGATATTTGTGGGTTAAAAGAACAAAAAGAACAAAGGTTACCAAAAGAAAAAAAAAGTAGCAAAAGAAAGAGAAATGTAAGGAGAACTAAAAGACTTAGGAGAAGCAAAGATGTAAGGATTGAACTTCTATACCATGTACTAAATCTCCTAAATTACAAATGAATCAATGTTTTCTGTAGGCAGAATTTGTTGGATGGAAGGTTACAAAAGTGGAGGGAGCAAAGGAGTGGAATAAGAGGAATGAGGGATTCATCCATAACAAGTCTATGGGTGAATGATGAAGAGATACTGGTTTCAAATGTCTTTTACCAAGGAGGGCAAAACTATAAGATAAAAGTAGGGAGAAAGTTGGGGTAAGAGACAGAAACTGAGGGATTGAAAAGGAGGACTCTTACTAAGAAGTGACAGGAGTACTACCGAAAAGCAGTTCTAGGGAAGGGTGCATGTCTTTGGGGAGATATGTATGGATTCCTTGTAATAGATTCAGTCTGGGAGGAATTTGTACATTGTGAGGCTACTTCCTCAGATAATTTTATATCCCCTTAGGTAGCATCTCACCCCTGAAGAACAGGTATACGAGTTTCTAGGAGAAAGTTGGCAATGAAAGGAATAAACAGAGTCAAGGACAGAAAAGACAGGGTTTTTAGGAGACATACATAATGCCGTGCATGTGCAACTTTCCAAAAGAATGCTACTGTGAAAAGCTTTTAAGATTCTGATTACACAGTATAGTGAACACTCTATTCCATAACAAACCAAAGCAAAACATTTACAGAAAATCAAGGTACAGCATTCACAATATTACAACTTATCACAGAAAATCACAATATCATATTCTCAACAGTTTATTATTAAAATGGCCACATAGTTTTTTTTCTTTTTTTACCAAAGTGGTCACAATATTTAGAACAAAGAACAATCATCTGGTATCCCTAAGGAGGCTTGTCTCCTTACTCAGTCATTCAGTCATCTCAGAGTACAATAGTCAGTCTTCCACTGATGGGGCAAATAGGTTAACTCAATCAGTCACTTATTTAGCAATCAGTTACCAAATATCATTAATCACTACGTATAATCATTAGAAAATACACAAACCACCCACCCCTAGGTCACCAGTAAACCACTTTATCATCACAGCATTCAGTACCCAAGGAGATGTCTTTTCTTCATCTTCACCAGAGGCAAGTTCTCAGCAATCTTTGTTCCTGGGGAGACAAAGCTTAACAAAGCCACAATATTCATTGCCAGTGTCCTCATCAATTCAGTCTCTGCCTGCAGAACAGTCTCAAGACTTCTGAAGACATCAGCAAAACCCTCTTCCAGGATTTCTGTACACATACAACAAGAAAATCCTTCTTCAGGGCTTCTGAGCCAGCAGCGAGGTTCCAAGATCTCTACAACAACAGCACCGTCCTTCACCAGCAGACAAATCTGGCAAAAAACAACATCAAAACAGACAGGCAGAATACCAGTACCACAGCCATGCTTCTTCAGTATTGTGGCAGTTTGGCTAGTCCTAGGACCCAGAAGAAATCTCAGCTGGTTCCCAGAATCAAAACCACTGCTCCCAGGTTTTCAAAATCAAAATTATTTTCTCCAGCCTTGGAGGGAAGGGGGCTCATCTTCAGCCTTCCTGGAGGCAGCAACTTTAGCCTCCACAATTCTTGTCCAAAGAGAATTCCGACTCAGTTCTCAATCCAACAGAAGCAGCCCAGCTTCCAGATGCTGCTGAGAAAAATTCTCTCTCCCTCTCTCTCCCCAGCAGAACAGATTCTGCAACCAGGTTCTGGTCTCAAGAAAATCTGACTGTGACTCTCTGAGACTTTTCCTGTATACACAGAGAATTAGCTTCCTGTTTCACCCAACCCCTTCCCTGTTACATCAGTAACAGGAGATAAGAGTTCATACCTTCTGTTTCCCCAACAGTGGCTTGATCAATTACTAACTGCTAAGTACCTGCTACCTTTGCTTAACTTGAAACAAAATGCTAAGTACATGTCTACCTGCTAATACAAAAAAGGGTAAGTACCATTACAACAGAACATTGGGGACAGGATGTGGAGGAATAATTTGTGAAACAGAGTAAATGTTGCCTTGCTTTACTGCTTCTACTCAATATGAATTCCATCACGAATTAATATTTCTGAGTGAACCCCATTAGAAAAAAGGAGTACAGGACAAGAGCTAAAAAGGTAACAACATAAAAATAAAACAAAAATGGAACTGAAATCTATTTAATATATATTTAAGACACTTTAACTCAAAAAGGTACCCAGAGAGAAGTAATAAAGAACAGATGAGTTTAAGACAATGAATACTAAAATAAAGTGAAGAAGAGACTAGAAAAGCAGTTAAACAATGGGGACAAAACAAAGAAAAACTTCTCAGAAAAGGGCAGAACAAATGAAAAGTATTTTAAAAATTAGAGGCTGGAATGAAAGGAAATTTTTTAACTAACCACATAGGAGAAAAAGATAAGGGACAAATAATTGGAAATAGGTATGTAATTAAATAAAAGAAAGAAAAGGAAATAAGTAAAATCAAACAACAGTAGAAATGGTGGGCAAATGACAGTGGGATAGAGAGGGACTATGGGATTAATTAATTAAAATTAATTTTTATTATTTTATTACTTCTTATTGCTTAGTTAAAAGTAATTGCAGGGACAAAAATTGCCTAAAAGAGGAAGAGGATAAAAAAGAAAAACCAGAGAAATGGGTGGGAAAAAACACAAGTCTAACAATAATAACTTCAAGAGCAAATGTTTAAGTGACCTAATATAATGAAGGAGAATAATGGAATAGATGAGAAAGCAAACCCACTCTCATATATAAGAAATACACTAACATGTAAGAATACATAAAGAAAATGAATGAGAGACAGGAGCAAAATTTTTGATGTACCAGGTAATTTTTTTTTCATGAGAGAGGCAAAATTGCTATGAGGCAATGCAAAAACCATGATCCCCAGAATCAACAAAAATAAACAAGGAAACTATATTATGCTTAAAGCACCTATAGGCAATAAAATACCACCAACATTAAAATTATGTGGACCAAACACCCAAATGTGCATCATGATAACCAAAAGATAAATCATAGGTAGCCAAAAAGACAGGAAGCAAGTCAAATTATCAAGACAAAAAAAAATAAAGAGAAATAACAACAGAAAAAAATAAAAATGAAAACATCTCAAACCATGTAATTGTATCAAAAGATGCAGGAAATTTTTTTAATAAACTGTAGTAGTCAGTTACGGGGAAAAAGTATACAAAGAATTAAAAAGGAATTTTTTTAAAAATGAGACAAAAGTATATATCTAACAAAAATCTGGTATTATATTTGGTGGAAAACACTGGGAGTTTTCCCAATAAATATAGGAACAAAGTCATTGTTACTTGACATAGTTACAGAACTGGAGAACTTGGCATACGACCTGGCACATAGTAGATGCTTAATAAAAGTTTAGTGATTAATCAATCATCATAATGGCAAAAAGACAAGAGAAAGAAATTAAGGACATAAAGACAAGGCAAAAAGAACAGAACAGCCTGTAAGCTCATGACATGATGCTTTATTTAGAAAATCCTAGAGAATGAGCAAAAAGTAGTTGAGACAATAAATCCTGCAAAGTAGTAGGATACAAAGTAAAGCAACAAAATCAAGAGAATTTCCATTTAGAAGTAGCAAAATCCATGATGAAATAAAAATCTGAGAAGTCCCATTCAGTACAATGAAAAATACATAAAAAGTCTGTGAGTCAACCTACCAAGTGATATTCAAGACCTATAAAACACAACACTTAAAATATAGTCTTTTAAAAACCAATGACAAAAAACTAGAGATCTATTCAGTGTTTGTAGCTGAGACATGCCAATCCAATAAATATGAAAACACTATCAAAATTATTTATAGATTTAGCACTATGTCTATCAGACTACAAATGGATATTTTATAGGGTGAGATAAAATTCAGTTGGGAGTTTTGAGGGCAATGGGAAATACAAGGGGGGAAATGAAAAAAAGTAGAAGTGACAGCAGAATAGTACTTTTCACACCTTCAATCACATTCTAAAGTTATAAATGTCAAAAATATTTGGTACTGTTTAAAAATTTAAAGCAATTAGATCAGGGGGAACAAAGCTAAACAAGGAAGCATCACAAATAAGTGAACTCAATGTACTGTAGAACATAAATTACTTGAATAACTCTCTTTTTTGGTAATAATTGCAGGAATAACTGCAGAGCATTATGGAAAGAATTGCATTTAGATTCCTTTCTTATACCGTACAAGCCAAAATAAACTCAAAACATACACATGACCTGAATATTAAAAAGATCAGGCCATAACAAAATTAGAAGACAAATAGACTAATTACTAATTATCTATCACAGTTATGAGTAGGAAGTGAATTCTTATCAATACACAGGACAGAGATAAACTAGATGAAGTAATTAATTTTGATTGTGTGAGGTTGAAAACTTTTGCATACACAAAATTAGGAACTGGGATAAGAAAGGAAATAGTCAATTGGGAAATGATCTTTGAGTCAAAACTCTATTCAAGGTCCAATATACATAATATGTAGGGAACTAGCACAAATATACCATATAAGACTAAAAGGTATTCCCCAAAAGATGAAAGAATATAAACAAATAATTATAAAAATAATTATAAAGCATCAACAACCAGATGAATGAATGGACCATATCAGTAAATAAATGAAAAACAAAACAACTCTGAGGTTTCACCTCACACCATAATGACCGGCAAAAATAACCAATAACAGGAATCATCAGTATCAAAGGGGTTGTGGACAAAGCAGGCACTCTAATGTACTGTTGGTAGAGTTGTGAATCAATATAATTCTTTTTTTAAAGCAATTTGGAATTAACTTAAGGAAAGTGAGCCAAACATCCAGGTCCTTTGATCAAGATTCCACTACTAAGTATATCCTCCAAAAAGGTCAATGATAAAAAAGAAAGACTTCATATTAACCCAATTATTTATAGCAGCGAAGAAAGACACTATGATATAGTCAGAGGACGTGAGTACAAATGGCAGCTCTGCCACTTCTTACCTTGTGTTACCATAGGCTCTCTTTTCTTCTTGGCTTTCTCATCTTTAAATGAAGGGATTAGACTAGATAACCTCTAAGGAAGCGGTTCCCACCCTGTGGATCATGACCCCTTTGGGTGTTGAATGAGCCTTTCATAGGGGTCACAGGGGTTGCCTAAGACCATCAGAAAAGACGTATTTCCAATATGTCTTAGGAACTGAGACACGGCTCCTCTATCCATCTCCAGGCGAGTACGCCCACATGCAGATACGCCCACATATGAGTATTAAAGGGTCGCAGCATCAGGAAGGCTGAGAACCACTGCAGCCTGCTCTTGCTCTATGATTCCCCAATTTGATGAGGCTCGTTGTTAGAGCACATGAATGTAAAGGAATATTATTACACTGACAGAAATTATAAATATGTGAATTGAGTGAGACATGGCAAGATTTAACGAACTAACACAAACTTAATGGAACCAGAAACAACATGCAACTACATAACTTTGTCATTAAAAATGACAAAAAAATGAAAAGGAACGTTTTTCTCAGGAATCAAAGTCAAGCTCACCGGCCTTTAATTTAGAGGTTCTTTTCTCTTTCCTTTTTTTAAACTTTTGTTGTTATTGTTTTGAAAATGAAGATATTTGCCCTTATCAAACATTAAGGTATCTACATAGTTTTCCATGATGTTTTTAAATAGTATTGACATGGGCTCAGTAATCCCATCTGCCATTTCTCTCAGTATCCAAGGATGGAGTCCATCAGGACCCAGTAAGTACTCTTACACTCTTCTTGCTTACCATGGCCATTCTTTGGGTATCAGTGCCTTGTCAGTCATTTTTATTCTGGGATTTCCAAGGAGAAGGTCATTCTCCTTGGCAGAGAATGCAGATACACAAGTAGAACTGAGAAGTGCTGCATGTTCTCTGTTGTCACTTATTATTATTATTCCATTTAACCCAAGTAAAGGTCTTATCCCTTCTTCAGTCTCAATAAAGTTTTGAGTAGACTGTGACCTCAATACAATTCAGGATTCCAGCCATGGAATCCTACAGGCCAAAAAGTAAAAGGTATCTTAGGCTGCCCTGAACTGGTTGAAGGAAGTAGATGTCTTTAGACTGGAGAAGAGAAGACTTGTGAGGATATGTTCACTATCTAGCTGTCATGTGGAAGACAGATTTGTGTTGTTCTGTTTTGTCACAGTGAGCAAAACTAAGAACAGTGGATAGAAATTACAAAGCCTGATTCAGGCTGGAGGTAAAGAAGTATTTCCTGACTGTTGGAGCTGTCCCAAAGTACAACAGGCTGCCTTCCAATGCATTCTCAAGGTATGCCTTGGAAGTGATACTGGAGCAAGGACTGAAGAAACACTTGTCATGATTGGCACTGAGGTTCCTTCTCAATCAAATGCTGTCACCTCTTCCCTTGCTCTCTTGGTCAACTCTGCCATAACTACAGAACTGAAATGGCCTTAAGCATCAGGAAACGATTGTATTGCTATCTGCTGATTGAAGAAGCTGCCTCCAAACTACCCAGGCAGTCAAGGAAACAGTCTTATAGTGGAACATTTAGCTTTTCTGCCCCCTCTGCTGTGATGAGTCTAGGTGCCTAATGTCTTGATGTTCAACATCTAAATTTGTTACTTGTGTGCACGTATATTTAAAGTGCTTGTGAAAATCACAAACTGCAAGGAAAAATAGAAGTGGTCAACTCTAGGAAAGGCAGTTCTTTTGATTGTTTTTCCCTTAACAGTCTCTTGACTGCCAAAGCTTTTCTGATTGAAATTTTTCTGATCAATTAATTTCAAAATGCAATCATTCCATGGAAATAGTTTTACTATTTTAAAAACTCTGGTCCTGGGAAAACACCAAAAATTAAGAGCACATTCCATCATCCTTTTTGAGAAAGCTGGAATCCATCTCGCAGCAACCACTTTTATCCCTTCAAGCTAGCATGCTCGACCCATCTGCTGTGTTTTTATCCATTTTTTAATGAAGAGCTTTAAATAGCTTGTATCCAAACATGTTGACACCATCAGCTGAAAAATGAATTGGGTATTTGGTCTCTACCTTGCCAAACAGCCAATCTTCTGGCTCCTTCACCCCTAGAACAAAGGGACTGAATCAATTGCCTTGGCACCTTATTGACACAGCCTAAACCTTTATTGTAATTTCTTTATTACAATTTCTTTTATGGGTTGTAGCAGAAGCTCAGTAACATGGTATTATCTCTAATTTGCCCTTAATAAGAGATTTCTACAAATCAAGCCCAATTTTCTACATGAGATGATGTATGAGGGCATGTATGGGTTTTATCCCCTCCCCTACCCCAAGTCTGTCACAGAACAGGTGACTCAAGAGTCCTTATTTCTAGAATGAGGCCATTTCAAACTTCAAGGAAGAATTCACATGCTCACTTCCCCCCCCCCCAAAGATCCAAGTTAAAAATATTGTGGAAAGGATATATTAACTATTGCTAAAAATATCAACCTAGTCGTATTAATGAAATAATAATATTTTTAGATATAAAGTGACCTGAAGAAATTACAAAGATTTGACTAAGACCAAAATTCAACCATTAAACTTGCTCTTCAAACAAGACTTTGAACCTTTTGCATTTTTTCTAGTCGTTTCTCATCCCTTATGTTCAAAGAAAAACAAAACTAAAAACATTATCTACTAGATGCAAGATTCCACTTCAAAATGATTTGACCAATACTATGCGGAACAAACGATGTCTAACAACTGAGTATATTAAGAATAGGTTCTATAAGGCACCTGAGTGGCCCAGTGGATATAGCACTAGAAGCAGCCAGAAGACCTGCGGTCAAATCTAGCCTCTAATCGATGTAAATGTGAATAAGTCATTTAACCTCTGTCTGACTCCATGTCCTTTTGTTAGGAGGGAAGAAATCACCCATAAATTTGTAAGCCAAAATTCATTTCACTCTATAGGAAAAAGGATAGATAGAAGGTAGAGGAACAGTAAGACGAAGGGTAGCTTCAGAGACGGATCAATTAAAAGCAATATAAACTCTAACAACTGAGACTCAATCACAAAGAGGGATTTAAAAGAAAAAAGAATGGGAAAGGACCTGGGATTGGGTTCTGGATGAGGAAAAGAAGAGAAGAAGAACAGGGGAGAAAAACCAGATTGTATTAACCACAAAACAAATAAAGGGAAAATATAAGATTGAGATGGAAGAAAATACACATTTACTTATAATAATGGTGAATGTGAATGGGATGAACTCACCCAGATGATGAAATAATGGATTAGAAAACAGAACCCAACAATATGTTGTTTACAAGAAACATTGGAACCCAAGATTCACACAGAGTTAAAATAAAGGACTGGGGCAAAATCTGGCATGTTTCAGGGGAAGTAAAAAAGGCAGGGGTAGGAGTCACAATTGCAGAAATGGTAACAGGAAATATACTTGACTTAATGATACAAAAAAACAGAACATATTTTGCTCAAAGTCACCGTCACTGATGATGATAATAAACATATCAGTACTGAATGGCAGAGTACCCAAATACTTAAAGGAGAAGTGAAATGAGTTACATAAGAAGCAGACAGTAAATAATAATCACTGGGGGTTCCATGGAGGTCTTATAGACCTAGGCAAGTCTAACCAGAAAATAAACAACATAGAAGTTATGGACTCGAACGGAATTCGAGAAAAGTTAAAGTGGATAGACAGCCGTCAAGTTTTGAAGGAAAAGAGAAAGAAGTATATATGTATATCAGCTATACCTGGCACCTTGACAAAAACTGACTATGGACTAGGATAAAATGCATAAAAGCAATGATATTACCAAGCATTTCTTAAGGGTTTCTCATGTGCCAGACACTGTGCTAAGTGCAACCTATACAAAGATGAGTGAAAACAGTCCCAGCCCTCAAGCTTACTATGAAGACAATGACGTACATAGAACACAAACACAAAATAACTTGGAGGTAATCTGGTCATACCAGATGTCAAACCATACTACAAAGCAGCAATCAGCCAAACGGTCTACTACTGGCTAAGAAAAAGTTAAGTCAGTAGAACATATTAGGTAAAAGGCAGAAAAGTAAAACAAGCATAGTAAGCTAGGGTTTGACAAACCCAAATATCACAGATCACGGAATGAAAATACACTAATCCAACCTCAGATACTTACAAGCTATGTTACTGTGTGTAAGTACTTCAGCCTCTGTTCGCCTCCGAGTTTTCATCTATAAAATGAAGATAAGAATACCACTACCTCCTAGGATTAGGATTAAATTAGGGGTTAAAAGAGATAATTACTGCAAAGAGTTTGACACGATTCCTGGTACATAGCAGGATACAAATGCTAGCTATTTTTGTTATATTATTCTTCCACAAATATTTAACAACCTATGCCAAGTAAAGTTTCAAGAGGCTGCATGACTTAGACACAGTGGATGACATCATCTATTAGACCTAGAAACAAAACAAAAATGGCCACCAGAGATGGGAACACTCAATAAAAGTGAGGAGATGCTAAGGCAGAACAAATCATAGCAAACAAAATTCATTTCCTTGATACTGATAGGTAGCAGCCTATCCCAGGAATACCATCAACACAGTAAAACTGGACTTCCACAAGTCATCATCAGTCATTTTCAATATGCTTGTGAACAAGATGGTGAGATTGTGGGTCAGATGAAAGCAAAATCCAGTCATTGTGGAATTGGCTGTAAGAACAGAAGCACCAGGGGGAAAGGGGATGAGAGGGGAGGATGGAGGGCAGGGCAGGTTGGGGGGAAGAGTAGTTAAAAATACAAACTTTTGTAAAGGAACAGGGTCAAAGTAGAGAATAGAACAAGTGGGGGGGGCAGGATAGGATGGAGGGGAAATATAGTCAGTCTTTCACAATATATCCACCATGGAAATGTTTTGCATAACTACACATGTACAACCTATACTGAATTGCTTATCTACCCAATAAGGGTGGGTGATGAGAGAGGAAGGGAAAGAATCTGGAATTCAAAGTTGTAAAATCAAATGTTTAAAAATTATGATGATGATGATGATGACGATGATGATGATGCAACTGGGAAATAAGATATACAGGCACTGGGGTATGGAGATCTATCTTGCCCTACCAGAAAGTCAGAGGGGGAATGGGGGAGGACATAAGAGGGAACAGATTGGGAAAGGTGGGGAGAAATTTTGTAACTCAAAATCTTGTAGAAATGAATGATGTAAACTAAAAAATAAACATAAAATTTAATTTAAAAAAGAAAAGAATCACCTAAATCCATTAATGCATCAATGTCCACCAGTGTGATATAGGACACTTGACTTGGAGTCAGGAAGATTTGAGTTCAAATCCTACCTCAAACCCTCATTAGCCAGGCAATCCTGGGCAAATCATTTCATCTCTACATGACCTAGTTCTCTTGTCTGTAAAATACAAGAGTTGGACTCAACACTTTCTAAAATCCCTTTCAGCTCAACATCCATCATCCTAGAAGGTTATGTTTATTTGATCGACATGACCAACCACAATTCCAGAGGACTCATGATGACGCATATTACCTACTTTCAGATAGAGAAGTGACAGACTCAAAGAACAAACAGATTATTTCCCTTCCTCCCTCATTTCCAACCCTTAGTGGGAAGATAAGATATTTGATATAGGTTGCACATGTGTAATTACACAAAACATTTCCATAGTGGATATATTGTGAAAGATTGACAATATTTACCTCCATCCTATCCCCTGCACTTGTTCTATTCTCTACTTTGTCCCTGTCCCTTTATAAAAGTGTGCGCTTCTAACTACCCTCCCCCCCAACCTGCTTTCCCCTCCATCATCACCCCTGTCATCCCCTTCCCCCCTACTCTCATGAATTCTCCAATTCAGAGTGTCATTCCCTCCCTAAGCCAAATTCAAAGAGAGTAAGGTTGATCTATTCCATTTTGCCTTCCTGTTCTTCCCCTCCATTGTCACAGTTATCCCTTGCCTCTTCTATATGAATAGAAGAATTTGCCCCATTTTGTCTCTCCCCATCTCTTCTCATTATATTCCTCTCTCACCTCTCAATTTCACCTTTTAAATATCATCCCTTCTTATTCAATTGATCCCGTGTCGTCTATGTATACCTGTACCCATATATACACACACTCACATATATTCATACACAAATATACCCTCCTATATAGACATATATATGTATACATATACATACATACACACACATATATTCCCTTCAACTATCCTCATACTGAGAAAAGTTTCATAAGTTACAATTATTGCTTTTCCTTGTTGGCCTGTAAATAGTTCAACTTTGGTAAGTTCCTTATGATTTCTTTTCCCTGTTTACCTTCTCATGCTTCTTGTATTTGAATGTCACATTTTCTATTCAGTTCTGGGTTTTTTTTTTATCAAGAATGCGAAAGTCCTCCAACTTGTTGAATGACCATATTTTCCCCTGAAATATACTCAGTTTTACTGGGTAGGTGATTCTTGGTTTTAATCCTAGCTTCTTTTAATCTCCAGAAGATCATATTTCAAGCCCTTTGATCCCTCGACGTAGAAGGTGCCAGATCCTGTTTATCCTGATTGTGTTTCCACAATATTCAAATTGTTTTTTTCTTGGCTGCTTGTAATATTTTCTCCTTGGTCTAGGAACTTTGGAACCTGGCTATAATATTCCTAGGAGGTTTTTTGTGGGGATCTTTTTCAAGAGGCAATTGGTGAATTCCTTCCATTTCTATTTTGTTCTCTGGTCTTAAAACATCAGGGCAATTTTCCTTGAGAATTTCTTGAAGGATGATTTCTAGGTTCGTTTTTTTATCATGGCTTTCAGGTGGTCCAGTGATTTTTAAACCGTCTCTCCTGGTTCTATTTTCCAGGTCAGTGGTTTTTACAATAAGATATTTACATTGCCTTTTATTTTTCATTTGTTTGGAGCTGTTTAATACTATCTTGATTTCTCACAAAGTTATTAGTGTCCATTTGCTCCAATCTAATTCTGAAGGAATTATTCTCTTCAGTGAGCTGTTGAAATTCTTTTTTCATCTGGAAAATTTAGCTTTTTAAGACATTCTTCTCATTGGCTTTTTGGGCCTCTTTTGCCATTTGAATTAGTCTATTTTCAAGGTATTATTTTCTTTATTCAGGTTGTTCTCTTTTCATGATTTTCTTGCACCATTCTTACTTCTCTTCCTACTTTTTCCTCTACTTCTCTTACTTGATTTTCAAAATCCTTCTTGAACTCCTCCATGGCCTGTAACTAGTTTATTTGTTTTTTTCTTGGAAGCTTTTGGTGCAGGAGTTTCAAACATATTGTCTTCCTCCCATTCCATGCTTTGAGCCTTTTTTTCCCAAAAAAGGAATCTTAAATTGGATGTCTTTGCTTGCTCATGTTGCCAGTCAATTACTTTACTTTTGGGCTCTTTGCCACAGTAGAACTCTGCTTCCAGAGAGGAGAGCTTTGTCCCAGATTTCTGGGGTTTTCACAGCTGCTGGAGCTATTAGGAGGGTACCATCTCTATAGCCCCCACCAGCTTTGGCTCACTGGTCACACACTTCAGGACCACCACCCAAGACCACAATCCTGATCCATGCAAGTTAAGGAAAGAATGCTTAGCCTCTGAATGTTTGCTCTCCTCACCACTACCACCACCACCACGATCTGCAGGCCAGGAGTTCTGAAGCAGCCACATGGAGGCAGCTGCAGGGATGCTTCATGCTCAAGGAGCAGAGGCCAGACCACACTCCATACCCCTCACATTCAAGAGAGTGTCACTGGCCTTTTACTTTGTTTTTGGCATTTAGGGGTTGATAATTCTGGAAACCACCACAGCTGCTGGTGATCCACTCTCCAAAATGCTCCAGCTCTGGCTGGTCCTGTCTGCCTCCTTCAGTGGGAGATTTGTTTCTCTCTGTCACTTTATGGGTTCTGTAGCTCTAAAATTCGTTTAGAGGTCATATTTATACATATATGAGGTCGTTATGAGGGGAGCCACAGAGTTTTCCTGCTTCTATGCTGCCATCTTGACTCTGCCCCCATGCCCCATTAGTGATATTTTTAAAGGAACTTCCTTACCAGGTACAGCTTGGACTGAAAGTCCTAATTAACCTCTTCCAAAGCTGAGATTCTATTATTCTATGTTTTTCTAAATTTAGATATTTTATTATTCCTAATTACATATAAAAACAATTTTGACCTTCATTTTTTATAATTTTGAGCTCCCAAATCTCTCCTGCCCTTCCTCCTTTCCCTAATCATTGAAAAGACAAGCAATCTGATAAAGGTTATACATGTATAGTCTTGCAAAACATATTTCCATATTAGACATGTTATGAAAGAAAGCAGACGAATAAGAAATAAAAATAAAGTTAAAAAATAAAAGTATGCTTTGATTGGCATACAGGTCCTAATCCTTTTTATTTTTTATCTCTTTGGAATACAGACTTTGTACTAGCATTGCTTGATCAAAGGGTATGCATGGTTTTATAGTCCTTTGGGCATAGTTCTAAATGGCTCTCCAGAATGGTTGAATCAGTATACAACTTCACCAGCAATGTATTAGTGTCTCAATTTTCCCACATCCCCTCCAACATTGGTCATGGTAGTACTTCAGAATTGTCTTAATCATTATTTCTCTAGTCAACAGTAATTTAGAGCATTTGTAATATGGGTATAGATACCTTTATTTCATCTGAAAACTGACTTCATATCATTTGAACATTTATTAACTGGAAAATGACTTCTAGTTTTATACATCTGACTCTGTTCTCTATATATTTGAGAGATGAGGCCTTTACCAGAGACAAGGTCATAAAAAGTTTTATCCAGTTTTCTGCTTCCTTTCTAATCTTGGTTGCACTGGCTTTGTTTGTACAAAATTTTATTAACTTAATGCAATCAAAATTATTCATTTTACATTCACTAATGCTTTCTATCTCTTCTTTGAGCATAAATTTATCCCTTCTCTACAAATGTGACAGGAAATCTATTCCATGCTCCCCTAATTTGCATCTGGTATCACATTTTGTCTAAATCAGGTATCTATTTTGACCTTATTTTGGTATATGGTATAAAGTGATGGGCAACACCTAGTTTCTGCCAAACTGCTTTTCAATTTTCCCAGCAGTTTTTGTCAAATACTAAGTTCTTCTCAAAGTCTAGATCCTTTCATTTATCAGACCAAACATTACTATGGTCTTTCTCTACTGTGCATTGTCACAGCCTAATCTGATCTATCATTGTGATGAGAGCCAGTACTAGATTTTTAAAAAAAAAATTACCATTTTGTAATAAAGTTTGAGATCTGGTATGGCTAGGCTACCTTACTTCCCTTTTTTCATTAATTTCCTTGATATTCTTGACTTTTTGTTTTTCCAGATGAATTTTATTATTTTTCTAGTGCTATAAAATAATTTTGGGTACTTTAGCATAGCACTGAATAAGATAACAATTTAAACAGAATTGTGATTGTTATCATACTGGATTTGTCTACCATGAGCAAGTAATACTTTCCTAATTCTTTAAATCTAAGTGTGAAAAAAATATAATTGTGTTCATATAGTTCCTGGGTTTGTCTCAGCAGGAAGACTCCTAAGTATTTTATATCGTCTACAGTTCTTTAAATGGAATTTCTCTTTCTGGGACTTTTTTGTGGACTGATTTTATAGCTAGCAATTTTGCTAAAGTTGTTCATGATTTCAACTAATTTTTCAGCTGATTTTCTAGGATTCTCCAAGTATACCATCATAGCATGGGCAGAGGGATAGTTTTGGTTCCCCAGTGCCTATTCCAATTCCTTTAATTATTTTTTCTCTTTTTATTGCTATAGCTAGCATCTCTAGTATAATACTGAATAATAGTGGTAATAGTAGATGTCTTGGCTTCACCCCTGATCTTACCAGGAAGGCTTCTAACTAATCCCCCTTACAGATAATATTTGCTGCTGGTTTTTCACAAATACTAATTATCGTTTTAAGGAAAGATTCATTTGTTCCTATACTTTCTAGAGTTTTAACAAGAATGAGTGTTGTATTTTGTTGAAAGATTTTTCTGCATCTATTGAGATAATCATATGATTTTTATTGTTTTGTTATTGATACGGTCAATTATACTCATAAATTTCCTAATATCAAACCAGCCCTGAATTCCTGGTACAAATCCCACCTGCTCATAGTATATGAACTTTGTGATATATTGCTGTAATCTACTTGCTAGTATTTTATTTAACATTTTTTATATCAATATCCATTTGGAAAATTCATCTATAGTTTTCTTTCTCTGTTTCTGCTGTTCTTAGTTTAGGTTTTAGCACTGTATCTGTATCATAAAAGGAATCTGGTAGGACTCCTTGTTTGGCTATTTTCCAAATAATTTATATTAGCATTGAATTGTTCTTTAAATGGTTGGTAGAATTCATTTGTGAACCCATTTGGTTCTGGGGATTTTCTCTCCTTGATGGCTCATTCAATTTCTTTTTCTAAAATAGGGTTAGCAGGTGCAGCTAAGTGGTGCAGTGAATAAAGCACCGGCCCTGGAGTCAGGAGGACCTGAGTTCAAATGTGACCTCAGACACTCAACACTTATTATCTGTGTGACCTTGGGCAAGTCACCTAGCCCTCCTTTCCCCTCTCCAACAAAAAGATAAAATAGGGTTAAGTATTCTACTTCCTTTTCCATTAATCTGGGCAACTTATGTTTTTGTAAATATTCATCCATTTCACTTAGATTGTCAGACCTATTGGCATGTAATTGGGCCAAATTCTATGACTGTGTTAAAGAGAAACACAGATTGTGCCTACGAAGTTGCTTCCCAGTTATGAGAGTGTTTCTTGTGCTTGGACATTCTGCTTAAGCAGTGTTACTTGAACACCACTCTTCCCTAGTTACAGAGTCAACAACAACTAAATTACAGCTTCCGATTCCAATCTGTATCTCCTATAGGCCTTTTTAGTATCATATTCTTATGACACAACTCCACCAATTCACAGACATTCCCTGGATATCTGAAGCTTCTTCATATTTGTAGTACTCTATTTTGACCATTCTCCTTGGATACTGGCCTATTCAAACATGTTTTCTGTCTTCTTTACACAATAAGACATATTTGGGATCCACCGTTAGCAAAGAAGAAACATGGGTGGTGGAGGTCAGCTGCTCACCCTCTTCCCCTTTTATCAGCAGCCTGAACTTTTGGGAGCTAGAAATATATTTAAAAGCTACAGGATCATTGAAAAGGATTTTAAGACGTTATCTAGACCAACATCCCTCCTATCCATCCCTTTACCAGTGTCTGGTATACAGTAAATGCTTAATGTTTCTTTTCATTCATTCATTCATTCACACAGAGCAGAACCCAAGGCTCTGGGTGATGAAGTTGCTTTCTGGAAGTCACAAAGAAAATACTTATGTCCTCTAACTCCAGATCCAAGCCTCTTACTACTGTATTCATCCCCAAGGAGCAAGAACAAAGCTAACTTGGATTGCATGTACACACCAGCTTCTAAGCAACTCTATTAACCAGTTACAAGCTGTAATTCAATTATTCCTGCCTTTCTGAACAAAACGACCGGTGCAGTATCCTGCCTGGGAAGCAACTAATCACATTCCTTATGTGGATAGTGGGTTGACTCCCAATACAAAAGACACCAAGTAGACAATTCACTGCCATTACATGACTGCTCTCGTCAGCATCACTTGGTATTCTCTTCAATCTTCTTCTTGTCACTCAATAAGGACATTCTTTTGCAAGTCAAATTGAACAGCATATAATTATTTCAAGGGTAACATTCTGACATGATTATTTCTTCCACTTATATTTAATGCCATGTACAAACTGGTCCTTAATATGTACATCCCCTTTCAATGTCACTGTTTTTGTCAACCGTAAAATTACTTCCCTTAAGATTTATATGTGTTTCTCTATGTGTTTACATCTAAGTTTACACACACACACACACACACACACACACACACACACATGTATAATCTGTTTCTTGCTTAAGTATAAGAGAGATAGTATCTGAACAACTATTTTTTTCCTCTGCATCAGTTCTTTGGGTCTGTAAGAAAATTCTCAAGATGTGAGGTTTTTTAAAGTGACACTAACAAAATATTACATTTCTTAGTAGCACAGATTACCCTGAGGCAGCCTGGGAAATGGGAAATGTTTACATAAGGACCCAGAGTAACAGCTCTGCTGCAAGTTTTTAAAAGTATTTCTGTTGGCAATTTTTTTTATAAATAGACATGGTCAATTTACTCTTCTTATTTGTAATTGGCATGCTAAAAAAGTTGTTAGTTTCCTGACTAAATAGTAATTTCCTACAAATTTAATTGCAGGATGTAAACTATTCAGCTCCATAATGAACATTCCCATTGAATTACAATCACATTTCAAATCAGGAAAATATCATCTATGTATCATAATCATAAAAAAACCTTTCTGCTTAAACTCCATTAGTGTATATTCATCTGCACACCATTAAGTAGCCCTATAATGCACACACTGGGACAGGATTTTTGCCCACATTCCAAAATGAAAATGTGTCTCAGAATTGAAAATGCTTTCTAATTCATGCTATTTGCATCAACTTGCGATCTCAACTTTGAATTGAGATACTGTATTTTCATTAGTGCAAACCGTTCTTGTTAATTCTTCTTCTGCACCATCCATTCCTTCCATCTCTTCCTCTCCACTCACACTACCCTCATTCTTGTTCAGGCTCTAATCACCTCACAATAGCCTCCAAATTGGTCTCCCTACCTCCAGCGTCTCTCCTCTACACAGTCACCAATTTGAGATTCCAAAAGCATATGTGTAATCACGTCTTTCCTGGGTGAGGAACCTTCAGTAGCTCCTAATCACCTCTACTATAAAATACAAACTACTCTGTATGCCCTTTGAAGTCCCCACACAGTTTGGCTTCAGGCTGTTTCTAGACTTAATTCCCATGGCTCCCCCTTGCACATCCCACTCAAACTAGCCTACTTCTAGCTGTTCCTTATACACAGCAAGCCCTTCACTCACCTCATTGTCCTTCCTGAAGTCCTCCCTGTGTCTTCAAGACTTTTATTCACCTCGATCTTTTGGAATCCTGAGCACCCTTCACAGCTTAGAGCAGCTGCCATCTCCTACATGAGGCCCTTCTTGGTCATACCACTTGTTAGTTCTCTCCCCGAAATTACTCCAGACATACTTGTACTTCTGTACCTGTGTGACTGTTTCCCCCCTCACTGGAACACTTAGTAAAGTCTGTTCACTTGGATGAAAAGTCTCACTTATTATGTTAGAGGCCTTCCCCATCAACTCAAGACACCAGGTTAGATGTCTGGCTGTTACTCTCTCTCCCCTCTACCTTCAGCTCCTTGTTGAGCTCATTATCTAAGCCTACCCCCATGTGTATTATAAAGATTCATGGCCGTGCCCTTGAGAAGACGATAATCTGAGACTAATGCTAGCAGAGAAAAATGAAGTTAAGAACCTAGAGAGAAATCTAGGCCAGTCTCTTTCTCTGCTTTTAGGGAGACCTGGTAGTGCTTCAGACAAATGGGGATCTTCTTAAGCAAAAATAAGCTTTTCTCAAGCTGAAGAGTCATTCATTTGAAGAAAATGTTTCCATAGTCACAAAAGAGCTCCTTTAGTCATCACAAATTTGATGGATCTGAGAGAGGACAAGACTACATCAAGGCCCATTACTTAATCTTTCAGCTCTCTATTGAAAGTACATGTGAACAGAGGTGAAGTGCTTGCACATACACACATGTGCAAAGTACCTGGCCCTCCATAAGAACCCATCTGAAAACAAGGGGCTCAGCAGCACAGTGTGCCAAGGGAATCCATGGGTAATACATAGCATGTGCAAGGGGCAGTATTCATGAATTTTTACGTGAAGCATATCTCCATGGAATTCAAAGGAAGAAGGAAAACTAGGACTCCTCTTCCAATTAACCTGGAAAACTTTATTAGCATGGTAGATAGAGGTCTTCGAATATGGGGAATAAGAATGCTTCAGAGATTTGGGAGAATAAGTCACTGCTAGGAAGAAAACAGCAAATTGAGAAAGGAAATGTTCAAGGATGGTGTGTGCATGTGCATGTGCATAAAGGGGAGCAGGGGAACCACAGACCTTCCTTCATAGCTTGATAAAAGACGGACATTCTAACAACAAAGTCATTTAAGGCCAAATTCACAGGGAAAACCCCCAAAATGTATTAGAGAACCTTTAGAGAACCAGTGGTCCAGGCAGAAAACTAACCTGGCACAGAAGGAAGCAGACTAGAGGGAGTAATGGGGAAAAAAAGGAGTATAACACAGAACAAGATATGTTGCTGTTCTCCAAACGTAGCTCTTCATATCCCATCTCCACACCTATGCAGAAACTACTCCCCATGTCTAAATGCCCTCCCCTTCCTCATCTCTGCCTCTGGAAATCCCTGGAGCCCTCAAAGGCTCAGCTCACATACCACCTCCTATAGGCAGTCCTTGATGGTTTCTCTTTTTCTCTTCGTCTCAATGGAGCCCAGAACAAGGGTCCTGCTATTGGCAGCTGTTTAATAAATGACTACAGAATTAGAAATGCTAAGCACCCCAAGTTAAACTTTGAAAATGGGATACTCTGCCTGTCACCAATTCTCCTTTCATCGACACCTTGCCCAAGCCTTTTAAATGGGTCCTCAAGAGCTCTGGGGACTATTTGGGCAGCTTGGACAGATATTGATTAGTACAAATAACAAATCCCTGGAAATGGTAGCATTATTGGAATTGACATGGTATATTTACAATGGGATAGAACCTGTGATCACATTTTTCATAATTATAACTTCAAGTAGGTTGAAGTTGAGTACATGTGACCATTTCAGAGGATTCATTATTTACACTAAGCAGGACCTGGCTATAGATATGCTAATACCACTGAAAGTATCATAAAGCAGTCCAGAATGCTGCCCTTATTTTAAATATGAAAACATTAACTCATCTTTAAAAGAATGAATGCTAGAAGAGGCTGTTTTAATGGCCCAGTGGTAAATAATGTTGAAAATCATAAAATTGTAACACAGCCTCTCCCCATTTCAATGAAAGATCATTGGGTTTTCTTCATGTCAAATAGGTCCTCCTATCCAGCAGTGATTACACACCATTCACCATGGGATGCTGGCATTAGAAGCTGTATTTGCATCCCCCATGGCAGCTGGATTTTAAAAAAAAAAGGCTCCACATTTATCTTTCTAAAACCTCATTCATCCTACTGTCTTGTTATGCAGTCTGAAAATACATTTGGAATCAACTTGGAAAAGAAGACAGCTTAAATCCTTCACAGCAGTTATGCAGTCAAGGCAGGCCGTAATTTCTGTTTCAGAAACCACATGGGCGCGTTTTCCTTCACCACCTGAGTTTTAGGGCCAGGTTTTCCAACAAGAATTTGTGTGCATAATATGGATAATTGTGCACACAAATGGGCAATTTTGCATGCAATTAACCATTTAGCATATACAATTGTGGGCTTCTAAGAGTGCATCCCAGGTATAGGAAATGTGGCAGCAGCTGCAATGCACCTTCCATGGAAAATGTGAACTTCTTGAACAGAGAAAACCCAGGATCCTGGTAGCTATAATTATATGCATCATTTTTACTGTGGATAACTCTTTTCATTCAAAGTTTTCAAAACACACTGGGAATGTTAATTTAGTCTTCTCACCATCTTTCTGATCCAGATGTATGTGACACACCTTACAACTATTCCTTTTTCAGAAGTAGGAAACTGAGGCACAGAAATGGGAGTTCCCTTTACCTCTCTGAACTTCAGGTTCCTCCTCTGTAAGATAAAAAGACTGGACTCTCTGGCTTCTTTTTCACCTGTAAATCTATGAGCCAATGATTTGTCCAAATATTAAGCATCTAGTTGGTCTCCCAATGGTAACCCACAGGTCTCAAGAATCTCCTTCTTCCCAAATGTATGAATTTAAGGAAGGTCCATTGGGTCTTGACTTCTTCATCTGTAAAATAAGAGCACTGGACTGGATCAAAGGTATCAAACTCACAGCCTACAAAACTCCAAAGTATGGCCCTAGTCAGATTAAAAACTAACTGGGAAATACGTAACAAAATAGATAAAAATGCAATACAACACAGATAATGATCATTTGTTATTTTCTAAGTCAATATGCAGCCTACAGGATCTGTTACTATTTGAGGTTGACAATACTGGACTAGACAACTTTTCAGGTTCTTTCTAGCTCTAACTCTATGGTCCTAAGGTCCCTCTTTTTTATAGATCTCCATTTCCAAATCCACAGGCTAATACAAAGGATAAAAAGAATAATTAGGAGACATGGTAAGAGAATTAAGCATAAAACATGAAGTTCCTTGTTTGCTAGTAAAACTAAGGCAAAATTTATTCAGTTGCTGCTCATTGATATGGAACTTAGATTTCTGTCCTTCACACACAGATCTGGTAGACAGTTTTAATGGGAGGACTTGTACACCTGGGAAATTCCTAGGTCATTGATAAAATAAAAGAATGAAACATTTACTCACTTTACAGAGGTAAATTGGGTCTTGAGGTTTAGGGGCATGCCTTTGAAAAGGTTAATGAAAATGGTCTATTTGACTGATAGACTAGATTTCATGGTTAACACATGTGGCCTCTGCACAAAGCTGATTCTTCTTGGCTTTGATAATCTTATAAAGACATACTTTTTTTTGCTTAGACCCCTCTCTTACTCCAATTTGACTTCTTAATCCGTTACATGTCTTTCCACCATCTGACTGTGCTTAAGTTAGAAGAGAAAAAATGAAGACTCCTCACAGAGAAAAAAAAATCTCAGACTGGCAATGATCACAGAGAGGTTACAATTTGAACAGAGGTACACAGTGGGAAACCTATGCATTTTTGGTGACCTGGCAAGTCAGAAGTTTGACATTCAACTTCAATTGATTATTGTTGGGCTGGTGGTGCTCATAGGCTTCAGAAGAGAAAATGGCTGGTAATTCTGTCACCGCTTGACCTTTCCACATAACTCTGCTGGGGTGATGGCTAAGAGGAGAGAGAAAATCACTTTTTCATTATTCAAAATGAAGTATCCTAGGGCACCTTTTTTAACACAACTACATCTCAAATTAAGTCATGTTACAAGGTGCTACTTCCAACAGACTAATCTATGCAATAATGCATTTCACATAACAGTTCTTAATACAGTGTGCTTGGCACATAGTAGGTCCTTAATAAATATTTACTGACTACTGACTGAGCCAAAAGAATGAGAGAGACTGGGCTCAGAGCTACGTGTTTGTACATTCATTAAGCACATTCTATGTCCTCTATGCCTTACATTTAGTGTGTGTTTAATTGCACAAGCTAACTTTTCTGAATAGGAGATCAATGACTGATTTCATATATTTCTGTATTCCCTTATGTACAGAGTTGGTAAAATCCAAGTTTCCTGTGAGCTCTTAAAATTCTTCAAACTTGGGACTCAAGGAAGCACTTTGTCTTTTGCCTTTGTCTTCCCAGTAGCTAACACAGTACTCTGTACATAACAGGTGCTTAATAAACGTTTGCAGAACGGAAATGCAGAAATCTAAGAAGGGCTCTAAGGAATGTATTACATGCTGACAATGAGCGAATTTCTTGGAATCTTTACTAATTTGTCTTTTTCAGCACCTTTCATCTAAAAGCCCCCGAATGTTTTAGAAACCTTCATTCTCCCAGCTTTGCTTGGAGGAATATGTGTGCTTGAAGAGGCCCTGAATGAGTAAATACTACATCAAAGGCAAAACACACACACACACACACACACACAATAATGCCACAGGAGGCAGGAAAAGAAGCCTGTCTCATTCTGACTGGCTTCTTATCACTGCATAAACCCAATTATTTTAGGAAAGACCAAATGGACACCATCTTATTTCAAGTGTTCCTCACTCCTCTCCAGACTACAGCAACATCTTTCTAATGTCTCTTGGCTTCTCACCTTCCCTCTCCTATCAATTTCAACCCCACCTCCACGTAACTCCTGCCAAAACTATCTTCCTAAAGCAGAAATCTTCCCATATCACATCCTTTATGAAAAAGCTTCAGCGGCTCCCTATCATGTCTAGGATAAGCTATTAATGGCTCAGCATGACACTTAAAGTCTATTATTCTCAGGCTTCAGTCTGTCTTACCTAGACTCATTTCACATTACCTTACCTCCACAAACTCAACTGTTCAGCCAAAGTAGGCAATTTGCTATTTTCCAAACTTGGAATTCCATTCCCTTTCCCGTTCTGTGTCTGTGTCTAGGCTGTCCTCTGGGTCTAGACTTCACTTCTTCCCAGCCTCTGCCTCTTAGCATCACTAGCTTCTTTTAGCTCTCATGCTAGGTGCCTATCTTGACCTAATCTCTATCCTCATGAGTTGGTAATGGAAGGAGAGACCGTTACCTTGTATTTGACTTAACTGTTTATTTTTTACCTTTCCCAGTAGAATGTAACCTTGGACCTGAGACTGTTTGTCAAGGTCTGAGTGTGGATACCCAGGACCTCTGTGCAGAGCACCGAGCTAGCAGACACCAAATAAATGCTTGTTAAATTCAAGGGAGCACATTTGTTGTAATTTACTCAGGATTCCAAAACATCCCTGGTTATACTTCCTCACTTCTTGATACCAAAACCAGGTACAGAGAATTCCAGGCAAAGCCTTCTGGAGAGGATTTGCTAACACTGAAGATAGCTCAGTAAACAACTCTGCTTCTTGGCAGCTCATTCATTGTGAAAACAAGGCTGATATTTGGCTAAATAAGGCTCAAATGAAAATGGGCACGTGGTCCTCTGATGGACAGTTATGTTGAGTGACTGGCCCAAGGTCCTACAGACAGTCAAAAGATGGAATTTGAATCTAGGTCCTAAATGGCAAATCCAGTATGAATACTGCCACAAACTACACCATTTGCCACTTTTCTTCTTTATGCCAACTTTTTTCTTCTTCTTAGGAGAGATATTTTGATGAAACATGCAATAGCTGGCACCCATGGTTTCTTTCTTTTGTTGTTGTTTTCTTTCCCTTCCTGCTAGTAGCATAATCCATTTGTTCCCTAATTAATTCCTTCCAATTGGACAGCTTTCTCTTCCCCATAAAGCCCACTAATAGTTCTTTTTCCAGTCTGGCTTCTGAGCAGGTCATTTGCTCCTAACCTCCTCCGAGGAGTCTTCTTTCATTCAAGCAGTGATAATATCTTAAGAAAAGAAAATTCTTTCTTGAGAAATGGAAAGGATGGCTAATTTCTTTAACTTCAGAACATCATCCATGGAGGTGATTCAAGTCGTTGGTAAAAGTAGGCTTGCTCCACCCAGGAAGGAAGGGAACTGTGTTTACCAAGCTTCACTAATATGCTCATTAATCATGGCTGCCACAAGCATCCCAAGATAACTTTTTTACGTACTCTGAGAAAAAAAAGTACAATGAGAAATAAACAATAACCTTTGCAGAAAACACTGAAGGAAGTTCATCCATAATCAGAACTCTACAGAAAATATTTTCATTAGAAGAGAGTAAGGCCCTATCCTGAGGCCAAAACCAAATTGCCCAATCACCCAGCATACAGCAGAACGAGAAGATTTAATGTGTATTTAACTGGAACGCATGTGTTTTACAGGCTCACTAGATGCAAAATCATGGAGAACAAGACTTCACCAAGCTATTTGAAAATGTGCTGGGAGTTTGTTTCTCCCTGAGGATGTGGCAGCATTGGAGAAGTGAATGGAAGAGCTCAGGCCCAAGTCTCCTTGCACAAACTCAAATACTCCAAGAAGGTGCCTCTCCCTTGCAGCTGGTCACATTCCTCTACCCTAGGTTCCTTCATTTGGAATGCTTGCACTTGTGGTAGCCCCTGGATGAGGGCAGTCCAAGGCCAGAAATACTCCGTACTAATATACAGAAAATAAAAAAAGTATAAAACATTTAGTTGCAAACCATTACAAAAGTAAATAAAATTAATTAGGAAGTACAAGGAGACGATGGGTGAAAAAACATCTCTGGCCTTTCCATCATAAGCAGATAAAATGTTCTTCCAGTCACTCAATTAGCCTGGCCCCTTGTACCACACTAAGCCACTTTCTCCTAAATACATCTCACCCCATTCTTACCATTTATTTTAATTAAACTCAACTAAGACTCACGCATGTTAATTACAATCTATTTTTCCTAGGCTTTTGTGACCTCATGAAAAATCTTAGGCTAATTCTTCCTTAATGTCAATAGGCAGCTCCCTTGTTACCTTCTAATAGCTTGAATTCCTGTATAACATGTGACATTACATTGGGCAACAATTGCTTTGCTGAAGACCATGGCTCTTCTCCTATGCCTAACATTTGCCCTGCATCATCTATAAAAACTAAATTTTAATTTAATGTACCCGGTGATTTGGCTCTCTCTGCCAATCCTGTAAACACAGGAAAGGGCTTTTATATAACCTAGCATATGATATTCCGGAGAGCAAGAGAGTTGGGATTAAAACCAAGAATCACCTACCCAGCAAAACTGAGTATAATGTTCCAGGGGAAAATATGGTCATACAGTGAGGTAGAGGACTTTCAAGCATTCTTGATGAAAAAACCAGAACTGAACAGAAAATTTGCCAGTCAAACACAAGAAGCATAAGAAGGTAAACATTGGAAAGAAATCATAAGGAACGTATCAAAGTTGAACTATTTACATGCCAACATGGAAAAACA
>CM053602.1:8216751-8231969 GCA_028646575.1 Pseudocheirus occidentalis | reverse complement strand
AGAGTGTTCACTAATACTGTGTAATCCGAATCTTAAAAGCTGTTCACAGTAGCATTCTCTCAGGAATCTACTGCTGATTGGCTTTACAAAGTGCTATCCACTTCCAAAGAAAACACTGATGGAGTCGGACTGCAGATGGAAGCAAAATTTTAAAATGTATTATTCTTGGGCTTTGGGTGGCACCAAGGCACAGATTTTTAAAATATTTGAAAGACACTGTGACAGGTGAACAATGAAAAGTCTAAGGAAACAAGCAAATCAATGTACTAAGCAACGTGCGGCAACTGCATAACGAATCAGAACGAGGCTTCCTCAGCTTTAGCATTGGACCATGAATGCAGGAGGAAACTGATTTTTATGAAATGAAAACAATCAAATACGACCAATTAATTAAAACAATTAAAAATGTACAAACCAGGATACAAAATTAGTTAATCTGATTTCTAATTGGAGGAAAGATTAGGGACTTTCCAAGCTGGGAGGGGGAAAGCAAACAGATATAATTCCCTGAAATCAGAAAAAGGGATGGCCCACACTGCCCTCCAGTATCTATAGTCAACCAAAGGAACATGGAAAAAATCATAGATTTGAGACTAGTTTTCAGATAAGACGTATGCATTACTTGAGATGTGTAACAGTGAGAAAACTCCTTGTATCAATCTTTGGTCAACACAGTTAAGAGTCTCTAAGCAAAAAGTGGAGGTAGGCTAGGGGACATTTTCTCATGATTTCCATAACTGAATAAAGCTTTCTCACATGACAGAAATTGGACTAGACTCATTATTGAATAGAAAGAGAACTGAGCTAGATCCAGAACTAAGTGACAAGATGGAGTCAGCCTGGCTTACTTAATTCCCACAATTTCTTCAATACCAGGGCTTGGAAAAACTCTCCAACATCATTGTTAGCCAAAAAAATAAAAGGTGGCCAAGAGAATATTAACAGACACCAGTTCATGTTCCTACTTTATTACATCTAACAAAATTTTGTGAAAATCTATACAAGGATCAAAGACTCTCTTGATAAAGGCATGGGATGGGAATAGGCAGGCTTTTGTCAATGATATTCAATAGCAATCACACTACTGACTGAAAGGTCTGGAGAATACAATCTCCCACTGGGGTTATTGTTTTACAATTTAAAACAACACATTTGATTTGGTAGAGCAAAAGACAGTTTTAAAAGCTCTCCTCCAATAAGATTTCTTATAGGCGTGTGTTGAAATCATACAAGATTCCTTGAAAGATATAAAAGAATTTTTCCAATTATAAATTTAAAAAACAGGAAGGTGGGAAGGGGGAATGTGGGAAGGAAGGTGGAAGGAAATGGCATTTATTAATTGCCTTCTATTTGCTAAGCATGGGAGATACAAATACAAAAATAAAGACAGACACAGACCTCAAGGAGCAGACATTCTAATTAGGGGAGCTTATATACGTGTATCTGTATGTATATACACATGTCTATATGCATATATCTACATGGATGCACATGTGTGAGATACATATATATTGTATAATATATATCATCCTATATACACATTTGTGTTTATGTCAGTGTATACAGATATAGAGATACATAGATAGATATGTGTGTATGTTTCCAATGAGGGTATATTGAGAGCTAGAACATACTTAGATACAGTGGGCAATGTATACCAATTGTGACAGATCAGCCCTAGAACAGGAATTTTAAAGGCAAGAGGGCCAAGTGTTCCAGGCTATGGTATCTAGTCCTGGCTATAAGGTGGCTGGTGAGAAAATACCTTGGGAGTCATTGAAGCATGGCGAGGGCATGAAAAGATCTACATGGTGAACTTTCTAATCAGAACATTAGAGATGCTCCTAAATGACATCCATAATTACAGTAAAGAGTTTAGCCTAACAGGTGGGAATGTCCATTGTCCACACCATAACTGAAGCTAGACAACCTAGAACGTCAATCCATTACTATACACTGTGCTAGCCAGACACTGGCAATGGAAAATGAGCTGGGTCTAGAAGTAACAAGGAGGAAAGCATATCTGATTACCTCTAGGAACTTAAGCAGTGTTTGTTTTTGTTTGACTGGATGACCCCCAAAGCTTCTCTTTAAGAAGCCCTATAGTATAATGGAAATAGCACTGGCTCTAAAATCAGAAGAGCTGGTTTCAAATTCTGACATTTACTCTCTCTGTGACTTTAGGCAAGGCAATATTTCATGTCCCTGGACTTCAGTTTCATCATCTATAAAATGAGGGGGTTGCATTAGATATTCTTCTGATGATTTCATGTATGTTAAGTTATGAAATAGCACAATCTCTAAAGAATCAAAATCAAGGGTCACCCAAAAAAAGAACCGAGAAGCACATTGTCAACCCAGACTCACACAAATGAAATGGCAGGAAGAATGTCGTCCAAAGGGCAGAGGACCAGAAAAGAAGGCAGGTCTGACATTTTGGGGCATAAGAGAGAGCTGATGAACAGTGTGTGCTCTGCTCATAGCCAGCCACACAGGATCAAGAAACCCAGACAAAGGTAGCCAGAATGCTGGGTGAACCTCACAACAAATCTATGCGGACAAAGAGTCCACTGGGATGAGAACGCATAGATGGGTTACAGTCTGTACTGATAGAGGATCCACATGGATGAGATCACCAGTCTAACCCGTTAGTAATGTTAGGAAGTGCTGAAGGAGAGAGAAAACTCATTACAAGTGGGAGAGGAAAAATCTAAAGCCAGACATTCCATAGTTGGTGTCAAATGGATATGCTTGATATATTCAGTTCTACAGATTGCATACCATTTCCTAATTCTATAATTAGGTTTATTACTTCAGTGTATGTGTAATGGCCCAAATCTAAGCAAAGCTTTTGTAGTAACTATCCGCTATTTATTCTTCCAGTGAAACATAAAATGCTCATGAAAATAAAGAGGAAAAAATAACCTATTTCTCTGAAAATAGCTATTTATAGATTTTTTAAAACTAAAAACTGACTGAAATATCATGTATGAAGCACTTTAAAGATTACTTCATCACCATAAGGATTTAAAATACATGTCTTTACCATTCTAGAAGGGGGGTGATTTTTCAAATATAAGTGAGATCTTTGAACCAAAGACAAGGATAAGGCAATTGATTTATGCAAATTGGCACCCAAACTATTAATTATGCTTTGCTTTAAAAACACCCCCAAATATTAATTTGCCACTGACCAGTTTCTAATAGGCTCGCTACAAGGTCAACATAGACCAGTAGCACGATGTGGAAGTTAGGAAAGCTAGCATGGGCCAAGACAGTGTTTAGATCACTTGGAGCATCTTTCTGCCTCTCTGCTCCGAGTCTCTGCACTCCTAAGCAGTGAGAGTTCACCATATCTAGCCATTTTTGGATCCACCATGCTGAATTGTTGCCAGATTCCTACCTTTCCATTCGGCTCTCTCCTAACCCTTTCTACCTCAAATCAATATGATTTTTTCCAGGAAAGGGCATTAATCAGTTGGCCAGTGACTTGCCTCACCATCTTTGTGATATCTTAGACAAAAAGACTCCTAGCAGCCATTCCTCCAAAAGTGTTACCTTACGCTGTTTAAACAGAAGCTCCCTGATGACAAGGACTGTCTTAGTTTTGCATGTATGCACCCCCAGTCCCGGAGAAGGAAATAGCAAAACACTCCAGGGTCTTTGCCAAGAAAACTCCATGGACAGCATAGGTGCACTATGGCCCACAAGGTCACAAAGAGTCAGACATGACCAAACACCTAAACAACCAGGACCTTGGCCCTTAGCACAGTGTTACACTGGAAGATTGTAAGCACTTAAAAGACTTTCTCCCCTCTCATCCGTTCATTTCCATCATTAAGAGAGGAATAGTTTCTCGGAATAAGAATGTAATGGTCTTGCTTTGCTCTCTCCTTGTCAAAGCACATGCAGAATGCTGTCTTTAGGTCCAGGGATTAACAGTTTAGCAAGGACAATGATGAGCCGGAGGGTTTCCAGAAGTAAAGAAGTAAGGGGCCTAAAGGAACTGGGAATGTTTAGCCTGGAAAAGAGAAGAAGGGGGGGGGGGGAGAGTACACGAAAGGAGCACAACTATTTGACAAGCTGTTGCCTGGAAGTAAGTCATCAAGTATTTATTATTTCCCAAAAAACAAACAATCCAAACATTTATCACGTGGGTGCTATCTGTCAGGCACTGTGCTAAAGCACATGGGAGCCAAAAAAGTTAAAAACAGGCCCTTCTCCCAAGAAGCAGTTTGCTGATGATCTCCCTACCTCAGGTCTCTCCCCACTCCAGTCAATCCTTCACTCAGCTGATAAATTAATCATCCTGACATGCAAATCTGACCATTAACTTTTCAACAAACTTCAGTGACTCCCTGTCACTTCCAGGGTCAAAGATAAAACACACCCTTCCTAACCAAAGCCTCCACATATATCTTTTCAGTCTCCTTACACCTCACTCTCCTTTCCCACATCCCATGCCCGCTGTCATCCAGCCTTTGCTATTCCTCTAATAAAACAGGCTGCTTCAATGCCTACAACACCCTCCCTCCTCATTTCTGCCTCCTGGCTTCTCTGGCCTCCTTCAAGTTCTAGTTAATGTCCTATCTACGTCAAGAAGCCATTCCGAAGCCCCCTTAATGCTAGCGCCTTCTCTTGAAGATTATTTCCAATGTATTCCATCTCTATGTTGTTTGTACATAGTTGTTTTCATGTTGTCACTCCCATTAGACAGATCTTGGAGAACAGAGGCTCTCTTTTGCCTTTCTTTATATCTCACTAATCCTTAGCACAATGGCTGGCACAAGGTAGGCCCTGACTAAAATGGGGGAAAAACATACAAATAACCAGGTATAGATAAGACACATTCAGTATAAAGAAGAGCAAATGAGAGTGAAGGCAAAGGCAGAGGTGGGGGCTGGAGAAAGTCCAGCAAACTAAGAGGTGACCGTGATGAGGGAGAACATTCAGGGGCTTTGAAAGGAGGACGATTAAGCTCCACATGTTAGAAGTAAATTTGTCCATTTGTAATGATGCCTTCTGGAGTAAATATTCCTTTGTAAAAGGTGATTTGGTAGGGAGCTAAATGGATGGGATGGAACACCCAAGAAGGGGATGGGACTCTTCCTCACAAGTTACTAACCTCCAAAGTCTTCCTACTAAAGCAAAGGGGGCCTAAAGTGGAATATTCCAGTGGCACCTGCCAAGCTGCTATGGTGCTGGTAGCTTCCCTACAAGGTCAACACTCAGCTTATAAGGGAGAAAGTTAGGAGTTTACAAAACTCAGAAAGGGAGCAGATTTGGGGAGGAAGGAGTCACACTGGAAGCAAGTAGGTGTGGCTGTGTTGGAGACAACAAAGGCCCACCACTGGTCATTCCCACAAGACTCAGCTGACCACACAAACCACCCTGGGTGAGACCATGGATCCCGCAAGGGGACTGTGCATCCCGCTTTAGAAATCATTATTTTAAACCAGCAGTTTATTTTCTGTTTTTTTCCTTACCTCAGATTTAGCTGAATGGTACTCCCCAATTAAATTCTTATTATTTTTCATTTTTATTTGTGATGGGTTTAGCACTAATGCTTTAAAAATAACAGCAATGTAATCTCTTTGCAAAAAAATCAAAATGTAGTTGAAAGGGTCCTAAGAGGACCATAGTGATATTGACCAATCGCAAACCTGAGTAAGGATCCTAGCTACAAAAAAGTCAATAGGTGGTCATCAGTTAGTCTCTGTGGGACAACCTCACCAAGAGAGAGACTCATTACTTCCTGGGACAGCTCATTCATTCCACTTTGAGGCTCTTTTAATTGTTAGAAAGTTTTTATTCTTATTTTGTGGTCAAATCTGCCTCTCAAAGACCTTTGCTCATTACTTCTAGATGAGACAGTTGAGGCCAAGCAGAATAAATTTGCCCTCTCTTCAGCATGACAGTCTCACCAATACTAGAAGGACACGATCATGTCTTCTCTTCTCCAAGTTAAATATTCACAGTTCCTTTGACTGACCTTAGCCTGCCATAGTCTCTAGGCCCTTCATTATCCCTACCTCCCTCCTCCGGACATCCTCCACCATGTCAAGGTCATTCCCTAAGACATGGTACCAGAGTACACTGAGATTCTCACCTCCCTCAGTGAATCTCACATCCCTTAAGAGAACTAGATGTCAAATGAGCTTGCAGACTCTACATCATATTGAGCTCATCATCCACTGAAGCTTCCCCAGACTTGTGCATACCAAGAAACACTACCCTGCACTTGTAAGCAAGTGTCATGCTAAAGCAGGGACCTTGAGGGGGTCTCAGGGCCTCAGGCTCCCCACCCTTGTCTAGAGTATAAAGAATGTTAGAACAAGAATCAGCAGGTCTGGGTGGGAATCCTGGCTTGGCCACTCATCCCCTGGGTGATCATGTTATTAGTCACTTAGCAGCTCTGGGCCTCATTTTCACATCTGTCTAAGGCCCTTTCTCTTTCCAAATATATGATGCCATGGCCCAGAGCTGGTTTTCTCACTTCATAAAAAAAACAAATTAATAATATCCTTGGAGACAGTACATTGCTATAGAGAACAGAAGTTCTAATAGTACCTATATCTCATGGAAATGAGGCATTTTAAGCACATTCACTACTTTTTCTAATACCTCCTTGTAATAACAAGAGAACCTAAGCAACTGGTGAAGAAGACATTTCATCTTCAGCTCACTGAAAATGATGAGAGAATCTTCTGGCGTATCTGCATCTCTTCTGTCAGCTAGGCACCAGCCACTTTTGGATCCTTTCGATTCTGTTGCTTTGGTTGGGGGGCCCAAATCCAAGTTGCTCCCAACACTTGACAAGTGCTGCATATTTCACGTTTAGCAAGAGGCCAACTCAACAAATGAACTCACATGACTCTCTTTGGGTCGCCTGGCTTCTTAGCTCTGAACTGCATTTCAGCCAAGTGAACGCTCATCAGCCTAAAAGCTAATTCAGGTTTTAATTAGTCAGCATAATAACTATTGACTTAGCTATAGGGGTTGGCTGGTATTATTGATATGATAATTAAATATAAAATGATTAGTCTATTAAAGAAGTACTAATTGACTTCAGCCACACTAAACTACAAGTGATTGGTCAAAAACTGTCGTGAGCTGTATCTTTAATTACTCAGCACTGAATGTGCCTGGTTTATGTATTGCTTTATGTAAGCATTTTCTTTTCTTTCTCCCTTGGGGGGAAAAAGACTAAATTAACTACTGTATTCTTTCATGCTGATTTCATTTAGAACAAGAGAAACAGTGAGAAAAGGTTTTGCGTGTTGATTGTTCGCATAATAGAATTAGGAGCTAATGTCAATGAAGGAGAAGCAACTGTGGATAAGAGTTTGCCATTGCAGAATCCTTCCAAGCCCTATTGAACAGTCTCACCATTTGGGGAGCAATTAAATATAGGCCAGTATCAAAACGGGGTGTTTAAATTACCAGCTCAGCGAATAAGTAGAAAAACTCATTTTTTAAAACTAAAGTTCATTTGAACTAGGAAGAAACTTCAGGGGATTTTTTTTCCTACTTTTCATCACAATGTGCATATTTTCGATCACCCTTTGGAACCACCTCTAGATAATATGCAAATGGATCCAAACATTGCCTTCTGCCCTGATGTTAAGTACATTTTCTGCTTTAATATGGTTTAATTTACTATAATCCTAAAAATCTAAATGGATTTGCACTTATGTATCTCACTCAGCAAGCATTTTACTAAGTACCTACTACATGCCAGCCACTTGGAATACCAAGAGAAAATTAAAACAATATCCTGGGGGTGGCTAGGTGGCGCAGTGAAGAGAGCACCGGCCCTGGAGTCAGGAGGACCTGAGTTCAAATCCGGCCTCAGACACTTAACACAAACTAGCTATGTGACCTTGGGCAAGTCACTTAACCCCAACTGCCCTCCAAAAAAAAAACAAATAAAAAAAACAAAATAAAACAATATCCTGCTTTCGAAGACTTTTCATTATCCCAAGGGGAAGGGGAAAGGATAGAGATCTAACAATGTCATGTTGAAATAAGTTACAAATTTGATGGCTCTTTATGCCACCAGTGTGCTCTTGGGCAAGGTAACTCTCCACCATGGGCCACAGATTCCTCAGCTGTAAAATGAGAGGATGGGACTGAGTGAAGTCGGAGGTCCCTTCCTACTCTGATGGTCAACAGCTTCAGACTTGGAGCCTGAGGCAAAGGTTGAGCCATAGCACCCCAGATCCTAAGATCCCTGGCAGTTTAAAAAATCTACAATCCTGTGGTATGTGTTTGCCTGGAGCAATCCTTCCATATCACATTAGAAATGCCACTGAATGAATCATACCAAGTGACGTTTCAATTGTCTCCACATTTCAGGAGTATATACGTGTGTAGACATTCCATCACTAGTTCCAGTTACCTACTTTACAGACCATATCATATTGGAGGCTAATGGCAACCCGTTATATAGTTACTGAGGGTATTATAGTACCCATTTTACAGAATAGGAAAATGAGGCTCAGAGAATTTAAGGGACCCATCCCAGTTCCATAGTTAAATAATATGAGAAATACTTGAAAACACGTCCAGTCCTGTGTCTGCTAAGCTCATGCAAATACTCAGGCAACTCTTCACAAACACTTTGCACTTGGCTGAACTATTTGAGGAAGAAATACACAAAACTGGACCCCAACAGTACCCACAAACAGTACAGGAGATCAGGGATTGCTGATGTTTTCTCCATCATTACCTATATTTCACCCTATCTTTGTGATAAAGACTTTGAACTGACTGATGGAAAGTTCTAAGTATCAAAGTAGGCTATAACGGAATTAAGCTTGGGTCTCAGTGTCTATGCTGCCCCCCATCCTGTTAGCAGAGCCTAGGTTTCCTCATAGGTAAAATGGGGCTAAGTAATTCTTGTGCTACTTTTTCCCCCACAGGTTATTGCAAAGAACAAATGCAATGATAACTATGTAAACACTTTGTAAACTCAACTGTGTTCCAAGTACATATAATGTTGTTATCTAGGAAGCTGGGGGTGGGGGTGGGAATTATCGTTGTAAAAAAGATGAAATAATGACAATTTAACTTAGAATTTAACTTAATGACATTTAACTTAGAATAAACAAGAAGAGTTTAACTTGAAAAATAGAATAGCATTTCATGGTTGATATAATGTTGGGCTTGGGGTCAGGAAGTCCCTAGCTTCAAATCTCACTTCTAAAGCTAGCTATGGAACCCCGGGCAAGTACCTATTCTCTATGTGCCTTGGGCAACTCCCTCAGATGATAAATTTAGAGATGGAAAAGCCCATAGGGCTCCAGGCCCTCCCCTCATCTTATAGACTCCTAGAAGACAAAGCTGAAAGCCAAGCAGGTGGAATGTCATACAGACAGCAAGCAGAAGAGCTGGGATCTGACCATAAGGCTGTGCCTCCAAATGTAGCCCTTCCCCCACTGGGCTGTGTTTCTTCTCTTAGGACTAAATCATTGTCAAGAGTTGTTGCGGTTTAACTTTTAAAGTTCTACAAAGTTCAAGTCCAGTACGAATGTAGCTGCCTGGAAATTTATTAAAGAATGCTCTGGGGAACCCTTTTCTTCTGTGGCCTATTTGTTTGTACATGGATTTCCTCTTCATTTTGGGCCATCACTCAAAGCTTGGACTTAACCTATAAAGCACTTAATGATATAGAAGAAGTGAGTTGTTATCTCCTAGTCATTCTCTGTGACCACCCAAGGTCACATCTCCAGGAAATGCTAACGGTAAATTTCAAGTGGCTAGTGACCACTGACTTAAGCCAAAAGGCTGCAGCTTCAGACAGTAACATGCCCCTTTTCATAGCAGATGGGCAGATTCCAAGTAACGTCTATTTGTAGGAAACAATGTACAGCCTATGGCATCATGTAAGAAGCTTCAAAGAGCTGCACCACAAGACGGTTCTGGCTTCTACCCATCCTTCCCAAAGTTGCTAGTTGTAAAGATCCCGACTCTCCAGGAAAGGATTCCATACAAGGAAGGGCTTAAAAATCCGGGGGGGGGGGGTAGGGAATCCCCACCACTCCTTCCCCTTTTTGCTTATGATTGTGTATCAGCAAGTTCCTAGCTACTCTTAGCTTAGTACTGAGGGGAGAAGGTAGGATGCCAAGAAACCACATTTAACTTATCAGCATTAACCAAAAGTATAATGATTCCAATAACTCAAATAATATCTTAAGGTCATTCTTTTAAATGGTTATAACTTGTTAGATGCTTTCCCCCCAATTTAAATGACTTTTCCATCCTTTTTTTAGCTGAGCACTTAGTTTTGCTCCAGGCAAATCAATGAAAAATGATCTGCTGAAATATAAAATTTCGTTTCTATGCATTCCCAAGAGACTAGTTGAAACTGCATTTGATTTTGTCGACAATAAAATCAAATGGTTATCATAAGGGTTATGCTCTTTTGTTCCTTCGAAAGCACACTATGCTTATGATAACTGAACGTGCTCTAATTCTCGAAACTAACAATCTACAAGTGATTTTTTGAAACATTCAAATAAAAGAATCTTGTTATAAGAATGTCAAACTTAAGGAATCAAGTTCTAATTATGAACAGAGCACTAAAGCAATTTTTAAGGGTGTCTGTGTTTTTAATGCCTTTGGAACATCCAGATAAAAATGGTTTACTTAAATTTAGACATAAGTGGAAAACAAAACAATTTAATTTATTTTTATACTGGGACTTTCATATACAGCATACCACAATACACATTTGCACTGAGAACCTGCCATAAAGCTAATGTGGAAAAAAGAGGTTTAGAAATGAGATTCCCACAAAGCAAGTGGTTCAGTTTTTATGAAGAGAAAAAAGGGGAAAGTTCCAGCTAAATGAAGCAGCCTGATGTTCTTCTTGCCACATTTTCTGTCTTCATTCATTCCCCTTGACCTCAGCCTGGAATCCATTGCAGATCACCTTCACATGTTCCATATCATCATGACTTCCCTCGCCTAGAAGCAGGCTCTTCAACCTCCCCACGGGGAGGGACACCTTCTCCCCTCTCTTCATGGCACTAACCGGTTATACCAACATGCACCTGATTCACAGTAAACACTTAATAAATGTTTATCGACCAATTTACTGACTGCCCTTGAAAGGAAGATCCAGCAAGAAGACAGCTCCTCAGATTCAGGCATCCTAGGACACTCAGGCTCTGCACTAGGAGACTTAGGCCAAAGTATTAGAGCTAAACTACACATACAGGTTTCTTTATTGCTTTTCATATAGGAGGATGAATCATACAGTTCACCTTTGAAGAGAGAACCCACAGAAACATCAGAAAATTTTCTATTTCAGATGTCCGTTTGTCTTTACTTGGCAGGAAATACAAAAGGATGGGGATGTGGGATAGCTAATTTAACTCAGCGAATGTGAGAAGACTTCTTTTAAAAAAAACCTTAGGAAAATTATATATCAAACAAGGGATCAAATAAGACGTGTAAACCCATTTTAGAGGCAAGTGGATAAGTATTTTGTTTTTCTTTTTAACATTTTTTTCTTTTTCTTTTTAAAATTGATTTGTTTATTTACTTTTAGTTTACAAGATTCAGTTCCACAGTCCCTGGAGTTTCAAATTTTCTCCCATTCCTCTCCCACCTACCCCATGGCGGCATGCAGTCAAGTACAGGATCTGCAAATGCTTTTACATTGTACAATAGTCTGGTTGTATAGAAGGGTTGTAACCAATGGAGTGAACAATGGGAAAAAAGAAAGAAAACTAAACATGGAAAAGAATGCTAGCATGTATTGCTTTTTTCTCCATTTAAACTCTGTTTGAGACTTGTAAAATTGTCTTATACCTGTGCATTGTGGAGAAGAGTCCAGTTTATCAAGGTTGGTCGTCACACATACGATGTATCTGTGACTGTGTACAAATTTTTTCCTGGTTCTGCTCTTCTCACTTAGCATCAATTTGTATAAGCCTCTCCAGGTAATTATGAAGTCCATCTCCTCCCATTTCTTATAGCACAGTAGTATTTCATTACATTCACATACCACAACTTGTTCAGCCATTCCTCAATTGGTGGGCATCTCCTTAATTTCCAGTTTTTTACCACCACAAAGAGAGCTGCAATAAATATTTTTGTACATATGGGTCTTCCTCCCCCTTCTATGATCTCTTTGGGATACAACTCCAGAAGTGGTATTACTCGGTCAAAGGGTATACAATTATTTATAGCCCTTTGGGCATAGTTCCTGATTGCCCTCCAGGATGGTTGAATCAGTTCACAAAAACTGACGGTGTATGAGTAAGTCAAGAAAGATGGCTAGACAGCAGAGTTAGGTTTAGGGTTGTAGTAGACAGCTGTCACTAGTCAGAAGGCTAGAGTACCAGGGTAGGACCAGAGTGGTAGGGCAAGGCTAAGGACAGAACTAGGAGGCATGACATAGAGACAGCCTGAGAGCAGAGGTATAGCTCTCAGTTTACCAGTCAGGATCCCAGGGTTCCAGGGGGGGGACCTAGAATGCCTGGTCAAAGGGAGAGGTGAGAGCCAGGAGTAATGGCATGAAGATAGCCAGTAAGCAGCCTGGTAGAAATCTCGCCTAGGCTAGATATGGTGACCTCTCATTTGTCAGCAGTCCAGGGCCCCAAGACAAGAGCTTAAGTGGCAAGTTAGATGCCAGGGCTAGAGCCAGGGGAAATGCCATGAAGAGTGATAGAAGGTAACACAGGGCATCTAGGTGTTGGCTAGAGATGGAGTCCACCCACCAATCAACATGCCAAGGAAGGTACTACTGTGCTGGGTGAGAGGAGGCTAGAGTCAGGCAGCATAGTATAAAGATGGCTGGAAAGTCACATGGTGGATATAGGGGTTGTGGTTGCATTTGTCTTTTGTTCTCAAACAGGACCACACCATCAGGGAAACAATGACATAACTTGCAGCTGACTTTGATTTGAGTAAGGCAGGGCTGTGCAAGGACTCCAGTCTCACACTTTCTCCTCTAGAGCCTTCTGGGTCAGATATTCATCAGGATGACTGGAGATGGCCCAGGATGCAATGGAAGAACCTGGCCCTTTTAGGCTAAGGCCTTTTCAAGTACTCACTCAAGTACCCATTCAGTAAATAGGCCTTTTTCAAGAAGTAAGTCAAGGGATGGCTCTTTTTTCTAATTAAATGGTAGAGGGGTAAGTGAGGCATGGAGGATTCTCATTCATCACTGGCACAGGGTCTCAGGGTCAGTTCTGCAATGCAAGGTCACAGGCACAGCCTGGAGCAAGAAGGTCCAGCATAAAGATTATCTAAGGGCAGCAAGGTGAGCCTAGGGTTTGGCTTAGAACTCTGTGCAGTCAGGAGTTGGCGTGTTGAGTCAAAGTCAAAAGTTGGAACCACATAATATAGCGTCAAGATAGCCAGAGGGCAGCAATGAAAACAGCCCCTCATGGAAATGAAGAAATAAGGCGAGGGGCACTTACCAAAAAGCAGCTTTTTTAGAATGTGGCCCACTTCTTCCCCACTCAATTAGTGATTCACAGACATTGAGTGCCATTCTAGACATCTGAACTAAGGGAGCAGGATCACTTACTTGCTCTTTTCCCACTTAGCTCCAGATAACACAAGTTTCAGGAAAGTAGGCTTTTAATCAAAAAGCTAGATTTAGACATTATCTTTCTGTTAACAGAAGGGGCCCTTTTTGACACAAAATGGGAGTTATGTGGGGAAGGAGACAAGTTTGCTGATCCTCACATCTAGCACTTATGGCTTAGAACTCAAAAAGGTGTGATGTTGCCTCTACTGCTTTAGAGATGTTAAGAATCAGGCTTTATCAAGGCAGAAAACACCTTCAAATAAGGATAAGTAGGAGGTCACAGCAAAAGAGGCCAAGTACTTGGGAATACTCTAAACCTCTCTCACTATTTTATTTCCTGGACAGCTGCCTTCCTTTAAATCACTTCCCAAATATCTGCAACTCACCCATCTCTCCTTGGCCTATCACCTCCATTCATTCCCCACTAGAAAACTGGGCTCCATCCCAGAAATCATTTGGGTTTTGAAAGGCCACCTTTGGACTTAGCCAGTTTCATTCCAGGTCTCCACAGCACTTCCTAATACATTCTTATTTCTTTCCTTTCCTTCCTTCCTATATCTCCCTCCCTTTCCAGCTCCCCTTATCTGAGGTCTTTCCACATTAGAATATGTCTTTGAGGGCATGGGTTGCCTAACATGTTTTCATCTGTGTCTCCAGTGCTTAGCATAGTGAGTGGCATGTATTCACATACACACACACACACACACACACACACACACACACACACTCTCTCTCTCTCTCTCTCTCTCTCTCTCTCTCTCTCTCTCTCTCTCCCCCCCCCCCCGCCCTCTGACAAGTAAAAGAACAAACAGTCCCGTCTTTCTCATCATTCAGCTCTATCTGCCAAATCAGTTACTCTAGATCATCCCCCATTGAAGACAGCACTACCTTGAATAGCTTAAGTGGAGACAAGGACCTGGTACCTTTAATAGGATGTGGCTGCAGAGTTATAAAGGCAGCAGCAGTGCCCATGATAAGTTGCCAAGACCCCAAGGGGCTGCTCTTAAATGGGTCAATGGCCTACTAAGGATTTTTCTCATCCTGTTCCTATTGTATGATTCATCTACATCTCCCTACCAATATGCTATGTGGTGTCTACCCAATGTCCTAGAAACCTTGCTACAGAACACATCGCCTGGACACCAAGGGGGCACCCAGGGTGCTCATCAATCCTTACTCTTGCTATGTCACCAGCCCATCTTTTTTCTGAGTCACAGATTGCTCTGCAAGGTTCCACTGCTGAAAACCCAAAACAACTACTTTAATAATCTTATAAGTGGCCTCCCCCTACTTCATAGTGCTGAAGATTTTCCTAAAACTCCTAAATTTTTGTGATGTCAAGTTCCTGCTTAAAAGTTTTCAATGTTTCCATTGCTCATCCACTTGAAGTGCCTGTTCTGTCAAGGGTACTCTGCTAGGCATTGAGAAGAGTCCCCAAACTATTATGGCCAGCCCCCTTACCTCAAACAGCTCAGCCTATTCCTCCTACGACTCTCGAGTTTCTGAGGTTTTGTATGAATTCTTGGCATATACAAAGCATCTACTCAAACCAAACTTGTCGACTACACTAACCTCCAAATGTACCATTTGTTTTCCTACTTCTGTGACTTTTTACTCAAGCAGTTTATGAACAAGAATCATATCTTACTCATCTTGGCATTACCCACAA
>CM053602.1:8201205-8216651 GCA_028646575.1 Pseudocheirus occidentalis | reverse complement strand
GACATTATATATTATGCTACGTATACAAAATATATGTGTGTGTGTGTGTGTGTGTGTGTGTGTGGAGAGAGAGACAGAGAGAGACAGAGAAGCAGCCACCCTATGAGGTAGGGAGCACAAGTATGATCTCCACGTTACCAGGTATGGAAACAAAGGAAAGCAAAGATAAGATTAAATGACTTACCCAACGTCCATCAGTGAAGAACACGCAGCCCGACTCAGGGGATCCCCAGCCAAGCTCACTGCTCTTTCAGCAGGTGTCTATTAAGTGCCTCTTCTGTGTGGAGCACTAGGCTAAGTGCTGGGGAGAGAAAGACAGAAAAGAAACAGTCCTTTACCTCAAGGGACGTGCATCCATTCTGCTTTAAGCTACCAGCCTTCAAGGCATGGCTTCACGACCTCTTGCCTGACCCCACACCAGTCTGCACGGAGTTCCTCCTCTTAACTCATGGAAATTAGTATCTATTTAACTCACCTGGCAATTAATGGGACACCTGAGAGCAACAGCTCTACTCTGGCTGATTATTTAACCCTCATACGCTAACTTGGCTTTGGGGGCAGCTTTGCCCTTGTCTCCAACGAGTCCCTAAGGTAGAAGCTGTGTATCAAAACCTTCTCGTGAACCTCACAATTGTGCCCATTTCCTCTCACAGACGAGACGCGAAGTCATAAAGAAAAATGACTGGGATGGCATACTTGGTATACTTGACCTTTTCAACCTTAGTTTCCTCATTTGTAAAATGGAAATGAAATTTGCATCACCTTTCTCCTTGAGGTGATAGGAGAAAAGTACTCAGTAAGCTTTAAAGGGATAGAGAAATGTGAGTAGTGATTATGACACTGTACAAGCAGGTTCTATGTGATTTTAATTCACTGGCTGCCAAGAACTAAGGCTTGCTCCCTCCTGGCTTTCATCTCACCTGTCCAGGAATACATTCCCCCCAGGGCTGACTCCTGGGGCTACTTTCACATGACAGCTTATGCCACACCACAGACTGTCAGCCTAGCAGATGAGTCACTTTTATTCATGGCTACACAAAATAAGGTTACAACCTAATACCAACCTTCTCAAGCTCATTTCCCAGCCCCCTACCTGACTTCCTCATGTCCTGGTACCAAGCAGCTTCCCACCCCCATCCTGCTTTTCAGCTTCTTTTTATGTGGCTTTTCTCCCATTAGATTGTGAGCTCCTTGGGGCCAGGGCTGTACTTTTCTTCACCTCATCAGTTCTTACCACAGTACCAGGCACATAGTAGGTGCTTAGTAAACATGTATTGACTAGCTCCTCTGATCCTGAATAAGCATTTACCATATGTCTGGCACTGCGCTAAGCATTTCTCAATGTTAACTTCTTTGATGCTCAAAACAACCCTGGGAAGTACATGTTATTATTATCTCCATTTCACAGTCAAGGAAACTGACCTGCCCAGGAAGTTTCTGAGGCTGGGTTTGAACTCAGGTTTTCCTGATTCTGGGCCCAGGGCCCCATCCACAGCGTCACCAGCTGACCCTAGGACTCTGATTTCATTGAAAATACCATTTTAAGCCTTTAAAAATCCCTTACTTTATTTCTTCCTCTAATTGTCATTGACTATGTGGGCAGGTTGTGTTTGTCTTTGAGGCTTTCTGGGTATGCTTTCGAATTATTCTTGTCTTCTGGCTTAATTTCCAAGGTGTCTCTGTTCACACAATAGTTCTTCATCATAAGTGTCTTCTGTGATTGTTTGTTTACTTATTCCAAGTGAATTCCCTGAATTGAGATTTGGGGTTCAGGACGTATGTCTGGATGGAGTGATGCCTCCTATGCAGGGCTGTATTGTCTGGCACCCCCACGCTGAGATCTCTCTAATTTGAATGCTGAAATCTTCAAGGATCTCATAAGAGGCTTGGGTCAGGTGACATTCAAATTTTAGCAGAACCTAAATGGTCTGATCAGCTTTGCCCTCCTGGTCCGAGCAGTACAGTCTTAGGCATGCCCCTGATTGTGGCTCCCAGTTGTGGATTTTGTTGCTACCCTCACTCTCTGGCAGTTGGCTGGGAAGTCCTGTAGGCTCACTCTTGCTCCACAGTCTGCAGTCTCTGCCTTTGGTATTCAACAGAAGAATATAGACCTGGTCTGTGGAAAAGAAGCCATGGCCCTAAGGGGTCGAAGAAACAGTGCTGCAGACCTTGACATGTTGTGGTTCCCACCCTTGTACCTCACCTGTTGGCTGAATCAGAGATCCTGCTCCAGGGTCACAGTCACAGAGCTAAAAGGCACTCCCAACATCCTGGTTATTTCCCTGCTGCCTGTTAGGTAAGTTTGTGATCTGAGGCAAGGGGTAGGAGGTGGAGGAGGAGGGGGGAGGAGAGGGGGAAGAGGAGGAGAAGGAGGAGGAGGGAGGGAGGGAGAAGAGAACCAGAAAGAGAAAGTAAGAGAAAGAGAGAGAGAGAGAGAGAGAGAGAGAGAGAGAGAGAGAGAGAGAAGAGGTCCACTCCTTCCTCCTATGTTGCTCTCTTTGCCACCTTCACTATCTTTACCAGAAGGGCCAGTGGGTTCTTCCTAGGGCCACCACTGCAGTGCCATGAGCACTTATTAAGCAATTGCTTTATGCCTGTTATTTTTTAGAATTCATTTTATCTTGAGGAATGATGATTTTTTGGGGATCATGAAATCCATGAAAGTGGTTGTGTGGGAAATGATAAGGAGAATTCCTTGGATATCCTCCTTAAAGTCTGGCGGATCCTAGATGTCTAGCCTCAATCCTCTCTAATCAGAGGGAGAGGACTCCAGGGCAGGAGGTGCTGAGGAAGTATAAGTTTCAGGAAAACTGGAAAAGCAATTAGAGTTCTGGAGGAAACTGGAAAAAATGAACAGATTATTATAAGAGATAGAAAACTTTATCCAAGTAACAAACTCTCTGAAAATTGGAGGGTACTTGACAAAAGTCAGTGACTCCATGCAATAACAAAAATATTACAAGAATTTTTAAAAATCTGAAAATGTAGGGGCAGCTATGTGGCACAGTGAATAGAGCACCGGCCCTGGAGTCAGGAGTACCTGAGTTCAAATCCGGTCTCAGACACTTAACACAAAAAACTAGCCGTGTGACCTTGGGCAAGTCACTTAACCCCAACTGCCCTCCAAAAAGCAAAAATAAATAAATAAATAAATCTGAAAATATAGAAGAAAATTTTGAGGTACTTCTTTTTAAAAAAACTGGACTCAAAAACATATGGGAAAAAGATAATTTTTTTTAAAAATCACTGGACTACTTGAAAGCCATGACCAAAACAAGACCTGTATGTAACATGTTCTCTTCTATACTTTTATTCATTTAATTTTTAAATTATTTCTTGATGTCTTACAAAGTCATTAGCTTCCCTTGCCCAATTCTAATTTTTAAGGAGTTATTTTTCTCCTAAGTTTTTAAATATTTTGTTTTTCAATTTTTCTTCAACCTCTCTCATTTGATTTTAAGGTTCTTTTTAAGGTCTTCCAAGAACTTTTTTTTACGTTTTTTTCTTTGAACCTTTACAAGTAGCTGCTTTGATTTCATTGTCTTCTTTGACTTTTAACCCTGATCTTCTCTATCATGATAGTAGCTACGGATGGTTGGTTCTTTTTCTATTGTTCAGTGATTTTTTAACAGCTAATATTTCTAGGCTGTCAACTTTATGTTAGAGTCAGGCTCTTCTCCTGGGATAGAAGATGTTTCAGGCTTTAAGTGTTTCATTCTATTGTTTTCTGAGCTCCATTTGGAGGCCTTTGACCCTCTTGGTCAGTCCAATGTTCTATGATCCAAGGCCAGCTGTGGTCCTTGCTCCTCCACCACAGACCTTGGTCTTTAAGTGACCTCAGATAGTCTTCTCTGCCACTGAGTGGCAGCCAGGGTCCCCAGTACCCCTGACACCACAAGCACTCCTGCTCCCTGCAGACCCTTAAGTGACCACAAGTGGCAGTTCACCCCTCTGCCCAAAGGAAACCAGGGACTCTGCTTTTCTGAGAGTGGTCACAGCCAGCAGGGCCTCAGGCCCCTCCCCTGCCCCTGTGCCACCACACTCACTGGCTTGTCCTAACTCTTCCTGCGGCAGCCACAACCTCAGACCCTGTCTGGCCAACTCACCCGGACCTGATCCAGCCCTAATAGTGGACTTGTGTCCAGCACCAGCGGAGGGTACCACATCCAGCACCAGAAGAGGGCCTGTGTCCAGCACTAGGAGGGAGGGCACCACGTCCAACACCAGAGGAGGGTCTGTGTCCAGCGCCAAGGGCAGAGGGCCAAAATATTCCCTTGAGCAGCCACCCAAACCCACAGAGCACACTGAGGCTGCACCCACCTGGCTGCCCAGGGGCTTGCCATCTGTTGCCCTGAGGGATGGACACTTCAGTTCAGCCAGACCATCAGCTAGGTCACCTTTCCTAACTTCCTCCCAGGATGTCTTAGGCTCTACCCCAACCTTTAATTATTTCTGCTGCTCAAAGTTCACTTCAAGGTGTTAATTTAAGTTATTGTGGAGGGGATTTAGGAGAGTGAGATAATTTCCTACCTTATTTGGACTTCTTCCCACAATTCCATGTGTATATAATATTTCAATTACAATTGAATGAAAACTTCCAGGTTCAATTAGAAGCAGAGGATAAAGTATAAACTCCATCAGGCAATTCTTGAAAGAAATGTCAAACTGAAAACTCCCAGCAGTGCCATAGCCAAAATTCAGAACTTCCTGGTCAAAGAACTAAAATTCCAAGTAGTCATGATCTGGATTACCCCAGATTCAGAAAATTACTGCAATAAAGAAGGAGACAGTTTGGAATATGATATCCCAAAAGGCAAAAGATGGAAGTTTACAACTAAGTAACCTAACCAGAAAAACTGTTATGCTTGGGGGGTTAATAGGGAAATAGGAGGAGGAGAGAGGAAGAAATGAGAAAAAAGAGTTTAGTTCTATTCCCAAGAACCCCAAATATCAGAGGGATAATCTTAAAGAGGGGCTTTGGAAAGGTATTTTGGTTTGTTTTGTAATGAAATGGAAAGGAGCAAAGAAAGGAAGAAGCATAGAAGAATAAAAGTATAAAAGTATGGAGTGAAATAACACAATGACCATAACTGTGAAAGATTATAAGATTAAATAAGTCATAAAGTGGAAAAAAGTAGGGGACTGGAATAGAAAACAATTTGAAAACATGTTGTTTACAAGAAACACACTTGAAACTGAAAGAATCACACAAATGTAAAATGAGAAGCTGGAGCAAAATCTATTATGATTCAGCTAAATTTACAAAATAGGGGCAGCAATCATGCTCGCAGACAAGGCAGTGGCAAAAATAGACAAGATGAAAAGGGATAAACAGGGAAATTACATTATGCAGAAAAGTATCACAGACAATGAATTAATATGAACAATTATCACATATGCACCAAATAGTTAAGCACATAAATACTTTAAGGAAAAGCTAGGTGAGTTACAAGGATGTGGATAGTAAAAACGACCGATATACTCCCTTAAGATACAGACAATTAAATTGTAACAAAGAAATTAAGACCTTGAAAAAGTTTTTTAGGAAAATTAGCTACAACTCTGGCAACTGTTCAAGGGAAATAGAAAGGAAGGCATATAGAAGTATATATAGGGAGCTCCATCTGTATAGATCTATCTATAGATGAATCTTCTATAGATATATATCAATAGAGCTAGATACTAGAGATGCTCATTAGTATGTGTGTGTGTATCTAGGCATTCAGATACTATAGATTTGCATACTATACAGTACGTAGGACAGCTAGTATACAGATCAATACTTTATAAATGGACTGGCATCTATATTACATACAAATATAGCTATATATGATGCTCTGCTATAGCTATATTGTATTCAACATATAGATACTCTGATCTTTAGATATACGATTATACAGTATCTATATATAGCTACAATATATATATTGATGCTATATATAGATTTATATATATAAATATCCTTTAGTGTGTATCTATCAGCATATCTGTAAAGTATATATGCTGTATATATAAATGAATTGATACACTCTATACTATAGTATTGATATTTATATTGTTCCTATAAATATTGGAATATTCTCTCTCTCTATATATATATATACACATATATATACACACACACATATACATATACATATATACACATATACATATATACTCCATACTGTATAAACTAAATCTATGTAGTAGATAAAGATCCATTGCTATGTACTATACTATGTTGATATATTGATATATCTGTGTAGTATATGGATATCAATATGTGTATAGAGCTATATATTTTGCCATGCCATACCATACTATATAATACTATACAATAAACAATATAGATATAACATAGTACATATAGATATTGTTGTTGTCGAGTTGTATCTGACTCTTCACAACCCTATGAAACATACTGTCCATGGAGTTTTCTTGGCAAAGATACTGGAGTGATTTACTGTTTCTTTCTACAGTGGATTAATACAAAGGTTAAGTGACTTGCCCAGGGTCACAGAGCATGAGAACTCACATCTTCCTCACTCTAGGCCCAGCGTTTTATCTACTGAACCATCTAGCTGTCTCATATATAGATAAATCTATATATAACATAAAGTTATATTAATATATCTTTATTGTTTATAGAACTATGTACTAGATATACTATGTACTGTGTAGTATATATATACACATATAGATACTAAATTACTACATAAATATCACTAAATAAACATGTTATATTTCTATATAGAATTATATAGTGATATAGGGCTGTATATCATATATATATATAATTCTATATAATATAGAATTATATAATGATATATCCATATTTGGATATGGATAACTATATATAAGGATCTATATATTCATAGATTTATTTGTAGATCATTTGATATATAGATATGGACATGTATGTATACATACATACATATGTACTTCTCAGAATTACATGGCACCCATACAAAAAACTTAACCATGTACATTTTTCAGGCACAATAACCTCACTGCTGAAGGGCAGAAATATTAAACACATCCTTTGCTGAACACAATGAACTCAAAACCACATTAAATAAAATGTCATTTAAAAAGAATTAAAATTTAATTGTTGACTAAATGACTTAATCCTACAGAACAGAGCCAAAGACCAAATATGAGAAAACCCACCAAATTTGTGGGATTCAGCCAAAGGGGCCCTTTAAGTGAAAATCTCATATCTATATATTTTCATAAACAAACAAAGAATAGATCATTGAATTGGATATGCAAATTAGGGAAAAACTGGCGAACCATACATTTTTTTAAAATTCTGATTAAATACCAACATCTAAATTTTGAAAAGAAAATGTGAACAAAATTAAATGTAATTTAAATGTAAAAACGTAATTAAATGTAAACAATTACAAGTTGACTAAACAAACCTAGGAACTGTTAATAAGAAAAACACAAAAGCACATAATTAGCTAATTGGAGATTTAAAAAGAGGAAGGAAAATAAAATTACCAGTATCAGAAATGGACAAAGGAGAATTTTCAACAAATCAAGAAGAAATGAAGGATAGATTGTTAACTGTGTGAGGTAGATTTCAATATCATGTCTTCTTGACACCATATCTACCATCTCATCCACTATACCACCTAGCTTGTACCACCTGGACACCAAATTAATTGGGGAAAGCATCCACAGAAGATATCACTATATCTCCCAACTCTCTCTCTCTCTCTCTCTCTCTCTCTCTCTCTCTCTCTCTCTCTCTCTCTCTCTCTCTCTCTCTCTCTTTCTCTCACTTGATAGGTGGTTACTCTATAAAGCTGATTCGAAATCACCATAGTAAGTACCAACCCATCAACCTGCTGACTTATCTCTAAAAATCTTCATCAGATTGATTACCACATGTATGTAGGGTATCCTTGATGAATCTATGAGAAGAAAACACACATGCTCTGATGATTTGTAACGGTACAGCATGCCTTTTCTGGCTGAAGGATGTAAAACTTGCAAGACCTCTCTTTGTAGAAAAACATCTGATGCTGAAGAAACAAACCTAGTCTTAAAGGTTCCCTTCTAGCAAGTTATTAACCCATTCAGAAATAGGCACTCACTATTCCACAAAAACTACTAGGAAAACTGCACAGCAGACTATCAGAAATTAGGCATACAGCAAAATCACACACCAAGGAAAAAACCAAATAGATATACACATAAATGATAACACCATAAGCACATTGAAAAACAAAAAATAGAAATTACCTTTCCAGGCTATGGATAGGAGAACTGTTCATAACCAAGCAAGGGATACAGGGAATCACAAAAAAAGAAAAATTTGGATCACATAAACGTTATTGTTTGTTTTCACAAATGAAAACATAGTTAAAATTACACAACAAACAGGTAAATGGGGAAGAAAATCCTGGTAAGAATTTTCTCCAATAAAAATTTTATATACAAGATACACACACATACATACACACACACATATACACACATACACATATACATGCATGTATATGAACATACACACATACACGCACACATACATGCATGCACACATATATGCACATGCGTACACATGTGAATACATACACATGTGTATGTGCATATACACACATACATAAACACATATACACATGCATACGTGCACACATATACACACATATATACACATACATATATACATAAACATATATATACACACACACATACACACATATATACACACACACAACCATTTGTAAGTATATGTACAGATATAGTTTTTCTGTCTTTTCTCAGCCGTGTCGGACTCTTCATGATCCATTTGGGGTTTTCTTAGCAAAGATCCTGGATGGCTTTGCCATTTCCTTCTCCAGCTCATTTTCCAGATAAGGAATCTTTCTGACTCCAAGCCCAATAACCTATCCAGTGAACTACCTAGCTGATACATGTGTATGTATGTATATACACATATATACATGTATATACACATATATACATACACACATGTCACATATGTAGATGTAACTAATTCACATGTGTAATACTAAGAGCTTTTTTCTAATAGACAAATGGTCAAAAGAAACAAAATGCAAATCCAAGCAACTCTGAGATTCTACCTTACACCTATTAGAGTCACTGGAAAAACAGGAAGCCAGTTTGGCAGAAAGTTTTTGAAGTATATCTTACACCATACATAAATTCAAAAGAGATATGTGACCTGAATATGAAAAGTCACACCATAAAAAATAGAAGAGAATCAAATCCAGATTCTTTCACAGCTGAGACAGGAGGAAAATTCTTAACAAGAAAAGGTTTCAAGGTGATCACAAAAAATAAAATAGATGGTTCCAATTATATGAATTTTTTAATTGCACCAACAAAATCAATGAAGCTCGCAAACTAGCACCTAGAAAGATGATTTGCATGAGATTTCTATGCTGAATGTCTGGTATAGATAGAGAATGACCACTAATCTAGAAGAGCAGGCCTTCTAAGCTGATCATACGCTGTACAGGGGCCCACTATGCTGTAGTCTTTTCTCTGGGTATCTCCAAGGCTCTTTCTAGTCCTCTTTTCTCCAAATACTCTCCTTTTGTGATTCTTCAGCTTCCATGGGGTCAATGGTTCTGTCTACCCAGATGACTCCCACCCATATAGCTGGCCCTTATCTCTCTCCTGACTATTGGTTCGGTATTACCAATTAGCTCTCTGTAATTTCAAATTTGATGTCTTGTAGGCATCTAAAATTCAAGATACCCAGAACAGAATGTTGTAACTTTCCCTCCAAATTTCCCCCTCTTTCTAAACTCTCTATTTTTGTGGAAATCATCAAGTTCATAAACATAAACGTTCACTACCTGAGAGGCATCTTCAACTTATTACTGAAATTACTCCTCACTCTAAGCCCACCCTTTCTATTTAAATCCCTATTACTTTCAAGGGCAACTTTCCAGTTCTCAAATCCTATGGTCGCATTCACACTAATGGGAGGTAGATTGGGGACAATTAAAGGGAGGCAAGAGAAGCAAACCTAGCATCAAGAGGCCCACTCTAAAAGATGATGGGGGTGGGAAGGTGAAGAGGGGTTAAGATTCAGTCAGTGGGCCATCATATTGCAATATAGTCCCCACAGGAGAGGGGACAACATAGTATGACCTACTTCTTGTGAGAGTTGTGGGACTGTGGGAGACAGCCCTGCTAGAGCAATGGTATCAACCTCAAATAAAAATGAATTCCCACAGGCCACATATTGACTTAGAAACCCACAAATTAACATCGTCTATGTTGTATTGTATTTTAATTTATTTTTTAAAACATTTTCCAATGACCTAGTTTGAAGCCTCTAGACTTTTGACACTTTTGTGAGTACTAGTGTAGCATCTGGACTACCAATATGTTTTCTAGTGCTGTTGTTACATCTCCTTTTCTGATTTTATGTTCTCAACGATAACTTTTAGGTTACTTTGTGTAAATCATTCTTGTCAATGTGTTACAGTCTAATTACTACCATATATCCTTTGAGTCACCTTCATTTTTTTTTCAGAAATGGTGGCGGCCCATTGTTTACAGCCATATAACATCATTAGAAGAATACACTTTTAAAAAGTTTGTACCCCCCTCTTCCAGGGAAAAAGCTATTCATTATTGAAATTACTTTTCAATTTGTCACTTGCAATCTAGCCTGCTCTCCACCTGTTCAGTTTTAAGCACAGCTCAGTGTCAATATACAGTTCCTGTCCAATATGAGAATAATGAAAATCTAAATCAATTGACTGTATGTCTGACTGCTTGTATGTCAGGAAGGAAGGAAGGAAGGAAGGAAGGATAGACTTATTTAGCATTTACCATGTTAGGCACTTTACTAAGCTTTAACAAATATGATCTCATTTGGGCCTCACAATGATTGTGAATAGCAGGTACTATCATTATCTCCATTTTACATCTGAGGAAGATGAAACAAAAAGATGTTAAGTGACTTTCCCAGGGTCACATGGCTAATAAGTATCTGAGGTAAAATTTGAACTCAGGTCTTCCTGACTCCAGGACTCTAATTCTATCCACTATAGCGCCACCTGGCTGCCTAGTATGGTAAGATCACACTAAGTACAGTCATCCTTTTTTCTGTGCGGATTTGCTCCAAGTAGTTATAGAGATAATTTAGGAGGCTCTGTGATTTTCTAGAGATTGGTGTGATAAACACAATACCACCTGCAAATAAGAGTATTGAGAGCAGAAGTGACAAATACACAGCAGGGCAGGAACCAGATCAAAATGTAATTGGGAAATATTGAACAAAATAAATGAAAATATAACAGACTATAGATAATATTGATATGTGGTTTTCTAAGTCAATATCCAGCCCTCATGGATCCATCTGTAAGGTTTAATGTACCCTATTTCAATGTGAGTTTGACTTCATCATTTATAGGCTATCTCTCTTCTATTTGGACTCTGTTTTGAACCTGCTTTTCAAAACGGGCAAACTATTTTTGTTTTATACTTCAATTAACATTAATAATTGAGGAATAAAAGGGGCAGAAGCAAGATGGCAGCAATCTACCTTCTCACTTTCCCACCTAAAACTCCCAATTGAGAACACAGGAAAAACAAAAACAAAACCTATTATAAAAGTATATAGTCAATTAAAACAAATTCCCATTAATGGTAGGCAGAGCCAAGATGGTAGCATAGAAGCAAGAAAACTCCATGAGCTCCCTCCATAACTACCTCCAATACCTATAAAATATGACTCTAAACAAACTTTAGAGATACAGAACCCACAAAGAGACAAAGAGAAACAAATCTCCTGCTGAAGGAAGCCTGGCAGGCAGACAGGAAGGGTCTATCACAGTGTGCTTAGAGCTGAGCCCAGCCCCACATGAGCCAACAGTTTTAGTCCCAGGGCATCCCCAACCAGCAGTGGCAGGAGCAGACTTCAGGAGAGTGAATCACCAGCAGCAGTGGCCATTTACAGAATTATCAACTCATAAATGCCAAAGACAAAGTAAAAGGTCAGTGTGGAACTCTGTTGAAACTGGGGAGGATGCAAGATCAGGTCTGGCCCCTGCCCCTGGGGTGAGAAGTGAAGCACAGCGGCCATGCAGCCACCTCCACGTGGCTGCTTCAGAGCTCCTGGCCTGCAGATTGTAGGGAGACCAAAGATACCATTCAGAGGGTAATTGCTCTTGCTTTAACCTGCTTATGTCTGGATCACTGTCTTGGGTGGAGATCCTGGGGTGTGTGGCCAGTGGGCCAGAGCTTGTGGGGGCTGCAAATAGGGTGCCCAACTAATAGCTCTAGCAGCTGAAAAACCTTTTGGGACAAAGCTGTCCTCTCTGGAAGCAGAGCTCTACTGTGGAAAAAAAAGCTCAAAAGCCAAGTAATTGAGTGGCAATATGAACAAGCAAAGGAAGCAAAGCAAGCACCACAATCAAACCTTAGATTCCTTTTCTGGGTACAAAAAAGGATCAAAGCAAGGAATGGGAGGAAGACAACATAGTCAGAACTCCCACACCAAAAGCTTCCAACACAAATATGAATTAGTTATAGGCCAGCGGTTCCCAACCTGTGGGATGTGTTCAATTTGTAACAATGAAAATACATCCTGCATATCAGATATTTACATTGCAATTCATAATAGTAGCAAAATTACAGTTATGAAATAGCAACAGAAATCCTTTTATACTTAGGGGTCACCACAACATAAAGAACTATATTAAAGGGTCGTGGCATTAGGAAGGCGGAGAACCACTGTTACAGGCCATGGAGGAGCTCAAGAAGGATTTTGGAAATCAAGTAAAAGGAGTGGAGGAAAAATTGGGAAGAGAAGTAAGAATGATGCAAGAAAATCATGAAAAGAGAGGCACCAACATGACTGAAGAAAATGACACCTTAAAAAATAGACTAACTCAAATGGCAAAAGAGGCCCAAAAAAGCCAATGAGGAGAAGAATGCCTTAAAAAGCTGAATTTGCCAGATGGAAAAATAATTTAAAAAGTTCACTGAAGAGAATAATTCCTTCAGAATTAGATTGGAGCAAATGACTTTGTGAGAAATCAAGATACTATTAAGCACCTCCAGATCTATCAAGGCAGGGAAAATAAAGCTAAGCAAAAGGTCAGTGGAATTCTGTCACCAAAGGCTAAAAAGTGAATCTGAATGAATTTAAGAGTTACAGAACCCATTGTGAGACTGAGTGTGGCAGATTCCCAGCCTAGGAAAGTGCATACTCAGGTTGGGGTAAGGAGAACGCTGAGCACAAGGGAATTGCACCAACGTGGAACATAGAGCAGAGTACAACAGACAGAGAAAGAAGCTCCAGCCAGCCAGCAGACTCACTCAGCCTGGCTGTCTCACCACAAGACAGAGGATCATCAAATCTAGTAGGAAAAAACTCGGGGCCAACAGCAGAGTCAGTGGCTCTCCCTGGGGCAACCTGGATGTTTAAAATTATACACTCATACTTCCAGAAGCCAAGAAGGAGCAATAAAGTTTAGTGGCTCTGAACCCCTCTCCCTGACCCAGAAAAGCCCAGATTCAAATGTCCTACCCAGAGTAAAATCTTGAATTAGTGGAAACAGCCTCAGGCTTGTGCACAGCTGAGGAAAGGGGACAGAAGACGGTACAGAGTAGAAGCCCAGTAGGGTGGAGCCAGCAAGCCCTACCAAGAAAAGCCCAGGCGTTTATCACCACTGGGCCAATCAGCAAACAACAGCTCTGCCTCTGGCCTTCATCTGTAGCCAGCTCTGAGCCTGCCTGAGCTGTAGCTCAGAGACATAGACGCTCGTAAACCTGAAGGAGCTAGACCACTCCCACCTCCACAAGTTACTCTGTAAGCCTCAGGATAATTCAGGGGAATCACTGAGAGTCTTGGTATTGGCCTCAGGCTATACACTCAGAGCTTATGGCTGCCAAACCCCTACCTTCCAGCCTGAGAAGCTCAAGACTCCTGCACCCCAGAAGCGGACATCCACTCCAAAAATCCAGGACATAGGTGCTCACAACAGGGAATAAGGAAACTGTAAAGGCTAGGACCATTAAATCTTTTTATAGTGAGCAAGAACAAACAAATTCAGAAGGCAAAAGGGACTCTATAGCCACATTGGACACCACAGAAGGAAATGCAAATTAGTCTCCAGCCCAAAGAGCCTTCTTGGAGGATCTCAAAAGAGATTTTAAAAATGAAATTAGAGAGGTAGTGAACAATTGGGGAAAAAATCTCAATGAAGAAATCAAATCTTTAAAAAGCAAAATTGGAAAACTAGGACAGGAGGTCCAAAATCTAACCAGAGAAAATGCTTCCCTAAAAATGAACAATGAACATATGGAAAAGGAACTCCAAAAACTAGCTGAGGAAAATAATTCACTAAAAACTGGAATCAGACAAATTGAAGCTAAGGACTCCATGATGCAACAAGAGTCAGTCAAACAAAACATAAAGACTGAAAAATTAGAAGAAAGTGCAAAATATCTCACTCGAAAAACAACTGACCTGGAAAACAGATCCAGGAGAGAGAACCTAAGAATTATCGGCTCACCAGAAAGCCATGATGAAAAAACCAGCCTGGACAGAAGCCTCCAAGATATTGTCAAAGAGAACGGTCCTGAGGTTCCAGAATCAGAGGGAGAAATGGTTATTGAAAGAATTCACTGGGGGGGCGGAGCCAAGATGGCGGCATAAAAGCAGCAAAGTACCACAGCTCCCACACAAACACACTAAAAAACTCATAAAAGGGGATGCTAAACAGATTTTCCAGCTCCAAAACTCTCCACAAGACAGAAAGCACATCTGTTACTACAGGCAGCGCAGTAGGCGGGGCTCTTAGCAGCAGTCTGGGATACGCGGCTGAAACTCCAGACGGGTCAAGCCCTGGGGCCTCGGGCAGGGAACCACGGCTATAGGAGAGCTGATCAGCTATACTGGAGGCACAATTACAACATCTATCAGGCCAGAAGAAAAAAAAAACACTAAGAGAAAGGTCAGTGGATTTTGCTAATTGGGGAGGAGAAGAGCGGGTCCAGCCAAACTGCTCCCAGGGCAAAGAGGCAGCAGGAGGCGGCTGTACCAGCAGGAACGGCTGAGGGCCGCAGCGGCCCCCACTGGGCTGCTTCAGAGCCCTCGGCCTGCAGATAGCAGGGAGGCGGACGCGATCCATCAGGGCCAAGGGCTCTTGTGTTAAGTGGCCTGGATTGGGATCGTGGTCTTGAGTGGTGGTCCTGGGGTGCTCTTTCAGTGAGCCAAGGCTGGGAGGTGGGGCTGCAGCACCCCACTAAGAGCTCCAACAGCTGTGAGGGCCCCAGCAATTTGGGACAGAGCTTCCCCCTCCAGGAAGCAGAGTTCCACAGAGCTAAAGACTGGCCAACATGAGAAAAAGGAAGCAAGCTAGGAACAGCAGTAAGACTCTAGAATCCTTCTTTATGGACAAAAAAGACCAAAGCATGGAGTGGGAGGAAGACAGCTCAGTCAAAACTCTCTCACCAAATGC
>CM053602.1:8177808-8200705 GCA_028646575.1 Pseudocheirus occidentalis | reverse complement strand
CAAGCTCCCGGTGGTGTCTGTCTTTTAGCTTTATTTCTTCTGGCTTGATAAATGAGGAGATTGCCCCAGGTGCTTCCAATCCACTCTCCTCTCAACTCCAGCTGTGGCTTCTCCTAACCACCCTGGGGCCAGGCCTCAGTTCTGGGCTGGGCTGGCTTCGGCTCCCAGCCTGCTGCGATGAGCCCCTCCCTGTTCAGCCCCTTCCTATTAAGGTGTGAATTACTCCCAAGGAGTTAACTGGAAGTAAGGAGCTAAGCCTTTGGGGTGCTAAGTGCCTTTAGTAGGTGCCAATAGAAAAGGGCATGGAAGATCTTCTGATTTCATTAACATTACAGATGGTGTCCTTCTCTAGGGCAGGAGACATGTCTTATCTAAACTTCGTATCACTTCTAGCACTTAGCACAGAGCTCAGGGACACACACACGCACACACACACACACACACACCTGCATAAATAGTTGTTAAATTGGCTTGGGATATTTTAGCTAAAATAGAAGAGTTGATGACTAACCATAAAAGGCAAATGGCTTGCCATTCTAAAGCTCAGATTAATTCCATTTAATTTTCAGAATTGTGAGGCAGCAAAGTATGGTGGGAAGATCCTTGGATCCTAACTCTGCCTTTGATCCTTAATAGCTATGTGACCATGGGCAGCCAACTCCCTTGGCTGCTCTGGCCCATGGGCTTCTAATCTTGAAAACAGGGCTAGCAAAACCATCTCTCATATTCCCCTCACAGCATCATTGTGAGGATTAAATGCTTTGCTGTATACAAGAAAGCATTTTGTAGAAACTTTAACAGGCTATATATATGTCAACTATTCTTTTTTTCCAGAAGAAGATTTAAGAAAGGCAACTCTTAATGAGAAGTGGTTCCAATTTATAGTTAACGAAGTTAAAGGAACACTCCGTCTAGCAGCAAAGCAGTTGTCAGAAGAAGGCAAACAATTCAATATTTCAGTAGGCATGAAAATAAAGAGGATTGCAGGTCATGTATCTCCCCAAAGGGTACCTCAGACCTAATGACATCATATCACATCACATATATTTAAATTCAGTCCCAGGATTTATCTGCATAATCAAGCAAACAAGCATGCAAAAGGGCAAGAATAAATCGTATTGAAAGGGTCTAGAGCAGGAAGCCTGAAATGAGTTATAGAAAATGTGTTTTAGTGTGTATGTGTATGTGTGTGTGTGTGTGTGTGTGTGTGAGAGAGAGATGATGGAGCACCAAACAGTGGAAGACATCTGAGCCCCAGGTCCAAGCAGGGTAATAATAACCAAGGAACTCACTAGGGTTGGATCCCAGGAACACAACAAGTGAGAGGAATAGTCAGGGGAAGGGCTTCAAGTACAAAGCCAAGAACAGGTAAAAGTAGAGGTTAAAAAAGAGTCTGGGCATGTTGATCAGGCAATCCATTACATGACTATGTTATATAAATAGATGGAAAACCCATAGAGATGGTCCATTAGGACATATCATGGCCAGACACTGCCAATTGGAAAAAAGCTGGGCACAGAACTGAATATGAGGAAGAGAATAGCCTGGATGAGCTGTGAGAAATTGTGGAGGGCTTTAAGAATCCTAAACCTCTTCCCAAGGCAGAGATCCATCATGTTAAAGCCTGTAGCTTTATGGTGATGCTCTAAGGCTCTGACTCATCAAGTGTCACCATCTCCACAGCACTGGAGTTAATGATCCCCCAAACCCAAAGTACAATGGAGGAGGACATAATGGGCATGAATAGAGTACACTGGAGTACAGTACTCATAAAGAATTGCACACAAGAAGCTGCATAAAAGGCAAAAAAAAATTTTTAAGGAGCTGCATAAAAGATATCATGAGAAAAATGTATGATGGAAAAGGTGGGACAGTCATATGCCAGAAGCAAGGGATAACTGTGATACACACACACACACACACACACACATCCTTTGGGTTCTGTTGGAATCCACACAATGTCAGAAGAACTAGAAGAAAACCCCCAGTACTTTGGGTAGAGGTCCTGAAGAAGATTCCCTGGGAAACATGAACCAGTGTCTCTGAAGATGTGCAGACATGGGTGTATTCTAATCTGTATCATCAGAAAGGATGTTGACATTGATGAGATAATAGAACTGCAAAAGGACAGTGGAGAACAGGCTGTCAGTTCATGGGTTACCAAAGGCTCACAGACTTCTTATTGATATGAGCTATTCTGAGCAAGAGCCTAGCTCTCTGGGTAAGAGCAGGTTGGAAAAGAGGTACGAGATGAGTTTGAGGTTACATCTGGTTCTGGTACCTAAGGTATTGGGCTTGTGGTTTGTGCTTAAAAACAACTAAATTCTATATAGCACAATGACTTGTCTTTTAATATGCAAGTGGGATGCAGTCATCAAAATATATTAATTTCCCAGCTGGAATAAAGAAAAAAGAGAAATGCATCAATATCTGTTTTATAACATGGAGATTCTAAACAAATCTAAGAAGAACAGAATAGTGTATTAGACTTCTTTGAGGAGTATTTACTAATTTATTTAGGGTCCACTGCAAATGAAATCAGCTCCGTTAGATAATCAGTAATGTATGGGTTTCTCTAGCCAGGCGAGGGACAAGCTGTTTAGTTTGGTCTCTGGGTCATGGGGCAGAATATGAAGTGTCTCTGGATTTAACATGTTTATTACCTATCCATGACAAACCATCCAGCCCCAAATACAAAGCCTCAGTGTTTTTTTAAGGATTAGTCTGGATTTAGACCAAATTAAGAGAGGTCATGGCTTGATTGAGGGCAAAAAGGGGGTCATGGAGCAGGAGTCAGAAGGACAAGAGCATCTTATGTAGCTATTTTAAGGGCTGCCTCTTCAGTTTAAAATTCCTCCCACTCACAGGAGCCAGGGCTGAAGCTGCGCAAATATTTATTGTAATTTCCACATCATAAACTGGTCTTGTAAATTTTCCTATGGACAAGTTGTGAGACAAGGAATAGGTATATAAGAAAATGCAGTGACGTGAAGTTTAAGCAGTCATAAATAAAAATACATTTGTGAATAAAGAGAGAACCTGAAGAGTTTTATGTTCTGAAACAGAAAGAGTTGCTAACATTTTATTTTTCCAATGGATCATAATATTTCATATTATTATGGTCTGGGTTTGTTGCATATTTTTCTTTTTCTTTTATGTGTGTTTTACCTCTTAATATTTAGGGTATGTAGTATAAACAATATGATTACCTTTTCCTTCCACCATCCTCTGTAAATACAGGACCTCTTAAAAATCAACAAATAAATATACTATCAAATATTTCCTTTTGCAGACCCCAGCAGTTTTATTGAACCGCAAATGTTCATTAGTATGCACCGATATGGAGAAGATCTTAGTGACAATTCCCTGAGTATTCCCTCCTTCATAAACAGATTGTTGATGGCTGATACATAATCCATCTGAGCATAGCAATAAAAAAGAAAATATCACAAAATGTGCCCAGGATTTCAGAGGAACTGAGTGCCAAAAGTCATAGTAGATGGAAAAATGCAATTAAAAATGTTGTATTAATTTCTTAGATTTTTACGGAGGCAATTTGTGAAACCATCACATGACCATTACATTTTTTTCCTTTTGATCAATGTGCTCATAACAATTCTTAACAGTATTCATATATAGGGTTCAACTTAATAGAACAGAATTGGAAACTCCCAAACTTTATACCCAAGAGGCTGGAGAGTTTTAAGAGACTTTTGACACTTTGCCTGGGTTTACATGATGCCAAAGCGCACAGATGAAATGTGAGAAAATGTAATCAATAATCCAGATGTTTTATCTCTATGATGCCAGTCATCCAGATGTTCTAAATACACAAGTGTTTGGGTGTGATGTAGAAGTAGTCAAAAGGACCCTTGATGCTTCCTGGAAAAGCTTGCCATTCATTCATTCATTTAACAAACATTTATTGGATGCTTAGGGTATGAAAAGTAAGGTGGGAGAAAGAACACAGGCAAAATCTCTGCTTATAACTAAGTGATGGAGGTAAGGTGCATACACAGATATTCGCAGTACAGGAAGATGCTGTGAAAGGCACTGTAGTTGTGGGAGATTGAGGGAGTAGAATTTCCTTTGGGCAGAAGGTGGTATCTAGGATGGGGTGACAGTGGAGCCTGGTCTTGGTAGATGAGTAGAACTTCAAGAGAGGGAGATGAGCAGGGAGGCCCACCCAGGTAGGGAAATGGAAGACCACTAATAATACTGGGAGAAAGGGTTGGAAGACGTGAATAGAATATTCATTTCCTTCAGCAGTATGGACAAAGTCAACACTGAGGCAACAAAATTTCGGTAAACTGTGATGATCAACATTAGTATCATGCCAGTCAAATGATGAGCCAAAAGTCATAGCAAATAGGAAAATGCAATTAAAAAGGTTTTTAATTAAAAACTTTAATTAAAAATGAATTTCTTAGATTTTTATGGATGCAATTTGGGAAACAATTACATGACTCTTATGTTTTTCCTTTTGATCAGTGTGCTCATAACAGTTTCTAATAGTATTAATATACAGGGTTCAACTTAATATAACAGCATTGGAAACTATCAAGAGGCAGAAAGGTTTTAAAAATACTTTTGTTGCTTTGTTGGGGTTTACTTGATGCCAAAGTACCAACAATATGACAGGCATTGTTCTAGGCATCAGAGATCTAAAGACAAAAGTAAAGTAGCCTCTACCCTTGAAGAGACTAGATGGGGAAGATAATATGTACGTATATTGGTGGTTACAGAGTCAACATCAAGTTGTTTGGAGGGAGAATACTAGCAGCTGGGGGTGTCGGAAAAGTCTTCATGTAGAAAGTGGTGCTTGAGCTGAGCCTTGAAGGAAACTAGAGATTCCAAGTAGTGGAAGTAAAGAGAGAGTGCAGTCCAGGCATGGAGGTAGAAGATCGATTGGAGCACATTAGAAGTAGCAAGAAGTCAAATTTAATTCAATTGCAGTGTGCCTAAGGGGAATTGTATGCTATGGAGCTAGATGGGAAGCTTTGGGCCATGTAATAAAAGTCTTTAAATGTCAAAGAGAGAGGCTGATTTTTGAGCTGCTAGATAACAGGTAGCCACATGAGCTTATTAAGTAAGGGAGTAACATGGTAAAAATCCATGTTTAAGGAAAATAATTTTGGCAGCTATGTGGAGGGTGGATTAGAGCAGGGAGAGGTTTGAGGTAGGGAGAGCAATTAAGATACAATTGCAATAATCCAGAAGGGATGTAATGAGGGACTAAACTCCTGAAATAGGGGGTATGAGTGGAAAGAAGGTGACATATATAAGAGTTACTGTGAAGAAAGAAAGGACAGCATTTGGCAACAGAATGGATATGTAGGGTGAGAGGGAGATATTGAGAATTAAACTAAGGTTTTGAACCTGGGTAATTGGAAGGATAGTGGTGCCCTCAACTGAAATAGGGACAGTCAAGAGAAGGCTAAGTTGGAGTGGGAAAGATCATGAGGTTTTTTTTTTTCAGATATGTTGAGTTTGGGACACCTACAGAAATTCAGTTCTACTGTTCAATAGAAAGTGATATGGGACTAGAATTTAGGAGAGATATACATGATATACATACATACAAACATATATACACATATGTGTGTATGTATATGTATATATGTGTATCTATATATCTCTGTATTTGTGTGTCATCAGCTTAGAGATGATGATAACTAAATCCATGAAAGCTGACTAGTTCATCCAGAGACAGAATCTAGAGAGAAGTAAAGATGGCATAAGATAAAGTCTTGTAATACTCTGGCCTTGAGGGGGCAGGACATGGTTTATGACCCAACAAAGTAGACTAAGAAGGAATAATCTGACAGGTAGGAGGAGAACCAGGAGAGAATTATGTCATGAAAATGTAGAGAGAAGAGAGTGTCTAGGAAAGGCTGATCAATAGTGTGAATGACTGTAGAGGTCAAAAATATGGAGAAAAGGCTGTCAGATTTGTTAACAAAGGAATTATTGGGAACTTTGATGAGAGCAATTTCAGTTGAGTGATGAGATCACAAACAAGATTGGAATATGCTAAAAGGTGAGCGAATGGAGAGGAAATAGAGGCAGTCATTATAGGTACTTAACAATACCTGTTCCCTTCCATTCCCTTTCCCTCTTTCTCCCCCATCCCTCCATAGAGAGTTTTTTTCTTCTAGCAGTACATAGAGAGTTTTTTTCTTCTAGCAGTTTATCTGAGCAATGGAGAGGAGATATGGGATGAAACCTAAAAGAATAGCTTTACAGATGTGGGAACTGGGTGATTTTGTATGAAGTGTGGAAAGAACCAGTAGAAAGCAAAAGAGTAAAGAGTAGAAAGTAAAGGGTTGATTGAGGGAACAATTTCCTGGAGAAGATCAGAGGGAATGGAAGCAAGCGTGCATGTAGATGAATTGTACTTGATGACAATAACGGTTACCCATCAGACCTAGAGTACAGGAGGAGAGAACAAAGAATAATGTCAAAGACTTGTAAAATGAAGAGAAGAGGGAACTCCCAGACAATGTTCTCTGTCTTTTCAGTAAATTATTGCTTTTTTTTTTTTGGAGGGCAGTTGGGGTTAAGTGACTTGCCCAAGGTCACACGGCTAGTTTTTTGTGTTAAGTGTCTGAGGCCGTATTTGAACTCAGGTACTCCTGACTCCAGGGCCAGTGCTCTATTCACTGCGCCACCTAGCCACCCCTTTTCAGTAAATTATTAAATTAAATTTAAATTAAATTAAATTACAATTAAATCTTAAATTCTGAGGGTAGGAGGGGAGTTGGTATGGGAGATTAAAGTGAAAGAAAGAAAGTTTGGGAGAGCCTCCATGAGGAATGAGATAGTCAATTAGAGATGAGTAAAAGGATTGCCTTGCTGCAGTGAGGGCCCAATTGAAATTAGATAAGATAAATTTGCAAGGACCTAGTTAGCATAATTGCATGATTTTCTCTAGCTCCTTTCCTTTCTGTTAATAATCAGTAAGCCAACTGTGTTTTGGGGGAATGTACTTTCAAAGGAAGTTTATTTGGGTAATTGTTGAAAAGTCTTGGTTGACTCAAAATGAAAATATATTTATAACAGTCTTACCCATTGGCTGTGTTCTAACTGGTGTCAGGTTGATTTAGAGTTAAGTGAAGCCAGGAGGGAGCTGATGGTCACCAAGGGTCTGGAAGTTCCATTGATGAGGTGTAGGCTCTGGGACTCCACCCCCTCCCCCTTTTTGAGCTCTCCTTGATTCTTTGAGGTACAGGCTCTGGGGGAAGACATTTGCCTGAGGTCATGAACCTTAAGTTGTGGCTCTGCCCAAGTTTTTAGTTCCCCTTTGTTCCAATGGTGATTCTTTGAGGTACAGGCTCTGGGAAAGTAAACCTTCCCAGGGAAGACATTTGCCTGCAGTCATGAGCCTTAAGTTGTGGCTCTGCCCAAGTCTTAGCCCCCTTTGTTCCAAGTTTCCCACCCTTAATGTTCCCATTCCCACCCTTGTCTATAGTCTCCAGGTAGCCTCCAGCAACTTCCCACCCTTAATCACTCATTACTGGAGTCTGACCTCATCTGACTCCTCCTAAAAACCCTCCCCAATGTCCTCCTCTGGACCACCCCTAAATTCCTCCCACAACCTTTCTGTATATAGAATCCCATCTTCCCTCCATGTGGTGTGAGAGTGCCATAGAATGCCTTAGCACACAGACTTGCTCTGTGAGAGCCCTGTGAAATGGCCTAGCACCCCATGTGGCGAACTTGAACTTTCAATAAACTTTACTTTTTCCTTGGCTGAGAAGACTTGAGTGGAATTCTTTCAGCAGGACCCGGCATGTTGGTATTTTGGGGTCTCAGGCAGCCCTAACCCTCTTTGGGCACCCTCTTCAGGATGAGACCAACAATAGGCTGTTGTGGGAAGTGAAAGGGGAGTCATGGAAAGACAGGAAGCTGTGGAAACAGGGCTATGGACTTACCTTGTGATTCCATTGTTATAGGGGAGTCTAAGATGTGGCAGCTAGATAGCAGGGATGGTAGATACCCTGCTGGTTTGGGGGTTAGGGAGATCTGAGTTTGAGCCCTGTCTTATACGTTTACTCACTGGGATCCCAAGCAAGGCATTTAACTTATTTCAGTCTGTTTCTTCATCTGTGAAATGGGGATAATAGTTGGATTTACCTTATTGTGAGCATGAAACATAAGAATTATAAAGTACTTTGTAAACCTTAAAACACATCCATACCCATCCACACATACATATTCATATATATGTTTGCTGTTGTTTATTTATATAGGTCAGTACTTTTTCATCATCTTATAGTCTTAGAAAGTTGCCTAGAGCAGAGGTGTCAAACTTTTTGCACAAGCAGCCTGCAAAACTCCCCAGATTCTAATGTAATTCACAAATGATTGACAACATAAATAAAAATACAATACAACATAGATGCTGTTAGTTTGTGGTGTTCTAAGTTAATATGCTGCCCTCAGTGATCTGTCTATATTTGAGTTTGTTGCCACTGGCCTAGAGAGGTTCTGTGACTCCCTCAGGGTCACACTGATAGTGTGGGTTAGAGATAGGATTTAAATCCAGGTCTTCCTGACTCTGAGGCCCTATGCTGCTTTCCATTGAATCATTGAGGGGAATTTTTTAAATTCAAGATTTCTGAGCTACAGTAGTTTTGATTGAAAATGGCTTCGTTCTAGCCATCATCACCATATTGTAGCCTCCTCCTCTCTGGCTTGTCATCCCTATATTCTGAACCCCCAAGGCTAGGATCATGGGCTCTAAAAGGGCAGCTTTTGCCTTATCTTACAAAACTAGTCTCCATGCTGCTTCCTGGGCATCTCCACATCAGGCTACAATAGTAGTCCCCTTGTAGCCCTCCTTTATGGGTTTTCTTTCCCCACTAGAGTGTAAGCTTTCTATGCGTAGAATTACTTTTATATGCCAGTTCATAGAACAGTGTCTGGCATATAGTAAGTACTTAATAAATGCTACATGTATACATGTATGCATGTATATGTGTGTGTGAATGGATGCATTTCTCTCTCTGATGAGCCCCTAGCTGTGATTGTGCTAGTGGGTGTCTGAAATGATGATGAGCATTCTTGATGGTGACAGATTATGAGACTAGAGTAAGGAAAATTATATGCACATGGATGTTTGTGTGGCAGGATCAAGAAACACCAAAGGTGATGCCATGAGCCTCTCATTTGGGCAGTCAGTTTGAATTGGGCTCCAAACAATAATGAAATCCCACCGTATCATTTACTTATTTGATTGTGGTAACTCCAAGTCCCTACTGATTTGGATATAATAACAGCCACATGTTCCCAAACTGAGAAAATCTAGTTCCTTTGCAACAGGCATCTTAAGCTGGTAATGTCAGCCTTGTTTACTTCTCAACAATCACGTCTGATTGTTGTGACAAGATTTTTTTTCTTTTTCTGAGGATCTACAAATCCCACGTCTACTAGCCTGGACTGAGTGTCTATCTGCTTTCGGTAGAGATGTCATGGAAAATTTGGACTTGGAGGGTGATTAATAATGTTTGGCTCTCCACAATGGCTCCATAAGTCTTGTGATGAATTGCAGTTACAAATTTTCATTGCATTTTAATAGTTCATTTACTGATGTTTATAAAACCAAAGGTCAATTCAATAACAGAAAAAAGTTGTGAATTCACACAAGTTTGTTAAAAATATAGTGAGAAACTGGCTGATAAGGTCATAAAGTTGGACAGCTGAAGGTGTCTAATTGACCTGTTTTATTTGAAAGGCCATAAAGTTTGTCATATTTTGTAATATTTTGTAAATGCCAGAGGCACAGATCTAAGACAGAAGTGCGAAGGGAAAGAGGAACGCATATTTAGATGACTCTGTGTTTTTCATCATGGTAATGTTTTCAGCTAATGATAGAAATTCCATGTCACTGAAGAATTGAATTCCACAGTCATTTCTTAAGTGCCTACTATATGTCAGGCTCTGGGATCAGGGCTGAATATACATACCCAGAACCAAAGTCTCTATCTTCAAGGAGCCTGCAGTCTCCTGAGGTTAGGGAATTGGTTAAAGCATGAATACAGATAAATATATACAAAGTAATTTATTCAGGGAGAGAATGCTAATCACTGGTGAAGAGAGACTGGGAAAATCCTCATGTAGGAGGCTTGAGCTTTGCTTTTAAGGAAACTGGAGAGTCATTTAGGCAGAGGTGAGGAGACAATATATTTTAGACAAAGGAAACCACTTGTATAATAGTATGGAGGCAAGAGATAGCCCATCATGTGCAGAAAATAGTTAGCTAGGAGGCCACCTTGGTGGGAATGCAGAATAGGAAAGAGGAGGGAAGGTGAAATCATACCAGCATAGTGGGTGGGAGCTAGATTGTGTAGGACTTTGAAATGCCTGACTTGGGCAGAGGAAAAGGATCCAAATCCAAAGCAACATTCAAAATGAAAAAGAGTTTAGGATCATAATAGACAAACAATGTAATAATACTGAGTATTCATAATATGGTACTTTACGATCCTATTTGATTCCCACAATTATAGGAGGGAGATAGCAAAGGTGTTGTTATCCTCACTCGGGCACTAATTTGCCCATTACTCACTGGCAAAGCCAGGGCTTAAATTCAGCTTTTTTTGTCCAACATTCTTTATTCTGTATCTTTGCCCATCAGCCCTTTATGTTCCCAGTGAAAGGTTTACTGTGGGGGATATCTTAGTTACTGTATCTATTTCTAGGATAACAGGTTTTTTTTTTAATATCTTCCATATATGGCCAATTGGAGTGACTTAAAGTCTTTAGTGCTATGAAAAAAACAACCTATTTTTATTCAGTTCCCAGATATTTGTTCATAGGTTACTCACAGAGAAGTACACAATGATATAAAGGTTTTCATTCTGCAAAACATTGTATATGCTTTAAGCAGCCCTCCAATACTATGGAGCATGCCAAGTTTTCAAGCTTTGTGTTTTCTTTAAAAAAATTAGCACTATCTCTCTACCACTGTAGATTATTGAGAAGAGAAAGCCGCTGGTCTGTGTACAACAGGAGTTACTAACCTGGGGTATATGGACAGATTTCAGTGCATCTGTGGACTTGGAAGGGAAAGGTTACATCTTTTTTCCCTCTAATATCTAACTGCAATTTCATATTTCTTTCAATTGAAAATTAAACAAACAAAACCCAAATCTGATTCTAGGAAGGGGTTTATAGGCTATTCTAGACACATGAAGAAGAACAGGTCTACACAAATTCTTGACTTTGCAACACTGACCTGCTCAGTTCAGAGTGACCTGGAGGAGTTTTGGGTTGCGGTGCAGTGCAAAGAATGTGGATTTGGAATCCAAGGATGTGGGCTAAAACCCAAGCTAGGCCATTTAATTCCTGTGTGACCTTGAGTGAATCTTTACTTCTCTTTGGGCCTCAGTTTCCTTATCTGTAAAATGAGTGGCTTGACCTCTGTGGATATCTGGTTCCTTTGAACTCTAAGCCTATGATCCTATAGTGTATGTGCTCACCCAGTTCCATTGGATTCCAATTTGAAAAGCTACTCAGTCCCATTCACGGTAGGGACAAGCAAGAGGAAGGACTGCAGCCATGATTGATGGAGGTGGAAGTAGCATTAAAAATACAAAAACTGTGCCCACAACTAATTGCACCTGCAAATAGCTAAGTGTGCCTGCAATTAGGCCCTTGCATCCTCAAAATTAGATGTAATTAACTAATCAGGGCTGTAATTACTTGTGCACACAATCTTTGCACCTTCAGCTAACTATGGCTACAGAAATTTTTCCCTAGAAACATTGATGCTGGATAAAGATGTGACCCTAGGAGGAAGAGTTGGCTGCATCATTACTGGTGCTTGGCAGATTGCTGTTGTGGGCTTGTGCGCGATACTAGAGATCTGATGAGCAAATAGGAGTATTCAAAATGAAGGGAGAAGAGAAAATTGTGCCCTTTCTCATCCAATCCAGAGAGTTTCAAGATTTCCAATGGGTGCGCTTTCTTGATGTCAAAATGCTGGTGTCTTATTCTTTCTATATTTTTTTGGGACAAATTAATTTTGCAAATATATTGGAGAAACTTTTTATTGTTGAAATATCCTCAGCACTCTGATGTTTAGTGCTGTATATCTACATGTTCCTCTAATTATCTTAACTTCCTTCTGCTTTTTATAGATCTTCCAATTTTCTTTTCTACCAGCTATATTTTTAAAAGCCATCTGTGTATTACTTACATGACTCTTTATATCCTCACTTAATCATATTGGCCTGTTTTGCCCTTTTCCATCTTTAGACTTAATTAAGATGAGTTTCATTGCAATCTTTTTGTTCCTTAAATATTTCAAACTTCTCTACCTAGAAGATTGCACTCATAATGATACAGTGGCATTCCAGAGTCCTAAGGACATTCCATTCTCCCCTCCAAGTCACCTTCCCTAACATCCTCAGGTGCACTATCACCACGTACATGCCCGTAACACTTAACGTCGAATGCTATTCTGAATGCCTCATACCGTACACAGACGTGTGGCTTTCATTTCAGAATATCTCCTTGTGTAGGTACAGAGGGACTCCAAAGTCGGAGTATGGTTTCAAGCTTTAATGACTTCAGATAGCACTTTGGCTTTTGGTACACCTTATATAGAATGAACCACCCTTAACTTGATAGATGCTTTTTCATTACTGTTATCACCATCAACATCTGGGTAATGAATCGACTCAATAACTGGTTCATAAGCACATAGTCTGTGCCAGGTACTGTGCTAAGTGCCACAAAGGGAAGAAGATGGATCGGATAATATTTAGAGAAGATGGAAGGACCAAGCGAGCATTTTTTGAGGATGAAGGAGACAAGGGCATGCTTGTAGGAAGTCGGGAAGGAGTCAGTAGATAGGGAGAGGTTGAAGCTAAGTCAAAGAGTAGGATGACAGAGGGGCAGCCTCTTGGAAGAGATGGGATGGAAGGGGATTGCCCGACACTGAGAACTCATCATGCTCTACCTTTTGTCGATTTCAGGCCTCTTTTAATCAGGGAGAATATTTTCTGATCCATTCATCCTCATTGCTTTGTAGTTCTGTAATCCCACCACTAACCCTAACCCTAATTACCTGAAGAAGTAATGCAGTCACTATCTTTGAAACTCTCATGTGTCAACCATCATTTTGCAATTCTTTCTCTTCACAGATTCAGTCTCTACAATGAGAGCTTTCCAGTTTCTTCAACCTACTGTCTGTCTTCTTTTTCTCCCATTCATCTAGTCAATTTGAGACACTTTAATTGTATATTTTCAGCCTTAACCCAAAGATTTAATGGCATTTTTGCACTTGCATACATCCCATGATAGTCATAATAGCAACTTATTTTACAAAACACATTTTCTTGTTTTTTTTTTCTTAATTGGCATTTCATTTTTATTGTTGCTGCATCAACAGTTAGTTCTAGGGCAGCATTTCTAAAGCACTAGTCCATGGCCAACTTTTATTGGTCTTCAAAACTGTTTTACTACCAAATATCCTTACGACTTAGACCCTGTAAACTTTAGAATATAATCACACAGAAGCCGGCCATTTCTTATCCTCCTGATTTCTCTATTTCTGTTGATGGTACTGTCATTTCTGTCTGCCACCAATCAGTTTTCCAGTTTCAAATCCTCAGTGCTCTTTGATTTTTCTCTCTCCCTCATGTTTACATCTAGTCACATCCCAGAATAGTCTATTCTCCTACAACATCTCTTGTGTCCCTTCCCTTCTCCCTACTCACATGACCATAACTCTGGCTAAAGTATTCATCACTTCTTAGGAGGTAACACCAAATCTCCTTATTTTCGTATTCAAAAATCTTAAGTGACTCTCTCTTGTATCTAGGATAAATTATGCACTCCTTAGCCTAGCACCTAAGGTCCTCTACCATCTGGTTCCCACTGGCCTTTCCAGTCTTGTTTCCTGTTTTTTTCTCCTTCCTATATTCAAACTGCATAACTAAGCAGTGCCCAGACTTGAGCTTCTGTCTCTGGAGCTCTCCTTTCCTTCACCCGCCCTATCACATATTCTCTTGCATTATAGTTATGTTGTTGCCCTGACCACTTCACCCCAAGCTCTCAAGGTGAGGAATAATCACTTTTTTGGTTTCCCTGGAGCCTAGCATAGCATCTCACACGTAGTACGTGCTTAATACTCAGTACTCAAATGGATTTACGACCTTATCAGTTCAGGATGATGATCATAAGCCTTTCCAGGCCACCTACCTGTGTGGCGCTTGTCCATAACATCCCAGAAGTTCATCATAGGTGGTTCACTCAACAGGCAGGAGGCATCCCTTGCTTTCTCCTGACATTCCCAGAATGCCAGTGGAGAACTGACACTGACCCCCTTGTCACTTGACCAGCTCGTATTATTTTCTGATTATATAATTGTTGTTGTTGTTCAATTGTTTACAATTATACAGTTACTTCTTGACTTTTTTTTTTTACTTCTGTTCTGTTTTGGCCACATCGGCTGTATGTCACAGTCTCTCCATTGTCCTAATTATGATATTAATTTTTAATTTTTCAGATGCTATTGTACTCCATATTTTACCATCATGCTACAGAAGAATTTGTTGTTATAAAGGTGGGGCTCGACTTTCCTGATAAGTTTGGTAGCATTGAAGGAGCTCAGTGCAATTTCCCAAAGGCGATCCAGCTCACTTTCCTCTGCCAGTTTAACTTAGGGTCCAATTTCTTGTCCATCTGTGCTGTCTATTCATGATATGCATACTGATGGACACACTGCATAGGTGCTTAAAGTATTTAGATTGAATATAATAATTTGCAGAAGAGAAAAAAGTGAAAGGGTGGGCCTGTTATATCCAAATACTGGACTTCAGAGGCATTCTCTCTTTAGATATTTATTGTTGTCTTCATTGGTCTACTTAGGGAGCCATCCCTTATAGTAATATTCTTAAAGGCAGAAAAATAGTATATCAAAACTAACATATCAGTCAAGTCTGAAAGCACCTGCAGTGTTTTATGTCCATAGTCCCCCTCCTATATTGGGGCAGGGTGCAGGGCAGGCACATAGTTTTTCAGGGCCAAAAGTGATCCTGACAGTTTTATAATATTAAGTTTATTTGTTTTTTTTTCTTTCTACTTGCATTGATGTCAACATTGTGTGCAGCATTTTCCTACTTCTGTTTATTTCACTTTGCATCATTTATTTTCCTGTGCTTCTTTGTATTCATCATATTCATCCACTGGAATAATATTTCATTACACTCATGTGCTGCCATTGTTAGCAGTTTGCACATTGATGGTCCTTAACTTTGTCTCCAGTTCTTTGATGCTATAAGAAATATTGGTGTGATCTTTTTGGTGTGCATGTGTGTGTGGGGCACTTCTTTCAGTCTTTCCCTTTTGATCATTTATTCGTTAGAAAATGATTCTTGGTCCTACATATTTGTATTAGGACTCACCCCACCCTTCACCCCCTGCTTACATACTGTATATCACTTTTCAAAAATATTTCATGCAACCACTTTTTCTAGTCATCTGTGTTACTCTTTACCACAGTTACATTGATTTTTGTCAGTGCTTGAGCTTTTCAATTTTTGTAATAAAATTTATCTTCTTTACCTTTTCTAATCTCTATTGTTTGTTTGGTTAAGAATTCATTCCCTAGCTCTAGCTGTGAAAAGTCCTTAATCTGTTTTTCTTCATTTTTTTAAAGCTGTGACCTTTATATTCAGGTTGCACATCCCTTTTGAGTTTATTGTGGTATATGGAGTCAAATGTTGGTCTGAATCTAATTGCTTCCTTTTCATTTTCCCAAGGACTTCTAGAATAGGGCATTCCTTTTCCCAAATGGTTTAGGGTTTGGCATCTACAGAACGCTGACTAACTGAGTTCCCTTGTTGATCTTTGCTTATTCAGACTATCATACTTTTCTACTTTTTAACTAGTTCCAAATAGTTGTAATAGATTTTTATGAATATCCTTTTTATCACCTGAATTTCCCTCTGTATCTTTCCTCTAGGTACTTTTCACAGAGCCCTCTCTTAAAAGAAATGTTTTTTAGAGAAAAAAAGGGAAGAGAAACCCATCAATATATGAAAAAATCTATCTTAAAGCATATCCATACATCAAAAAATAATTTACAATATTCCATGTCTATGAGTCCCCTCATCTCTGTAAAGGAGTGGGAGGAGATATCTTACTCTTTCTAATTTTTCATTAAATTTTACTTGTTTTCTGGTTGTTTTTCTTTCCATTGATATTACAGTGGTCATTGTGTATGTGTTGTCCTGGCTCTGCTTGCTTCTCCTTACTTCAGCCAATGTCAGTCTCTCCATGTTTCTCTGTATTCCTCATCTGTGTACCGTCTTACCACACAATAACATTCCGCTCTTCCCTATTTGACATGTATCTACTTTGTTTCTTATTCTTTACTATAAAAAGTTTGGCTAGAAATAGTTTGGAGACTTTTCTTGTCATTGATTTCCTGGGGTGGGGGGGGGAGGGCGCGGATGTATACCCAGCAGGAGAATCTCTGGTTCAAAGAGTATGGAAATTTCAGTCACTTGATTTGTATAATTCCAGAATGCTTTGCAAAATGGTTTGTATTTTTTTGCTACCACAGCAAGAATTGTATTATAATATTTAAATGTATATGGGGGCTTTGTGAGATGCCAGGTAAAACCTCAGTGTTTGGGGTTTTTCCCCCCACATTTCTCTTATTACTAGTGATCTACAGTGCTCTTACCTATAGTTCTGAATAGTTTTTTTTTTTTGCTTTCTGGAGGGAAATTGGGTTAAGTGACTTGCCCAAAGTCACAAGACTAGTAAGTGTGTCTAGTGTCTGAGACCAGATTTGAACTCAGGTTCTCCTGACTGCAGGGCCAGTGCTCTATTCACTGTGCCACCTAACCTCTCCTAGTTATGAATATTTTGCAATTCTTTTTACTACTGTTTGTTCATATCCTTTGACCATTTACCTATTGGGGAATATCTCTGGATCATATATATTTGTACTAGTTGTCTGTATATCTTGGATACCAAATACCTGACATCATTGATACATAGATTTTTTTCCCAGTTGACCCTTTCTCTTTTTAGTCTAGATTCATCAATTATGTTTTTGAAAAAAAAAAGCCTTTCAGTTTCATATAATCAAAATGATCTCTTGCAATTCCTTTTCTTCCTTGTTTGTTTAAGAATTCTTTTCCCATAGTGGTGAACGGTATATGGCCTGCTGCTCTGAGATTTTTTTTATGGTATGATCTTTAATATTAAGGTCATACATGACCTTTTTTAGTCTAAGCCTAGTTTCTCCCAGAGTGCCTTCATTTTTTCCCAGTAGATTAAAAATTTTTTTAAAAAAAATCATAGATAGAGAATTCTTTCCTTAGATAATTTCAGTTTGAGAGTTTATTTAATAATGGGTTATATTGTGCCCCATTTTTTCCTAATTCATTCTTCTGTAATCTGTTCTGCTGATTTATTTTTCTATTTACTTAACAGGTACCAAATGAGTTTGATGACTGATGCTTTACAATATAGTTTGAGGTCTGGCAATGTTATTACCTACTTCCTACTTCCCCCTCTCTCTCATTATTTCCTTTTCTATTCTAAAGTTTTTCTTTCTCCAAATAAATTTTGTTAGAATTGTATTTGGCATTGTATAGTATCCCTTTGATAGTTTGGTATAGCGTCCAATCTAGAAATGGACTTTGGTAGCACTGTCATTTTTATTACATTGGCGCAGTCCAACCGTTATCACTGAATGTTCTTCCCCCTACTTAAGTTCTCGATATTTTCAGGAAAAACTGTTTGTAACTGAGTCTTTCTAAGTATGAAGTGTGCCTTGGTAGATCAACGCCCAAATATGTTGTGCATCTTTTACTTATTTTGCATGACATTTTCCTTTCTATTACTGCCTCTTGAGTTTTGTTATTGTTATACAAAAATGCTGTTGATTTTTTCTGGGGGGAGGGGCCAATCTTTTTGAGGATTACAGTTTTAGAGTTTAATTTGAGGTCTGGAAGCATTTTTCCCTTTCCTTATGACTTTTAAAAATGATTTCCCTTGAGATGCTAGGTCTTTTGTGAATATTTTGTCTAACTCTATGAAGGAAGCTCCTGGTAGTTTGACTGGCATACCAAGAATATAAATTAACATAGGTCATATTATCAATTTAATGAGAGTGCTATGACTCACCCACGAGTAGTCAAATATCCTTCCAATGATGTGAGTCAGTATGTTTTCTTCGTGTTTCATCATTGTTTGTATCTCGAGTATGTGCTGGTCAGTTGACTCAGATATTTCATTTGATTATTTTTTCCTAGATCTTATTATCACTCTATTGAAATGCTGTTTAATATAACTCTATTTCACATTCTGCTATTTTGCTGAAGCTATTGATGGTCTCAGTTTCTCAACTGATTACATAGAATTTTCTAAGTAAATTGTCATGTCTTCTTTATCAATTTATTGGCCTTTGATCTATTTCTCTTGTCTTTCTGTTATTATGATCACGTCTATGATTGTGTCAAATTTTAGCATGGAAAGGGGACATCTCTATGTATTTATTGCTAATACTTGTAGTGTTTCCCCATTGCCTATGATGCTATCTTTTGGTTTTAGAGATCTATTTTTATCATCCTGGTGGAAAAAAGGTCATTTTATACCTCTGCTTCATAGGATTATTAGAATAAATTAGTGTTTTACTTTGTAAAAGGCTTTTCCTGAACCTTTTTAATTGAAAATGGTCTAGAACAATTAAAAATGAATATTGCAAAATTATAAAGAACAAATTTGGTCCCCCAAAAGAAATAAATGAAGTTATCTTCTTCTACTCTTTTACTGTTTTACAGATGGGGCAGGGGTCCATAGGTGTGGATCAGTGCATATGATGTCTGATAGTTTTTCAAAGTATTGATTAGTTTCACTGAATTTTTTTCCTACTTTTGTTTCCTTTAAAATATTGTCTCTTATAAGGGATGGTTCTCTGAGAGGGGAAGGTGGAGTAATTTAAGCAGAATTTCAGAGTACATAAAAGCAGAAATTATCAATAAAATTATTTTACATAAAAGAAATTTTAGGGATATGGTGAGAATTTTAGGTTACACAAAAACAATTAATATAAATAAAATTATTTTACAAAAAAGAAATTGTATGTACTCAGGGTCCACTGCAGGGTAAATATAGATGATACAACAAGAAGCAAAAAGAAAAGTTTTTGATATTGTTATATTTAACATGATTAATTTTGCTGTCTTCCTAAATATTGAACAATTCTTATAATCCTGGTAAAAATTGAATTTAGTCATAAATAATTTTTTGGATATATGGCTCTTCTATTGTTTCCAGGATTTTATTTAACAATTTTGAATCTATATTCATTAAATACATTGTTTTATAGATCTTCATGTTCTCCTTCCTGGGTTTAAATGTATATTTGTCACATAAAAGGAGTTTGGTAAGGTACATTTTCTAAAGATAAATTGTATAGTATAGGTATTGGTTTTTAAACTTTTGGTAGAATTTTCTGGTAGATCTATTTGGACCATAGGCTATTAATTTTTTCCTTTGGAAGTTCTTTATCACTAGTTCAATTTACTTTTCTGGAAATGGATTGTGTAAGATCTTTTTGGTATTCTATTCTTTTTTTTTTTTTTAGATAACCTTCTTTTTCTTTTAAACGATCAGTTTTGCTAGCCTGTTGCTGTGGTAATCCTTTATCAGTGCTATAGTATTTTAAAATTTTTTCTGCCTCATCTACTTCTTCTTTAATTATCAAGATTTGTGCTTATTTTTGTGCTTATCTTTTGTGCTTATTTTGTTTAGCTGTTTTTACCGCCCCCCCACCAATTTTTAGGTCACATACTCAGTTCACTAATCCTTTCTAGTTTATTAATGTATTTTCTCAAATATAGATTTTTTTTTTACTCTTAGGACTGTTTTAGTTGTGTGTCTGATTTTGGTATATTTCCTCATAATTATCACACAATTATTGTTTTTAAGATTTTTCTTTGGCTCACATTATTCAGGATGTCTGTATTAAGTCTTCATTAAAGTCTGTATCTTTTGCTTGTGCTCTCTATGTTTATTTTTATTGTGCTGTGGTCTGTAAAGCATATGTTTAGTATTTTACTCTTTATTATTAATTTATAATTTCTCTGCTCTATTATATGTTAAGCTTATTTTTTATTTTTATATAATGTTCCCATTCAGAAGATACCATAAGCCTTTGAGCTTTCCATTATGTAACACTTTATTCAGTTTTATATTTTCTCTTTTTTTTTCTTTTTTTTTCTTTTTGGAGGGCAACTGGGGTTAAGTGACTTGCCCAAAGTCACATGGCTAGTAAATGTGTCAAGTGTCTGAGGCCGAATTTGAACTCAGGTCCTCCTGACTCCAGGGCCGATGCTCTATTCATTATGCCACCTAGCTGCCCCTATATTTTCTCTTACTCTCTGTTTACCTCAGTTTCCACATCTATAAAATGGGGAATCTTCCTCCCAGGGTTTTTGTGAGGATCAGATGTGATAATAATTGTCCAATGCTTAGCACAATGCCTGGCAGGTAGAAGGCTCTATATAAATGATAGGTACAGCCAATTAAGCAGTAACTTCAGAATCTCCCCTTTTCTGTAATGTCTGAGTTTTAGTCATTTTATTCTACTGCACCCTTGTCCAATCAATTTTTCCATAGTTAGATCTCATTATTTTTGATTGCTTTCTGGTTTATTTTGAATTTTAGTCTCTGATTCATGGATTATACCCCTTTTGGTTACTTCTTATCCTATACAGTTCCTCGTTAGGTTAAAGCTTCTGAACTGCTAGCTTTGTAGTCCATAGTACATCTAATTCCTCTGGTGTTACCCCTACCCCAACCCTTTTTTGCTATGCTTTGCTCTTAAAATTATCAAATTTGTGAAGGAACCAGTAGTAGAAAGAAGCCTTGCCACTTGATAGAGGTTACTCTTTGCCCCACCTCATGTGGCCATTCCCCTCTATTTAGTATGGTCAATCACCTTCCCAATGACTGTGCCATCTCTTCTCTAAATCTATTTGCTCCCCACTACTCTGTATGTTGGCCTCCTAATGCACTAATCTCTGCCTGTTCCCCCCCCATCATGTCTATATTTATAAGGTGTCTCTTTCTACCATCCTACAAATACCTATTCCCATGTCAGAATATTCTGCAGCAGCATTGTATCACTGTTTGCCACCCCCTCTCCAATTCATCTGAACTTCTTCCCCTCCCCCCATTGTCACTTAATTTTCTGTCCCCATCCACACCCTCTTCAATTCCTTCACACAAAAGATATCGATTTGCTTTGAGGGAAACTGGGGACCTGAATTCAAGCCCCGTCTCTGATACATTACCTTTGTGATACTGGGCAAATCACAAACTCTCTGATCTATAGTTTCCTCATTTATTAAATAAATGAAGTAAATAAATTTATGATAAAATAAATGTGGTTCCTTCAGTCTCTCTATAAATGATTGAAAAATCAGTTCTGCTCTCCTACATTTTTTCTTCCTGGTATTTAATTAAAGTTCTCCTTAAATATTTAGCCCCTTGTGCCTTTTAAAAAATCCCTTAATGGTCTATCTTTGTTCCTTTTGTCCTATCAATCATTTCATTGCTCTCTTTTAAACAAGAACCTCTAAGTATGAGAACTGATTTTGTTATTTACTATTTTCTTCATCAATTCCACCCCCTTACCCCCCACCCCTCCCCTGTCCCTACTGCCCTCTGTGTATTGTTATCCCAATTAGAATGCAAGCTCTATAAGGTCAGGGATTGGTCGTTTTTTACATTTGTATCCCCATTGCTTAGCAAGTTGTTGTTTAGTTATGTCCCACTGTTAGTGATTCAGTGGACCATACTGTCCATGGGGCTTTCTTGGCAAAGATACTGGTGGATTAAGGCAAAAAAGAGGTTAAGTGACTTGCACAAGGTCACACAGCTAGTAAGTGTCTGAGGCCACATTTGAGCTTTGTTCTTCCTTACTCTAGACCTGGGCTTTATCTAGTGGACCATCTTGGCACATGATGAGTACCTAATGATGTTTCCATACATTTGTCTTTCTTATACTTCTGTTTGTGAAGTTTACAAGTTGAATATTTTGCTTGTGTCTATGATTTTTTAAATGAATTCTTGTCTCGAACATCCAAGTTTTTCTTGATGAAGGATCAGGTTTGCAGTATCTATCACTTTGGGTTATAGTTTAAACTCCTTTGTTTCTTAGAAGATACTCTTCCCTGCACTGCAGTTTCTCATGGCTACAGACTGATTCTACAGTAATTCAATTTTTTTTCTTTTATATTTTAGTCTTTCTCCTGATCTCTTGTGAAATCTATTGTTTGTCATTGAATTTGTTAAATGTAACTGTGATATAATGAATTTGAAGGCATTTCACTTTTCTGTTGGCAATCTGAAATCTCCCTGTTGATTCTCTTGATGTTTTGTTGTCTGTGTTCAGTAATTCTGGACAGTTTTCTTATCTTTTCCCTTCATTCTGGTATTCACTTTCAAGATTGTAAGTCTTCAGAGAGATCTAAGATAGTCAAATGATCTCTGTACCACACATCTTTTTGGCTTGTAAGGAACTCATCTGCTCTTTTCATACTGTTTCTTCTTGCTTCGCACATGCCTACTTTTCTTCCTCTTTTTGATGTATTCTTAATCTGTTGACCTTTCTCTCAGCGTTTCCACTTTAGAGAGATTCTCCACCATGGATCTAATTTCATATTCTACTAACAGTCTTTTAAATTATGCATTGAGAGCTCTAATTTATGACCTATATTTATTCTTTTTTTTAATTTTAAATTTTTATTTATTTATTTATTTATTTTAAAATTAACTTGTTTGTTCACTTTTAGGTTACGAGATTCTGTTCCATAGTCACTTCAGTTATAGATTTTTCTCCCCTTCCTCCCCATTCCCC
>CM053602.1:8138345-8177308 GCA_028646575.1 Pseudocheirus occidentalis | reverse complement strand
CATTGGCTATAACACCTATACAACCAGACGATGGTACAATGTGAAGGAGTTTGCAGATCTTATACATGATTGTATGCCACCATGGCCTGGATGGGGGTGGGAGGAAGGGGAGAAAAATCTGAAACTCAAGTGACTCTGGAACTGAATCTTGTAATCTAAAAGTAAACAAACAACTCAATATAATAAAAAAAAAGACAGAGAAAAAAAAGAATGCTCATGTAGAAAAAAAATTAATAGATAACTTGATGTTCTCATTCATGTATAACTCAGGAATGCCTTAGCCTGATCCCTGGGCTCACTAAAGTAACAGGCTTGTTAACTTGTTATATTAACACATACTACATCAGAGAAAAAACAAATGTGAGCATCATGAGAAGTCTCAAAATAATCAGTTTTTTTCTTTGCTCTAAGCTGATTAAGTGGTTTTCCCAAATGATATGAATTCATTGGCGTCCCCATAACTCTACAGCGTCCACTCTACCATATTACTGAGAATCATAGAGGTGAGGCCATTTCATCACTCCTTGCAAAAAAAAAAGCAAAGCGTCTGCTAAAATCTGACTTTATTTGATTTACTCTCCAAGACTGTTTTTTATTAAATATGTTTGACTGCCATGTCTAGTTAAATGTAGAATTAATTTTGGCAAACTAAAAAAATAAAACAAATAATTAGGAATTATTTTGCCCAATTGTATGCATATAAATTTGAAAATCTTAGTGAAATGGATGAATATTTATAAAAATATTATAAGTTGCCCAGTTTAACTGAAGAGCAAGTAAATTACTTAAATAATCCCATCTCATAAAAAGAAATTAAACAAGCCATCAGCAGACTCCTTAGGAAAAAATCTCCAGGGCCAGATGGATTTACTAGTGAATTCTGTCAAACATTTAAAGAACAATTGATTCCCATACTCTACGAACTCTTTAGGAATATTGGTGAAGAAGGAGTCTTACCAAATTCTTTTTATGACACAAATATGGTACTGATACCTAAATCAGGAAGAGACAAAAAGGAGAAAGAGAATTATATACCAATGTCCCTCATGAATATAGACGAAAAAATTTTAAATAAAACATTGGTAAAAAGACTATAGCAACTTATCACAAGAACAATACACTTTGATCTGGTAGGATTTATTCCAGGAATGTAAGTATGGTTCAGTATCAGGAAAACCATCAGTATAATTGATCATATCAACAATAAAACTAGCAGAAACCATATGATTATCTCAGTAGATACAGAAAAAGCTTTTGACAAAATATAACATCCATTCCTATTAAAAACACTAGAAAGTATAGGAATAAATGGAGTTTTCCTTAAAATAATAGGTAGCATCTATTTAAAGCTATGAGCAAGTATTATATGTAATGGGGATAAACTAGAAGCATTTCCAATAAGATCAGGGATGAAACAAGGATGGCCACTATCACCCCTCTTATTCAATCTGGTACTAGAAATGCTGGCAGTAGCAATTAGAGAAGAAAAAGAAATTGAAAGAATCAAATTAGGTAAAGAAAAAACTAAGCTATCACTCTTTGCAGATGATATGCTTAGAGAATCCTAGAGAATCAAGTAAAAAACTACTTGAGACAATAAATAAGTTTGGCAAAGTTGCAGGATATAAAATAAACCCACATAAATCCTCAGCATTCCTATATATTTCTAACAAAATAAAACAGCAAGAGATAGAGAAATCTCTTTTAAAGTTACTATAAACATTATAAAATATTCGGGAATCTACATGCCAAAACAAGAACCTATATGAACACAACTACAAAGCAATTTTCACACAAAATAAGTCAGATCTAACTAATTGGAAAAACATAATTTGCTCATGACTGGGTTGAGCTAATATAATAAAAATGACAATTTTACCTATATTAAATTACATATTTAGTGCCATACCAATCAGTCTACCAAAAATTACTTCATAGAGGTAGAAAAAATAGTAACACAATTCATTTGGAAGAACAAAAGATCCAGAATATCAAGGCAGTTAATGAAAAGAAATGATAGGGAATGTGGCCTAGCCATACCAGATTTTAATTTGTATTATAAAGCATCAGTCATCAAAACTACTTGGTACTGGATGAGGAATAGAGTTGTGGATCAATGGAATATTGGGTACAAAAGACTCAGTAGTCAGTGATTATAGTAATATACTGTTTGATAAGCCTAAAGACCTCAGTTTCTGGGATAAGAACTCACTATTTGACAAAAACTGCTGGGAAAATTGGAATATATATGGTAGAAACTGGGTATAGACCATCATCTCACGCTGTACACCAAAGTCAAGTCTAAATGGGTGTACAATCTGGGTATAAAAGCTGACACTCTAAGCAGTCTTGGAAAGCAAGGGATAGTTTACCTGTCAGATTTATGGAGAAGGGAAGACTTTATGACCAAAGAAGAGTTGGAGAGCATTAGAAAATGCAAAATACATAATCTTGATTACATTAAATTGAAAAGTTTCTGTACAAACAAAGCCAATGTAACCAAAATTAAAAGGGAAGTGGGAAATTGGGAAAGAATTTTTACAACCAGTGCCTCTGATAAAGGCCTTATTTCTAAAATACACAGAGAATTGAGTCAAATCTATAAGAATAAAAGTCATTCCCTAATTGATAAATGGTCAAAGGATATGAACAGGCAATTTTCAGAGGCAGAAATTAAAGATATCTAGTAACATATACTCTAAATCACTTTTGATTAGAGACATGCAGTTCAAAACAACTTTGAGGTACAACATATCACTGGCCAGGTTGGCTAAGATGACAAAACAGGAAAATGACAAGTGCTGGAGAGGATGTGGAAAAATTGAAACACTAATGCACTGTTGGTGGAGCTGTGAACTGATACAATCATTCTGGAGAGCAATCTGGAACTATGCCCAAAGGTCTATAAATAATTGCATACCCTTTGACCCCAATAGTACCACTTCTAGGGTTGTATCCCAAAGAGATCATAGAAGGGGGAGGAAGACCCATATGTACAAAAATTTTTATTGCAGCTCTCTTTGTGGTAGCAAAGAATTGGAAATTAAGGGGATGTCCATCAATTGGGGAATGGCTAAACAAGTTGTGGTATATGAATGTAATGGAATACCATTGTGTTATAAGACATGAGGAGAAAATGGACTTCATATTTACCTGGAGAGACTTATACAAACTGATGCTGAGTGAGAAGAGCAGAACCAGGAGAAATTTGTACACAGTGACAGACACAATGTATGTGTGATGACTGACTTTGATAAACTGGACTCTTCTCAGCAATGCAAGGTTATAACACAACTTTAAAAGACTCGGGATGGAAGTAGATGTCTACATTCAGAGAAAGATCTAGAAAGAACAGAGTTTGAATGCAGACTGAAGCAAACTACCTGCTCTCTTTATTTTTCTTATTTGGTTTTTTTTCCCCTTTCCCATTGTTCATTCCATTGGTTACAATCCTTCTTTACAACCTGACTAATGTTTGATGTGAAAGTATTTGCAGATCCTATACTTGATTGCATGCTGCCATGGCGGGGGGAAGGTGAGGGAAGGGGAGAAAGTTTGAAACTCAAGGGATCGTGGAACTGAATCTTACAAACTAAAAATAAACAAACAAATTAACAAAGACAAAAAACAAAGCAAAAGATTAAAAAAGAGAAAAGTCTAAGTTGTATATTAGGAATTTCTGTGAATTCAGACAAACACAAGCCACCTGCCTGACAGTGAATTTGGAGGCTAGACAAAGCCCAAGTAGCAGAATTTGTGGTGCTGTGTTGAAGGTAGTCATGAAAAGGGGGAAGGTCTTGGCTACTAAGAGCTTTATTCTCATCCTCAATGTAAAGAAAGTAGAAAAGGCACAAGGAATGTGTTGGTTTCTATCCATTATACTACAGGAGGAAAAAGACCTCTGTTTTTATTGGACCTTCTATCAATTTGATTCTTCTCTTCCTTCTTCCCCACCTCAAAGGGAGAAAATGTTGGCAGAAAAAAGGGCGGCAACCGCTACTAAATTTGATGATCACAGAGACTGATACAGGACAGAAAGTCATATTTTTATGAAAAAAAATTTAAAACTGTCTGCAAAATAATTGCCTAGGTCAGTGGTTCTCAACCTTCCTAATGCTGTGACCCTTTAATACGGTTCCTCATGTTGTGGTGACCCCCAACCATAAAATTATTTTCGTTGCTACATCACAACTATAATTTTGCTACTGTTATGAATCTATCTGATATGCAAGATGTATTTTCATTGTTACAAATTGAACATAACCCACAGGTTGAGAACCACTGGCCTAGGTCAACTATAAAGCTGGTCTCAAATTTATATTGAAAATAGCTTGTTTGTACATCGTTCTTTATTGTCACTCCCATTTGATATAATTCCCTGGTGGTAGGATAAGTACACAAAAATATCAGTGAGAGAGAACTTCCCTCCTCCAAGGGCCACAGATTTTTCCAGGAGAGAAATTAATCTTCATTTCTGCTCCTCCAAAGTAGACATATGCTCTCCATTTCCTGATACACATCAGTAAACAAAGGGGAAGCTGGTACTTGGAATTGTTGTGTCCCAGCCCAACCTTCCCCTAAGGATGACAATCTTCTAGTGCCAGCAACTGCCTAGCAACCTTTCTGTATCCTGTTGCTGTCTTGCTGGCTATTTAGTCTCTTGAGGATTGAATCACATACACTGTTATGATTAGCATGGAATCACCAGAGATTTTCCCCAGGGTATCAACATTCTTGGGTGTTTTGTAGTGTATAACAAGGGGTATAGGGAAAGCAGAGAAGAGTAGTAGGAAGGATATTAGCCCCCCCCCATGTTTGTTCCTTGTGAGAAGGAAAGCCCCTTTCCCCCAACTCTCTCTTCTGATGCCAGGTCACTCCCAGGCCTTCATTGCCCACCTGAACATCCATTCACCAGCATTCCCATCTCCCAGAGCCTGCCTTGTATTATTACTGCCACAGTAGGATTGTTTCTGAGTAGGGTGAACTATCCATATTCTATCCAGCCTTGGACCCACTCTCTACAGGATATCCAAGATTAGAAGCATTTACCAGCCTTGGCATGTCCAGGGACTCCCCTTTTCTGTATGAATTTGCCCTGGGGACCAGAATTTCCAGTTTGGGCTCTGATAATAGGAGACAAAAATCAAAATCCTTGCCGAGATTCACACAGTTGCTTCCCTTTCACATCCTCTGATAGATTGGTACAAGAGAAGTAAATTATTCACGTTGTTGAGGCCAGAGGAAATATATTTTGCCCTCAGTTTTCTGGATAACTCGGGCACTAATAACCATTTCTCTTGAGATAACTATTTATACTACTGAGGTGTATTTTTTTTTGGTTTCAGTCATCCAGAAAATGTATGTGTAGACTTAGCTGTTGAAAAATGCGTATTTGGCAAGTTAGATAAGACACGGAGTTGATCATTTGCTAATATGTTATTCTTCTTAAAAGAGTTGTCACTGATTGAGGATTATATTTTCTATACATACATACACACATAAGTGTGTATGTATGTATGTATGTGTGCATGCCTGTATATATAAACTATACACATATTTTTCCTCATGTTTTAGGCCTTCAGTTTCTAAGTCCATCTTTTTCTTTCACTTAAAATATCAACAGTATTTTTCTTTCCTGATCTTTGGATTTTTAAGGAAATTCTAAGCAAAAATAGTGTGCCTACAGTGACTTAAGCCAGTCCATCAAATCTTCTATGATATAACTCACAAGGGCCGATGTATCTGAATACAAAGAGATTTCCCTGTGATCTGTGTTCTCACTTTCACTTGCTGTCGCATACAAGGGCAACATCGGGTCTTTCCTATCTTCCTTCTGCACCATTCCCTTCATGTCATTTGTAAGTTGCAGTTCATTTTTAGCCTTGCAACCAATCCTCCATTTCCCCTGGCTTTCCCATTTGAATTTCTTTGGCTATTTTGGTTTCCTGTACTGTAGAAAAGGTTTCTCATTCTTCTTACCCTAATCTTCTGAATTCACATGCATATAATATGGAAATACATACATACACACACACACATATACACACATACACACATATACTTGTGTGTGTAAATATAATAGATGGTCATTTAACTTCTACAGGGAACAAAAGTAATGTGCTAAGTGTTGGGAAGGGATGGAGATATGCAGATTAGAAGGCAGTGTTCTGGTCCTCAAGGACCTTACCGTCTAAAAAGAGAATAAAATATGAACTCAGATAACTGAAGTTTTTTTGTTTTTGTTTTTGGTTGATTAGTTGTATTTGACTCTCCATGACCCCATTTCCACCTTCAACCCATTTTACAGACGAGGAAGGTAAAACAGAGTTATGTGACTTGCCCAGGATCACACAACTAGTAAGTGTATCTGAGGCCAAATTTGAACTCAGGTTCTCCTGATCAGTACTTTATCCAATGCGCCACTCAGCTGCCTACACTAGCTACCTCTCATAAAGATAACTATAATACACAGTGAACCACTCCAGAATCTTTGCCAAGAAAACCCCAAATGGGGTCATGAGGAGTTGGATGCAGCTGAAGTGACTGAACAGCTCTACCAGCATGTATCCATTACTTTGGAATATGTTGGGTAGTGTTGATCTAAATCCAGTTTCTGACTCACTGCCTTTTACTTTTCCCAGAAATTTTTGTTGAAACAAAAGGTCTAGATCCTAGAACTCCTTGAAGTTTATCAGATGCTTTGTTATTATTTAATTTACTTCAGTATGTTGTGTGCCCAGCCTGTTAAACTGATTGACCACTCTGTTTTTTTTAACTATTACAGGATCCTTTTGATGATTACTGCTTTGTAGCAAACTTTGAAATCTGGTACTTCTAGGCCTCCTCCCTCACTCTTTTTTCACTGTTTCTCTTGAGATTCTAGACCTTTTGTTTCTCCAGATGAATTTTGTTATTAATTTTTTCTAGCTTTTTAAAATAATCTTTTGGTACTTGGACTACTGTGGCACTGAATAAGTAAAGTAATTTCTGCAGTATTGTTATTTTTATTACATTGGCACAGCCTACCCAAGAGCAATTAATATTTCCCTAATTAGTTAGGTCTGTTGTTATTTCTGTAAAGAGTTTTACTTTTATAGTTGTATTCATTGAATTCTACGTGTGTCTTGGTAGATAGAGTTTCAAATATTTGATATATTCTGCAGTTATTTTGAGGAGAATTTATCTATCTCTTCTGAGTTTTGTTGGTAATATCTAGAAATGCTGATGATTTATGAGGGTTTATTTTATAGTCTTCAACTTTGCTGAACTGAGTCATTGTTTCAGTTCATTTTTAGTTGACTCTCTAGGGTTCTCTAAGTACACCATCATATCATCTGCAAAGAGTGATAGTTTTGTTTCCTCTTTTCCTCTGCTTTCTTTTCTCTTGTCATATTGCTATAACCAGCATTTTTAGAGCTCCAGTGCTGGGTGTTGGTGTGGCTCTGTCTCTTGCAGAGGCTTGGAGTGGGTTCTGAGCTGAGCGCTGGGCTGATTGGTCTCCTTTGCATTGCTCTGGTCTTGCTTCCTGCTGGAAGATAGGGCTCCTTGGGGACTTGGCTTTCTACCTACCCTGCCTTTTTGCTTTCAGTGCTTCTAGATGCTTCTGCCAGGCCATGTGTTTGTTTGAGCAGTCTTGGACTAGCTGGATGAGTTTATAGTCTCTTCTCTTTGGTTTTCTTTATGATTCTTCCTTCCAGTGCATTTTTAGAGCTTATCTGGGCTGTTTGTGATGGCTGCCATCTTTGCATAGAAATCACTGGGGAAGGGAATAAGCATTTCTGTTGTACCTATTATATACCAGGCATTGTACTAAGTAAGCACTTTGTTTCATTCGATCCTTACAATAGCCCTAAGAAATAAGTGCTAGTATTATCCCCGTTTTATAGGCAGGAAAACTGAGGTAGACAGAGTATAAGTAACTTACCCAGGGTCATACAGGTAGTAAGGGTCTAAGACTGGATTTGAATTCAGGTCTTCCTGACTCCAAGCCCAGCGAGCTATCCACCACTAGTTACTATGCATGCTCTTTGACGTGGTGATAGTGCTACTAGACCTAGGTTCCATTTCTACAAAAACATTTACAATCACTTTTTTTGTTACAGCAAGAAATTGGAAGTGAAGAGGGTGTTCCACAAGGAAGGGATGGCAGAACAAGGTATGGTATGTGCATGTCATGGAATATTTTTGTGCTATAAGAAATTGTGGGCCAGTTAGCCGCCCCAACCAACTTGGAATTCTGTCTCCTAGGGAAAGCTTTGACATCTTCAACAAATACTGTCCATCCATGCCTCCTCTTCTCATGTCATTCTGGTCTATGTCTCCCTAGAAGTTTGCCACCCAATTTTCTAGAGGCAGGGGTGAGATGGTGGTGGCTTCTTCACTTTCTGGAAGATGGGCTGGTCTACTGGCCAGATGGCCAACCTGAGGCTTTCACCAGTACTTGGTTGCACCACCTGTAGACAAATTCTAGGATGGTTAAAATCTGTATAGTTGGAGGGTGAAGTCACAGGTGCTTTTGAGAATATCTTTCAAGGAAACCTGAATGATTGCAATGTAAGGGGGAAGGCACTGGCTTGTTGGGAAAGAGCCTATAAGGCAGCATTTGGTTTTCTGTGATCAGAAGCTCTCAATTCTTCCCCTGCCCCTTCCTAGATGCCATTGGCCTGCTGGCCTAGGCCTGGGCACCTCCTTTTTCTGTCTCCCTTATTTTCTGGTCACCAGAACTCAGAAAAGGCCAGATGCCTGAATCCTCATCCAGGTCTTGCAAGTGCCTTAGGAACCAGGAAAGGAGCCCAAAGGGTCTTGAGCAATTTCAAAGAGAAAGGCACAGAGCGCTGTCGATGTCATCATAAGCAGCTGCTCTCATGAAAAGCAGTGGGATGAGGAGGAACTCATCTTCCAGCTGGGTGAAGGAAGTGGCGAGATTAAATACATCATTTTGATCAAAAACCTTTTCTTAACTGTTCATACAGATCATTTTGTCTCTACCCCTCATCCCCATCCCCCCTTCCCCTTTTTCCCACCCAATCAAGACTCAATGCAACTCATTAGAGTCAAGAATAGACTGCAAACCCAGGGCTGTCATTTGAAAGAGAGATTGGATTGATTTTGCTTTTGCTTGGCTCTAGAGGACAGCAGTAGGGAGATGTAGCAGATTTAGGCATTTCTTAGACTCTCTCTTCTCCCCCACCCTTCCAACTCCCCCCTCTTTTTTCTTATCTCTCTTTGTATCCTTGCTCTTAAGGCCTAGATACTCCCCCTGCCACACACACACACACACACACACACACACACACACACACTTCTTATACCCTTATACCTTTGCAGAATGTCCTTTTTTTTCTAAAACAAAACAAACAGCAACAAAACCACTTAACTCTTCAGCACCCTGTATTGCTCAGTCAGTCTTTGAAATGTGCATTCCCTGGTGTAGCTAGGTGGCAGTGGATAGAGCACTGGCTCTGTAGTCAGGAGGATCTGAGTTCAAGTCCTTCCTCAGACACACTTACTAGCTGTGTGTACCCTGGGCAAGTCACTTAATACTGATTGCCTTCACAAAACAAAAAAGAAAGAAATGTGCATTCCCCAGACCCTATGGAACTTTACCTTTAAAGGGGACAATTTGATGAATGAGTTAACTCTAAGCTTAAGGTTTACAAAACACTTCCCAGATATGGTCTCATTTGATCCACACCACAACCCTGGGGTATAAGTACCTGTCATAGGGCTGGGAAGTGTCTGAGGCAGGGTTGGAGTACAAGTCTGGAGAAACTGAGGTCTAGGGGCAAATACCCACCCACATGTTTGAAGTCTTCCCAGGGTCGGTCCTTTCTGTTTTGCTCATTTCAGTTCAAGAAACATTTATTTTTGTATTGCTTTCTTGATTGATTTTTTGACACTTAGTCTATTTCAACCATTCTGGAAATTAAGTGGCTGCTCTTGAGTCCAGTCCCATTACTAACTGTCCTGGAACTCTACCCACTGCAGTTCCAGACTGGTCCACTTTGCCCCTCCTTAGGCAGTCCAATTGCCCCTTGCTCCAAGGTCTCACAGTATTGGCACTGGACTCATTGCAAATGCTTCACTGACTTTAGTCTTGTTGCAGCTCAAAACTCCCAGGCTCAAGCAATCCCTTAGTCCTAGCTTTCTGCTATTAAAGATTATGGACATGATATGATGCCTGACTTTAACAAGTATTTATCAAACATGCTCGTTTCAAGGAAAGACCACAATGAAACTATCCATGCTTTCAAAACTTACATTCTGTTAGGAAATGCTGCATGTATACAGTTAAGTAAATTTAAGAAAGAGAAGGCCCTTAACAAGTAGAGCAATTAGGAAAGGCCTCTGGCCTCTAACCTGTGCTTTGAAGAAAATTTGGAATTCTAAGAGGTGAAGTTCTGATGGGACTATAGTCCAAACATGGGAGAGTATGTATGTAACAGCATGGGGTGGGAGATGGAGCAGAGGTGGAGGGGCCTACTGGGGGGAGGAATGGAATGTCACACACTGGAAATAACCAGCAAGTCAGTGTGAGCAGAATGGAAGGTGTGCCAAAGGGAGTAAGAGAAAAATCCCTTTGGAAGGAACAGTGGGAGGCTGTGTGGGGAAGGCAGGAAGTGCATGTCTGGAGACAGCAGAGAACGGCTGAAGGTTTTCCAGGCGGGGAGTTACACAAAGCAGGCCTGCCATCTTCGGTCCACTCATATGGGGACCTGACTGCCGGGATGCAGAAAGCAGTTTGCTGAAAAAGCCCAAGAGCCTCCAAGATCCATATGTATGCCCCCAGTGGCAGGGCACCTCCCAGTGCCTTCGTAAGGCTTGGAGCACATCCCTAATGGGCACCATTAGGTTCCCATTGCCAATTAAACCTAAGCACTCTGCCAGAGTAGATTTAACTTATACACCTTTTCTCTTTGGATTTTTGCCATATTTCACTGTTTTCTTCAGGCTCTTAATTGGCCTTTTTTGGAATCCACCCTTCTTCTACCCCAGGCAGCAAAGGCAACTCAGTTCTTTGTTCACACACCAAAAAAAGGCTTTGATAAATAGTAATAATGATTTGGTCTCATTTCTAGCCGTCTGATAAATGAGGTGAATTCATTTATAAAGTAGGTTGTTAAAAATTCTTTTTATAACTAATATTCACTGGGGAGTGGATGGCCCAGGGCTGTGGCTATGAAACCTTGCCATTCTGCAGAACATTTAGTAAGAGCTATTCTCCCCTGAGCCTCCTTGTCCTGTGCTCTGCCCCCTCCCCAACTTCTCTATATCATATATAACGCTTGATTAACTGTCTGATAGCCATCACGTGGGGCTATCAGTTTGTATTCTAGGTAAGATATATGATCTTTCTGCATCTGTTGCCATTTGCAAAAAAGAAAATAAAGTTACATGGCCTTAGAGTATATGGATATTATCCCTGAAGAGGCAATGACAGACCCTCATGAGGGTCATCCATTGGCATTGGTTTGAGCCAAAGGGAATAGATGTTCACATTTCATGATGGTTCCATTACTGCCTTTTTGGAAGTACCTTAAAGGGAACCTATGAAAGTCTTATATTAAAGAATTATCCTTGGCTGGATCGTGGAGAAAGAGCTTTTTAATCACACTTTGTTTTCTGTTTCAGTTTCAAAAGGCCTGAATGGGGGCTGTATAGCATAGCATCTAGCATGCTAAGCTTTTAGCTCTAGAACCTTAGGTTCAAATCCTGCTGCAGACACGGTTTGGAAACCCTAAAGTTTTATGGAAATGCAAACTGCTGAGTGGTGGTGGATGGCCTAATTAATAGAATGCAGGACTTAGGGTCAGTGAAGGTCTAGCCATCAGAGCCCCACCTGGCACTTTTTTTCCCCTGGGGCAAGCATCATGAAAGCAGGTCCTCCAATCAACTTTCTAATTCCGTTTTGTTTGTTTGCTTTTTTTGTTCCAAATATTTATTTTTTTCTAATTACATGTAAATCTGTTAATATTCTTTAAAAATATTTTGAGTTACAATTTCTCTCCTTCTTCCCCTTCCTTGAGAAGGCAAGGAATTGATATAGGTTATACGTGTGTAGTCATGCAAAACATATTTACATATTAGTCACATTGTGCAAGAGGACACAGAGCCGAAAAGAGAAAAAGAAAGAGAAAGAAAGCTTAAAAAAAGGATGCTTCCATCTGCGTTCCAACTCCCTGGAAGTGGAGAGCATCCTTCATCAGGAGCCCTTTGGAATTGTCTTCGATTGCTGTGTGGCTGAGAAGAGCTGATCCCATTCACAGTCCATCATCACGCAGTATTGCTGTTACTGTGTACAAACTTTGTGATTCATGATATGAAAATAATAGAAGTAATTAAGATGGATTTAGCCTTTAGGAAAGTGAACGTCAGGATGGTGGCTCATGAACGGTGGTTATTAATCTAGTAGCATCTTATTGTAACTGATCAGACTTGCTAACTAGGTATTAACCTCAGCTCCTTCTGAATATATTAGATTGTTTCAGAGTCTCTGTTTCCCTTGGCCTCAGGAAAACTTCCGGTTGCCCTGCCCTCATTATGACTCTGCCTGCATTTATCCCCTTCCTTTCACACTCACTAGCTGTGTGATTCTGGGCAAATCACTTCCTCACTTTGAGTCTTGACATTCCTGTCTACGAGATGGAGCTAGGTCATGCCTACGGCCCTAATATTCCAGGGTTGCCACGAGGTTTCAATGAGCTGATGCCAGTTGTTGCTATCTTCCACTGTCTATGGTGCTGCCAGGCTGGTTGTCACAAAAGGGGAGTCACAAAGCTTTGGCGTATAAAGTACCAAAGGGAAGGTATGGAACATTGACATCCCCAAGCAACAAAGGCACAAAGACCAAACTTAGTGCCAAAGGTGGCACTTGGAATGTACTCTTCCTTGATTTATCAAGTGACCCCGTGTGCATGATGTTACACTAAGCACTGTGTAATAGGAATTACATCATAGGTCCCCGTTTGCTGTGAGGTGACAATTGTCCTAAGCTTCCCATGCCACAGGGGATTGCTTAAAAGGACCACTTTTGCCCGTGGAAGAGAGGTTATTCAGGTTTCCCCTGCGATGTGCTGGTTTGGCTGATTCACAAGGAAGATAAGAAAGGGAAACGGTCTTTGTACCTTCCCTCAAATGAAAGAAAATGATTGTAGGGAATCTTTATCCTTCGGTTCCATTTACCTTCCAGAGTCCTACTTCCAAGCAGTGTTTGAAGGGAAAAAAGATAGGAATTCATCCCTTCTGGTGGCCTAGAATTTTTCCTTTCAGGTCTTTGGGCAGATATGCTTTTGAAAGAGGCCTGGGAGATAGCACAGACGTGGCATTTGCTAACCACAGCTCCAGTCAGAGCCCTGACTGACCTTGAGTGACGAGTCTGGGTAGAAAAATCACAGGAGGGATCCAGGCTTCTCTCTACTCCTGGATCTAGCACTAACTACTTGTATTTGGCTATTCCCACAAGCCTTCTGGGCTTCAGTTTTCTTATCTGTAAAATGAAAGGGTTTGACTAGATCGGGGAGTTGGCAGCCTTTAAAAGAGAGGAGCCGTTTTCAGTAACATTTGTAGAATATCAATTTTTTGAAGGTTTGCTCTGTGTGTGTGTGTGTCGATGAGCTTGCATGTGTGGGTATCTGGGTATGTGCACGTGTGTTTGTGGATGACAAAGAAATCTGCACTGAACTCACCACTGATTTACATGATTTTATTACTTTAAAACAGGAAGAGGAAAGGAAGCTTTCTTCCCCTTCTATTTTGCCCTTTCCTGTTTTTTAGCCCTTTTATTTCTTTTTGAAATGTTAGACAATGACCACAGCTGAGGTCAGGGAGCTTCAGCAATCCACGAGTGATCTGATGAGGAGTGAAAAGGGTAAGGCAGACGCCCAAGAGGAAAACTGAAGCAGCAACAGGATTTCATATGGCAAATGTCGGGGCCCAGGCTATCTGTCCTAATTGATATTAGCTCGCCAACAAGTCTATTTTCCTTTGTTCAAAGGAGGAGGAGGAGAGACACGTGATCTCATCCTCTGGCTTTTGGCTACCTTGGTCAATGACAGATGCCCACAGGCAAAAGAGATGCCTGATATAAAAATAAAGCAATTGATTTTTTCTTTTCCTTTAACAAAGCAAATATTGCTGAATTATATTTGTCAGGAGGGAAATCCTAATTCAGTGATCTCAGTCACCAGTGAAATCTTCCACTTTGCCACTTTCTCCCCTCTACACAAGCTGTCTGTCTCTTCATATGTCTCTGCAACTCTCTGCGTGTTCTCTTGTGGAATGAGTTCTCTGGGGAAGGGATGGTGGAAGTAGTAGTAGCAGTAATACAAATTGGAACTAAGGTTACATCATCCTCATGACCCATTCTCCGATAAAGCTCTCACATCTAAAACATAGGATGTCCCAGAAGTTTTAGTGCAGTTTAATAGCCATTAAGGCCCAGGGACAAATTCATAATAGTATTAAAGCTTAGAAATATTGATGATAAAAATGATATCACTAAAGGAAGTTTTCAGAAGACAAGGATTCTAAGAATTCTGGGATACCCTTTATGGGGACTTAATATAAACATATAAGACCAAAGACCATTTCCCAATAGATAAGTGGTCAGTGAATATAAATCAAATAGTTCTCAAAAGAAAAATTGTAGACTTTCTACAGCTGTATGAAAGACTGCTCCAACTCATCAAAACTAAGAGAAATGTACATTGATACAACTTGGACCTTTCACCTGACACCCAGCAAACTGACCAAAGATGACGAGAGTCAGTGGTGGAGGCTGTGGGAAGGTGGGTGACATTCTCCCACTGATGGACCCATTGTCTTCTCCATCAAGCCTTAGGAGAGGCCAGAGATGAGCTGGGGATACCATCAATATTACAGCTAACCTGAAGGACTTCAGTGACTGGCAGGCAGGAGGGTGGTTTGGGGAGCCAGCATCAGTAACACTGCCAGACATCTGACTCTGGGTAAAAGATGTCTGTTTAAACAACAACAACAACAACAAAGCATGGAAGAAAAAAAGATTTTTGTCCTCAGAGTATACTTTATTACACTGACCAGTATGACTTGGAATGTCAATGTTGAATGGAAGTAACTTCTTGTTCATTCCAAGGTTTAAGGCAATGCTGCCTTTCAGGCATTGTCAGAGAAGGATCTCAAAAGTGGGAAAATTCAAGGTTTGCAGGTATGGAATACAGTGACTTAAGACACCACCTTGTCTAAATCTGCCCCACCATTGACTTGCAAGTCTGTTACTTGGCTCCCTTTAGCTATTTCCCTCTCCTTTTCTTTGTGGAGCATCTTAAGGTTTACAGATTGCTTTGCTTCCCAGCACAACCTTGCAAGGTAGGGGGTATGATCATGATCATCATCATCATGATCATTTCCTTTACAGACACACAGTCACTTGCCTCTGATAAACTGGCTTGCAAGGGGCAGCATCATCATGTGACCAAAAGCCCTCGTGTTTTCTGCTCTACAAGGTCTGTCATTCCAAGGCTCCCTGTTGTTCAAGGAACTGGGAGTATTGGCCACACCCCAGTCAGACTCATGGAATCTGTCTCAATGTACATAAACCCAACTTTGCTTGTATATCATTCAATTTGTTAATTAAAACCAGAATCTCAACTTCATTACAGCTCTTTTACAAAAATTTTACTCATCTTCTTGCTTGTCCTTGATTTTGGCATTTTTAATATGGAAGCCTAGCATCCTGACATTTTCCATAATGTCTAATGACACATGATGGCTTTGCAACCACAAAACAGACCATTTAGGAACCATTTAATGAATGGAACAGTCACCAGAATCAGTAAATGCACTGGTTCATTCTTCAAGTTGAGATAAATCTTTCATGTGTGCAAATAACTCATCTCATAATTTTGCCATTTACTATTGGTGCAGAAACTTCAGCTAAATATGCAAATCTTGTTGTTCTTTGCCTTTCTGTAATTTGGCCTCATTATGGATGTCTTAATATCCATAATTTATGAATGTGTAACTGCTCACGTAAAATATTTTAATTCTTCCTCTCTGCTGGCTGTCAAATTTTCAGTCACACTGAAAAATTTAAACTTCTCCAAGGTGAAGGAGCAAATGAATTCTGAGACAATGAGCTGGGACAAAAAATGAGGTCCACCCTGACAAAATGAAGCTGGGAATTGAAAAAATCATCTAGAGCCTTTGCATCTGAAATTTGTTCACCTAAAATACCTAGGTAATTACATGGAAAATTGTATTCCTTTGTCTTGAAGACTCAGGTAATTGCTCCAGACTCTGTATACAATTGTGTTCATCCATTCATTCAAGGGACCAGTTGGAAATATTGGCAAAAAGGGATGAAAAACTGAGAGGCCTCACTGTATGTGTGGGTATGCATTTTGGGGGTAGAGAGCAGGACTGTCTAAAGTTGCCACACAATCTCTGCACCAGGCCTGCACAACCTGCAGCCTGCCACAGGATTTTGGGTGGCCTGTGAAATATGGATTTTTTGCAAGCTGTCCAAAATCCTTTGGCAGGCCAGGTTGTGCAGGCCTGCTCTATACCATTTTGTCTATAACCCTGAATGGGGTTAGAGGAAAGATCATTTAATCATGGCAATGTGGTCTGGTGGAAATAGTTCTACAGCTGAAGTCAGAGGACCTTGGTTCAGATCCTACCTCAGAAATGTTCTAACTTTGTAACCTTTGAGAAAGACACTGAACCTGGGCGCTCTCATTTTTCTCCTTTGATGGGAGGAGGTTGGATTAAATGGAACTGAAGATACCTTCCTACCATTCTTTGATAATTTGCCTAAATTGACCAGTCATTTCAATGGACCAGCAACCTGATGTCAGACAAGTAAACATTTCTGGTGACCAATGAAATAGTGGTCAAGTGTGGTGCATTCTGGGGTATGTAGCAAGCATTTGGTTATTGTTTATTGATATGAATTACATTATAATCTGACTTTAAATAGCAACCACATTAAAAGACTGAGTGAAAATTCATTGAACTCTACCAAGATGGGCTCAAGACTTTATCTACATTTACATACTTTTCCAAGAAGAACTTTTAGAGGAACCAGTTATCATAATAAATGAGAATGATCACTGACTTTTTGTGTGACTGCTTTAAGGCTAGCACAACCCTGTACCTACATTATCTTCTTTGTCCTCACCATAATCTTGCTAAGTAAATGGTGTAGTTAAGCCCCTTGAGGTCAGAGACTGTTTCGTGTGTGTGTGTGTGTGTGTGTGTGTGTGTGTGTGTGTGTTTATCTCCAGTACCTGGCACATCTTCAGTTTTCCATAAATGCTTATTAAGTTAAATTGTTGAGTTCCATTTTACAAATATGGAAAATGGGACTGAGATTGCTTCTCTGTTGCATTGTTACATGACCCTGAGCAAGTCACCTAACCCTGTTTGCCTCAGTTTCCTTATCTGTAAAATGAGCTAGAGCAGGAAATGACAAGCCACTCCAGTATCTTTGCCAAGAAAACGCCAATTGGGCTCACAAAGAGTTGGACATGACTGAAATGACTTAACATCTTGAGCAAACTTAGTTACTGTGTTCCTCTCTTAAAAAAGTTAGGGGGTGACTAGGTATCGCTGGGGTGGCCAGGCAGCTCAGTGAATAGAGCACTGACCCTGGAGTCAGGAGGACCTGAGTTCAAATCCAGCCTCAGACATTTAACACTTACTAGCCATGTGACCTTGGGCAAGTCACTTAACCCCAATTGCCCTGCCTTCCCCTCTCCAAAAGCAAAAAAAAGAAGTTAGAACATGCTTCACCACTAATCTTATGAAGTCACAATTTGTCATTGAGGTCTAGGGTTTATAGTGTTATTTTCCTTGATGTTGTAGTCATTGTGTTCATTGTTCTAGTTCTGCTTATTTTGCTCTATATTAATTCATACAAACCTATTCAAATTTCTCTGAATCCTTCATATTCATTGTTCCTTCCAGTGCAAAAAATATTTCATTATATATGTATCCCATTATCTCATTTAATTCTTATAACAGCCCTGTGAGGTCGAGAGAGCAGGTATCACGACTATTTCATTGATGGGGAAAGCTCAAGCCATCACCTTCTACATCAACGTTTTCCCAGTCCTCTCAACTGCTAATGCCTTCTCCCTAAATTACTGTGTATCTAAGAATTGTATACATGCTCTTTATAGTTACTCCATAAAGAATGTATATGTATTTCCTATATTTCCAGTTATGGTGTAAGCTCCTTGAGAGCAATAATTGTTTCATTCTTTGCATCCCTAGTGCCTAGCATGGTGCCTGGGCTGAGTAGGTACTTAGTAGATGCTTGTGGATTAATTGATCTGCTTAGCTAGTCCATGGAGGAGCCAGGATACAAATGCATGGTACCTTTGTGGTCTGGACCCATAGTTGATGATATTTTTATTGTCCAGTCTCTTGATTCACCATCCCTGTTTCAATGCGATCTTTGAGGGTGAAGGGACTTGGTCAGAGAGCTAAATAGGTAAGAAAGCATAACTTTACACAGAGGAGAAAGTGTCTTTGTACTATGATAAATAATAAAGCAAATGAATTATAGAGGAATGGCAGTTTCTGAATATCACCACTCAATTTGTAGTCTCAGGTCAGTCATAAATTTTTTTTTGGGGGGGAAGGATAATAATAGCTGGCATTTTAAAACCACTTCAAGTTTTACAAAGTGTTTTGTAGATGTTACATTGTTGGAACGTCACAATGATAGAGTGAAGAAAGGACTATAAGTATTAGTATCTCCCATTCACATATTAAGGAAACTGAATCTCAGAGGTTGTGACTGGCCTATAGTCATATATCTGATGACTATAAGAGGTGGGATTTAAATCCAGGTCTCCCTGACTTAGTTCAATATTCTAACCATTTAGTTAGAATGTGTATGTATAATATATATATTATATCTTTTCCTCTTTTCTTTGGTATACAGGCCTATTAGTGGTATTCCTGGGTCAAAAGGTGTGCACAGTTTTATAGTTTTTTTGTACATTGTTCCAAATTGTTCTCTAGAATGCTTGGATACCAGTTTACAACTCCACCAATAGTGGATTAGTGTCCCTAGTTTTCCACATCCCCCCCAGCTTTTGTCACTTTCCTTTTCTGTTAGTCAATTTGTTAAGTGTGAAATGATATCTCTGAGTTGTTTTAACTTTCATTTCTCTAATCAGTAGTGATTTAGAACATTTTTTATGTGACTACTGATACCTTTGATTTCTTCTCCTGGAAGTGGCCTGTTTATATCCTATGACCATTTACCCATTGGGGAATGATACTTATGTCTATAAATTTGGCTCAGTTCCCTATATATTTGAGAAATGCAAAGCTCAGCATGTTAACTGATTTTATATGTGCATAAATACTGTCCTGGGGACAGTATAAGCCTTACCATTGTAAGGAATTCAAAGGGCACACCGCTTTCCATGATAATTGTTTTTCCTCTTTACTGACTCAGTATAAATACTGTGGGGGCCATCTCCAGTCATCCTGGTTTATATCTGGCCACTGGATCTGGATAGCTCCAGAGAAGAAAGTGAGGTTGGTGACTTTCCAAGGTCCTCCCTCACTTAAATCCAGTTCACTTATAACTCATGGCATCACCTTCCTGACACCATGGTCCTCTTCAAGAACTAAGGACAAACAGCAACAACAAGAAGCTGGATTGTAGAATGTAAGGAAGGGAATAAAGTATAAAATGACTGGAATGGTAAGATGAAGCCTGGTGATAAATGCCAAACATGGTCAACCTTATATTTGACTCTGGAAGTAATTGGGAGCCAGTGAAGTTCATTGAACCTAGGGGTGGGGACTGGAGAAGGAGCTGACACAGTGCATCCTGTGTTTTAGAAAAAAAAATTTTGTTTTTGTTTTTAACATTCATTTTGGTTTTTTTTCAACATTTATTTTTTTTACAATATTTTGAGTTACAAATTTTTTTTCTCTCCCTTTGCACCCGATCTCTCCCCAAGACAGTAAGGAATCTCATATAGGTTATGCACATGAAGTCACGTAAAACATTTCCACATTAGTCATGTCGTAAAAGAAGAAACAGTAGAAAAAGAAGAAAAAACCCAGAGAAAGTGAATTAAGATTAGACTGTGCATGCTTCCTGTGTCTTGGCTGCCTTTGATCCACTGGTTCACTAGGGCCAGGTCTTTGCTGCTCCCTGGGCTTGGCTGCCTGTTAAATCTGGCATGGCCTTCCCTTACTAGACCACTGATGGCTCCCGCCTCCAGCCTTTGGAAGCTTACAATTACTAGCCTAATCCACTCTCTGTCCAATTAGATAATATTTATACAAGTGTTTAGCACAGTGTCAGGTGCATAGGAGCTGTGATGTAAATACTTCTTCTTCCCCCAATATTTCTTTACCTGAGGCAGGAAAGAATACTCAACAGGGCCAGAAGCAACAGAAAGACCATGTTCTCTTGGCTTCATATTGACCTGAAGAGGCTGACACTGGCTAGGCTAGCCAGTGGTACAATGGAGGCAGGAAGACCTGAGTTAGAATTCAAACTCAGACACTTCCTAATTATTTGACAAATCACTTAACCTCTGTATTCCTCATCTGAAAAGTGGGGGTACACAAGAGCACCTACCTCCAGGGTTTTTGTGAGGATCAAATGAATTATTTATAAAGGGCTATAGAAATGTTCATTACTGTTATTACTGGGCTAAGGAGAATAGCTGGCTGTTTCTCTGCCTGGAGATTGATAGCAGTTCTTGCCTCTTCCCATGAATGTAGCCTGTCAGGAAAGAGACTTGATTTGCTTCAATGAGAACTTTTTATTTTAGAGGGGAGGGCAGGGCAATTGGGGTTAAGTGACTTACCCAAGGTCACACAGCTAGTAAGTGTTAAGTGTCTAAGGCCAGATTTGAACTCAGGTCCTCCTGACTCCAGGGCCAGTGCTCTATTCACTGCACCACCTATCCACCCCTATGAGAGCCTTTTGTATGAACATTTAGTTCTGGCTTAGAAACCTATCAGAAATCTTACAGTGAGCTAACTAGAACTAGAATTCATATTTATTTTCGAGAGTTGGGGAGACCTTCTATTGTGCCAGATTGGAGGTGGAGATATAGCAGGAAAAATATTCCATCTGCTCAAACGGTGGCACTCCCATTGGCCAATCCCCCTGTAATCTTAACCTGCCTTTTGTCTTACACTCTATTCCCTTCCTTGCACTCTAGAATCTGCCTCTCAGAATCCCTGCTTTTCTTCAAGGCTGACCTCAGTAATAACTATCTATATGAAGCCTTTCCTGATCTTGGCCTTCCTTCCTCCACCCCAAACTTTCCCCCACATTAGTGCCTTCCATCCCAAACTGTCTTCCACATATTCTATACATAATTATATGTGTATGTGTTATCTTCCCCATTAAAATACAAGCTCCTTGAAGGCAAGGGGCTGTTTTACTTTTGTCTCAGTATGCCCACAGCATAGCATAATGCCTGGCACAAAGTAATCACTTAATAAATGCTTGTTGGTTGATTGACTCTGTTAGCCATTTTGAAGACACTTCTGTGTTGACCTGATGTTGAGTGGAGTTTATTTGAATGTTGCCCATGGAACCTTGATTCCATCAAGGTATTTGGAAATATTGCCATAATCCATTGGTTTAATTTCATCTCTAGATTTAAGCTTGACATTTTCTTTTAGTCTCTACTTTTTTTGGTTCACTTTAAGATTTTTACATTTATGGAGTCCAAATGATACTTTGATATATTTGGAGAAAGATTCTATGAAAAGGAACAACTGTTTAATGCATTTTTGGTAGAATCATGTAATGCAGAATTTTCTTTGACCATCAGGTGATAAATGAGATGTTTTGATATGAATCCTTTTTTAATTTGGAAGCCATACTCAGTTCTGTTTCAGAGAAATGATGATAATTTTAAGCCTAGGCAGAACCACATGAGGCTTAACATTTCTCACTGTAAGATGTCATATTTCATATCACCAGTCTGTTTGAGATGAGGCCATCAAATAATCTAGTGATCTCATTATGCTTGGTTCTTTTTCATCTCTTTGCTCTATATGAGTAAGCCATGAGTAGAGAACTGAGTCAAAGGCTTTGCCATAATGAGTAAAAACAATATAAATGCTACAAAGCTTTAAGACAGTTTATTCAGTAATTATTAAATCAAGAAGAAGTTGCTCTTTCCAGTTCTGGAAATTTTCTGGCATACCACTTTTTGTTCCTCAACCTATATGTTCTTTTCCTATAAGTGTCATAGTACCCTTTTTAAGTGATAGAAGCCATGAATGCTTGACCTATATTAGGTCAATTGTGGCCAATGGTGTTCCCATCTTTTGCTAATAGAAAAATGATTATGTCTTTTTTAGAAATATGAGATCAGGCTCCCTTTTGAGAGGAAACTGGCAAAGAGTTTTGCCTATAATTAATGCACCACTGTGATGCATTTGAGCCAATATTTTTAATCTTATAAAGTCTCTCCCATCTTGAAAAAAATACTCATTTGATCCCTTCATCCCTCCTTACTATAATTCTATATTTCTTCTGCCCTTTGTAGCTAAACTCCTTGAAAAGGCCATGCATAATAGGTGCCTCCACTTTCTCTCTTCTCACTTTCCTCTTAATCCCTTAATCTGACTTTTGACTTTATCATCTCACTGAAACTGCTCTTTCCAAAATTACTGTGATCTTAGTCATCCAATTCAATGGCCTATTCTCAATCGCCATTCTCTCTTCAGTCCTTGATACTTTTAATCATGCTCACCCCTTTGATATTCTCCACTTTCTAGGTTTGGGGGACACCCTTCTCTCCTGGTTCTAGCCTACCTGAACTCTCCTTCTTTGTTTCCTTTTGTAGATGCTCTTCCAGATCACGCCCTCTAATTGTAGGCATCCCTCAGATTTTGGTCCTGGACCCTCTTTTCCTTCTATAGTACTTCACTTGGTGGTCTCCTCAGCCTCCAAGGATTTAATGATCACCTCTAGGCTGATGATTCTCACATTTCCTATCATGACCCCACTTCTCTGCTGACCTCCATCTTCAGTTGCCTTTTAGACATCTTGAACTAGATGTCCAATAAACATCTAAAAGTCAGCATGTCCAAAACAACTCATTATCTTTTCCCTTAAATCCTCCCCACCTCCTACTTTCTCAGTTATCATAGAAGGTGACACCATCCCTACTCCTTTGGGGTCAAAACCTAAGAGTTATCCTGGACTCTTCATTCTCTCTCACCTCCCATGTCCAAGCTGTTGTCAAGACCTGTGAATTCTACCTTTACCTTAGGTATCTCTCAAATATGCCCACTTCTGTCCTTTAAAGCTCCTCCCCCCCCCCCCTTGCAGGGCCCTCATCGCTTTATGCCTCAGTTAAGACAATAGTCTGCTGGTGGGTCTCTCCTCAGTTTAATCCATCCTCCATTCAGCTGCTAAAGTGATTTTCCTAAAAGGTAGGCCCAATCATATCATCTCCACCTAGAAACTCCATTAGCTCCCTATTGCTTCCAGGAGCAAATGTGAAATGCTATGTTTGGCGTTCAAAGTCTTTTATAACCTAGCGCCCTCCTACCTTTTCAGTTTTCTTATACCTTACCCTCTGACATGTATTCTTTGATTGAGTAACACTGGCCTCTTGGCTGTTCCATCTCTCAGTTCCAGGCATTTTTCTCTGGCTGTCCTTCAGGCCTCAAATGCTCTCCATTCTCAACTCTACCTACTGACCTCCCTGACTTTCTTTGAATCCCAGTTTTTACCAGAAGCCTTCCCCAACTCTTCTTAATTCTAGTCCCTTTGTCTATTAACTATTTCCTACTTATACTGTATATAGCTTGCTTGGAACATATTTGTTGGCATGTTGTCTCTTCCATTAGACTGTAAGCTCCTTGAAGGCAGGGTCTGTCTTTTGCCTCTTTTTATATCCCTAGAATTTAGCACAGTGTCTGGTACATGGTAGCTATTTAATAAATGTTTGTTGATTGATTGATCATTCTTATATAGGCCTGCCAATTTCTAGTTTTGCAGAGAAATCAGAGTTTCAGCCACCTTCTTTGATGCAACTCTTTGTTATATATATTTTTTTGCCTTTTAGAGGGGAAAGGACAGGGCAGTTGGGGTTAAGTGACTTGCCTAAGGTCACACAGCTAGTAAGAGTTAAGTGTCTGAGGTCAGATTTGAACTCAGGTCCTCCTGACTCCAGGGCGGGTGCTCTATTCACTATGCCACCTAGCCGCCCCTACTCTTCATTATATTAATGGGTATAAGCTTTCTATTTTGCGTTTGACCCAATGGTAGTTTTGTTGTGTCTTTTGCGACCACATAGATGACTGGAAATCTCCCATACCTTTCTTTGGGGATTCTCTTTCACCATTGTAGTAAAGTTTTTGATTTAAGTTCTTTGTGCTGTTTTGATTCCTTGATACCTTTAAACTTTTGACTTTTGCATTCATTTGTCAATTAAGGGACTAGTGAGTTTCTAATAGAGCTTTGTTTCCTGTATTCCATTAAGTGTGTTTCTTTTTTGTTGCCTTGAATTGGGAGATATGGCATCTAGATTTCTACTGTTTGTACCAGCTGAGGATTTGATGTAACTTTTCCATGTACTTCCATCCATCTTCAAGAGCTTTCCCAAGTTATTCCATCCATGATGATGCCTGGGGCTTTCCTCATGACAGTGGCTACTATGTATATTTTGTGTACAGGTCCTGAAATATTTTGATATTTTTCCATGAAATATTCGACATGAATGTGTTATGGTTGGAAATACCAGCTTTGGGGAATTATTTTGTCTTGGTATACTTGGTCTACTAGGTGGATTGGAATAATCAAGCTTAAAATGTGCCTTTTGAAATGCTAGGGTAAACATGCCTGGCTCTTCTTTAGTCATTTGAATCATTGGTATTTTTTGTCCCTTTTGTTCTTGGTTGAATGATTGGAGTTTAAGTGAATATTTTCAGTGATCTCAGGATCTCCCTGATTTCAGATCTTATTTCATCTCATCTGGGCTTATGGATGACATGATTCCTTATGATTACCCTGCAGTAATCTGCAGATGCTGTTCTAAAATTTAGATTTTCCTGAAACAATAGAGGCCCTTTTCTGTGAGCTGCCCCTCCATTGACCATTTCACATCCTCTGCTGTCTTTTCCTTTGCTCTCTCTTCACCAAGGCTAATCCCTCTACATATACAGGCCAGTGACTAGATTTAATATAAACAAATACTAAAACTCGTTTCCTGATGTCCCCCCTCATTTATAGACACATATAGATACAACTTGGGGTATAGACAGACAAATCAGAGGAGATGTAAGGTGGGAAGGGACCTCAAATGTCATCTATTCCAATAACCTCATTTTATAGATGAGGAAATTAAGGCCTGGCAAGTTTAAGTGACTTGTTCAAGGTCACACACCTAAAAAGCCGCAGAAACAGGATTTGAACTCAAGTCCAATAAATAAAAATACAGTGATCTGTCCACTACACCATACTATCTAATGTCCTGGGTCATCTCCGTGAGGGATTGTGTGACCAGAAATGAGCTCTTAAAACAAGACCATAGACAGCACTTTGGACTCCTTTGCAAACCGTGTTCCAGGTTGACTGTGTCCATTTTCGGCTTCTTGCCTCCACTGAATTCCCTTTTGCATTATTTTTCATGTCTTGAGCTAAAGCTGCCATGTAAGACTGCCCAGCTGTGGTGTTTAACATGATCCACCCTCCCAAGAGTCTTAGGTTGCCAATAGTTATCCGAACACTCCATGATCATTCTGGCTAAATGCTTTCTGATATCCAGGTTGTACTCTTATGCCTCCAAGCTTTTTCCTTCTCCTCCTTCTATGACCTTGGCTGATGAAAGGACAGAAAGGGGAGTCTAACAACCTTCTTCTTAGAAAAGGAAATGACACCTTTAAAAAATGATCTCATCTCTTCCTGGAGAAAATGAAGTCATTAGCCTCCCTTCACCTCCCTTCAACTGCATCCATTTTTGCCCTCCGCTATGTGAGGCCATCCAGAAGAAAATCAACTACAGTACATTTCCCCACAAGGGACAATCAGGAGTGAGAATTACTACTGGGAAAAGGAAAGCAAAAAGGACTCCTGAGTAACAATCCATACAAGGCAATGTGACTATTCAAACTGATTGCTCGATAAACAAATGTGGTGGAAATTGGCTTCGAAATTCATCTGAATTCATTTAGAGAGCAATTGTGGGCTCCAAACATTTTTGTTATACACCCCTATCTATATAAATAAAATATGATTATGTAGCCCCCATATATATGTATACATATTATATATATGTTATATAGTATAAATATATATACATATTTACTTATTTATCAAATATATCCAGGTATGAGTGCAATAACATGTGTATTATACAAGTTAAACACATCTAGAAATATAGAAGGATGAGATGAAGATGGAATGTCATTTTATCCTAGAGGTTATAGAGAACCCTTAGAGCAGTGGTTCTCAACTTTCCTAAGGCTGTGATCCTTTAATACTCACATATGGGTGTATCTGCATGTGGGCAGACCCGCCTGGAGATGAATAGAGGAGTGGTGTCTTGGTTCCTAAGAGCATCAGGAATATGTGCTTTCCTATGGTCTTAGGCAACCCCTGTGAAAGGGTCATCCAACCACCAAAGGGGTCCTGACCCACAGGTTGAGAACTGCTGCCTTAGAGTTTATTGAGTAGGGGAGTAACATTGTCAGAGATGTATTTAAGGAAAATCCCATTGGCAGTTGTGTAAAAGATATACTGCATTGGGAAGACCCTTCAGTAAGGGAGGCCACTTAGGTGGCTGTAGCAGTAGACTAGGTGGGAAGTGATAAGGGCCTTAATGTATGAATGACTCCCCCCCCTGCCCCCTCCCCACTTAGTTTGTTTTTACTACATGCCCAGCACTTAGCACTGGGAATATAAATACAAGTGCTAAGACAGTCTCTGTCCTCAAGAAGCTTACATTTTCATCAGGCCAAACATCACAAATAGAGCACTTGTTGTCAGGTGGAGCATTATAAAGATGACAAAGATAAATTTTGCAAGAAGGACAAGTGGAATCATGGGGGAGTAGATCAGCATGCCCTTTTGAGTAGCAATGGCAGTATTGATCTGATTCTGGTTCCCAAATGTGGAAGTGGAGGGAGGGGGGAAGATTTAGAGGGCAGCTTAGAACCAGAATCAGATCAATACTGCCATTGCTACTCAAAAGGGCATGCTGATCTACTCCCCTATGATTCCACTTGTCATTCCTGCAGTATTTATCCTTGTAATCCTTCTGGTAGAAGGCAAGAAGGTTGCTAGGGAATAAAGTGAAGTTTGGATGAGACCAATCTAAGACAGTGGTCATCAAGACCCTAGGGTGGTTGTTCCAGAGTTGAAAGGGTAAAATCCTCTGAACCATGACCCTTGGTACTGGGGGCAAAGCACAAAAGAATTGGGACTACAGTGAGAGTTGGGCTTCCTGATATGATTGATTTAAGAGCCTAAAATATGCTGACTGAAATATTATTATTGTCTAATAGGAATTAAGTGGCAGGAAAATAATGTCATTCCTAAAGTACCTGTCAGTTCTATGAGGATAAAGGCGGTTGTTTATTTCTTTAAAATGCTCAGAATTGCAGTGTTTTGCACACAGCTGTTGAATTATACATTCTTGTTGAATGAACAAATGAATGAAGGTTGGTGGCCTGGAGTTCTTACAGGCTGTACCAGTCACATCTCAGCTAAGGCAGTCTCGTGATCAAGGCCTGGTTCATCTCTTGTCTAAGGACCAGTCTAGCAAAGGAAAAGATACCCATGCTAGTCACCAGTGACTGCTCTTCAGTGTACAGTCTGCCCTCCAACAGGGCCCTGTTGCAAGCACAACTTGGTCTGGGGATAGAAATTGGAGTTAAAATGTTCCCAATAATAACTGCACAGTGGCTTGCAGTGGGTGCCCAGGTTGGAGATAGGCCCCCCTAAATGTCCACCTCAGAAGGGGAGAGGTTGGAAGCTTCCATAGTTAGCTGTCTCAGGGTCAGACACATGCAGCCTATCTAACCAATCACCCTCTGATTAATTGACCACATGACCCCTGTAGTCAGACCATTGCTCCCCAGGAGACCTCAGCCCCCATGAAGGCTCATCTTTTCATAGGGGGCTCTAAATTCTCTGTTCCTCTCTGGGTCTGCCTTACTCTGAACAGATTGCTGGGCTAGTAGATGCTTTGGATAGTTAATGAAAACTGGCTCTCACCTTTCTACCAGAAAGGTATTAGGGGTGTTCTATAAAATTCCCTGAATGATTTAGAGGAAATTCCCAATTCAAACATTGATACTTTCAATTAAAATGTTACTTAAGCAACTATTAATAAACTGCACATTAAATGCCTATTATATGGCATTGTAGAATATATGAAGATGAGTAAGACAGTCTATGACCTCAAGGAGCTTGTCCTCTCCCAATGTGGCACATAGAGCACTGAATTTGGAGGCAGAAGGCCTGTATTCAAATCTTACCTCTGCTATTTACTGTCAGGGAGATGACCTTGGGCAAGTTCCATCACCTCTTTGATCCTGGGCCTCAGTTTCCTCATCTGTAGAATGAGATGGTTGAACATTTGCACAGTCAGTCCTTTTCAGCTCTAAGGCCTAAGATATGTGAGAGACAGCATGGTGAGTGCATGGAAGATCCTCTGTCACTTACTGTTTGGGCAGGCCATTTCTTCTCTCCGGGCCTCAGTTGTCCCATCTCTAAAATCAGAGATTTGGACTTGACCTCTAATTTCCTTCCATCTCTGTATTTGTTATTCTATTTTATTTTTGGTAAACTTGAAATGGTTACAGGCTACATAAATAGAAGTTCTAGTGATAATGGGCAAGAGCAAAATACTTCCATGAGAGCTGGAGATCAGTTCCAGTGGGGGAAAGGGGGATGTCATTGAAGAAGACTTCATGGAGGTCACTTTTGAGCTGAACTTGAGTTCGGTGAGAAAAAATGAGGAAGAAATGCATTCCTGGCCAAGAGAATGGTGTGAAGGAAGGTGTAGAGAGTCAGGAAAGAAGAGTGGGTGAGCAATTGAAATACCTCATCATAGACCCTGTGTAGGGGAGGAATGGGATGGGAATGGATGAGAGGAGGCTGGGGCAGTGGGAGGCAAAGGGGACGGATTTCTCTCAAGACTAAAGGGGAAGTTATCCCAGGGTTTCACTTACCCCATTGTCTAAGATTCCCCCAAAGTCCAGTTCACATTTCAAGTCATTTTGCAGTAATTCTTCATTAGAATTGAGCCCCATCCATCTCTTTTTAAGCCTTCCATGTTATGTTTCTCCCCATTTCATTTGCCTTTTGAGCAGGCATGAAGTATGTGTAGGAAGGATAGAAGAGAAAGTATATGCAGAGAGCTGTGACTGGGGTTTGAAGGTGGTGGCATGTTTTCAAGCTTTGCCTCAGGGTACCACATCATAGATGGTACTGACAACAGGGGTAGGCATGTGCTTATCACCTCACTGGTGGGAATGAATGGTTAAAAGAAGACATGACTTTTCACCTGTTACTTCTCCTTGACAGTCAAACTCCAGGGAACTCACATCATCCTGCTCCTTGTTATAGCTGCAATCTCCCCAAAGTGGCCTTATTGTGGCTCCCCAACTCTAGTTCAAGCAAATTTGCCTTGAGCAGTTGGTCTGAGGGCACTAGTCCTGCTCCTTGCCTCAGGTGTTGCAGCTGCTGGTGACAGATCTTCTCTCCATGATGAAGAATCAGTCTTTGCATCAGTCCTGGAAGTTCTTTGATTTCTGTGGGTTGTCTGGTTCGGAGCTTATTATAGTCTGGTCATTGCTAGGAGTATATGTAACTTGAAATTGAGTTCTGAGGAAATGAAAGTAATGGAACTAGGCACTCAATAAATGTTTGTTAAATGAATGAGTGTTTGCATAATGTCAAAGATTCCATATTTGTGAACGCTAGGTTGTGTCTACCTGACAGCAAACATCTGGCTGCCCACGGAAGCCCATCATCAGTCATGTAGATGTTTTTAAACTTCCAGATGTTTGGTGTTGGTTTGACAAAGCATCCTGATGACTGACTGAATTTGTCATCCTCTTGGTGAAGATGAATAGTTTACTCCATCTGGTGCTCTGGGGAGAGGTAGGAGATCCAGATGAGAGCTGACGAGAATGGGTGTGGCCTTCTTCTGTTCTGGGGCAATTCTTAAAGTTCATTGTTGCCCTTTTATAGTCCTGTTCAAATAATAAATCAGTGTTGCACCTTCTAGGTGCTCCTCCAAACCCTTTAACTTATTCCTTGGTATACTTACTGCTGCTGGAATTATCAGAGACAAATTCAGTCCTGGTGATCCATTGCAAGAAAGTATAAAGTACCCTCTGTTTTCCATCTTGAGTGGGGTTGGATGGATGCTCCTATTTTCAATTATGGGCCAGTGATTAAAAGGTAATAATAACTCACATTTTGATAGTGCTTTAAGCTTTTCAGAGCTCTTCCCTTTAACAACTCTGTCAGTTAGGCAGTACACATCTTATTACAACCATTTATTTTAACTTTTTGGTTGGACATGTGATTTCATCCATGTAGGAAACTCCTGGCATTGAAATGTCCTCCATCAGTGCAAATGGGCCTCTCATCTTTAGCATGTATTCTTATTTCCCTGGAGGCATTGAGAAGTTAAGTAAATTAGCCATGGTCATGCATGTAGTTTGCATCAATAGCAGGAACTAAGCTGAGGTCTTCTTGGCTCCCAGGAAATGAGGGAATTGAGGCTCCTCTGAGAAGCAGCTGATAATTGTGTGAGGCAGCCAGATGCCTATCTCTCTACTAGGCTCTGTGGGGAATCCAAAAGAAATGAAAAGCAAGATCCCTGCCCTTGAAAACCATCAACTAGGCTAGTTGAGATGAAGTATCCATGCTGGGGATGCTTAGGAACCAGGAAAACAACACATTAACCAGTGAAAAATGGGTATTTTCATAGAAACTGAGTGCCTAAAGGCCAAGAGTGTTTAAAGTAAAGGAATGATTGACTTTGAGATGGGCAATATTAAGCATTCTAGACTACATGTGCATTCCTGTATGTTTTAAGGGATCTAAGTATTAGGAGAGAAGAGAAGGCTGGATGGTGCCTATGAAGGCATGAAAACTGGGACCCCAAAGACACATGAGAGACAGGAATAATAACTCATATTTATGCAGGACTTCAAAGTGTGCAAAAGCTTTGCATCCATTGTCTCACTGGAGCCTGATATCTCTATTAAGTAGGTCCTACAAATATTTTTAAATGGATTTTTATTGCTATATTTTGTTTTTAAATTACCTACATTTCCCCCTGTACCTTCCACTCCCTCCCCAGAGAGCCATCCCTTATAACAAAGACGTAAAAAAAGAAAAAGAAAAAGAGAGGAAGAAGAGAAAGGAAAAAAAGTCACTCAAGCCCACCAAGACACTAAACAACCACACGTTATGATCTCCCCCTCTTCTACAAACGATTGAGGGGGGTATTATTATAGTTCTTCGTTGGGACCAGGTTTGTTCTTTGTAAATTTGCAACCTTTGTTTTTATTTAACAATTTACCTTATGCCATGATTTTTGCAAACATTCCTGGGGATTAGGTTGTGGTGGTTGCTCTTTCCTTTTGGTCTTGTAGGTTTGTCAGTTTTCTATATATTCTGGACACCAAACATTTATTGTAGATATTTGATATAATTTATTTCCAGCCAATTGCTTTTCTTCTTTTCTAGATGCTTGCTTTTGTTTGTGCAAAAGTTTTTCAATTTCTTGTAAATGAAATCATCTTTTTATCTCTTTTAATCATCTCTATTCCTTGTTTGATTAAAATTCATCTACCTGTGGCTGTGGAAAGTATATGTTTTCTCTCTCTCCCAATTTTTTATGGTATGGTGATTAATATTCAGATCACATGTCTATTTTGAATTTATTGTTGATTATGGTATAAGAAGTTAGACTAAATCTAATGTCTGTCAGGCTGGTTTCTATTTTACTTACAAGTTTTCATTAAATAGGGAGTTATTTCCTAAGTAATTTATGTTTTGGGGTTTGTTAAACATTGAGTTATTAAGCTCCTTTATTTCTGATTCTTCTTTGTCTAGACTGTTCCATTGGTCTACTTGATAATTAAAAAAACTGATATGAAATGGTTTTGAAGATGATTGCTTTATAATATAATTTGATGTCTGAGAGTGCTATTCTCCTTTCATTCCTACCTTTAAAAATGGTTTTCCTTGATTTTCTAGAGCTTTTGTTCTTCCAAATAAATCCCGTTGTTATTTTATCTGTCTCTGTAAAGGATCCCTTTGGTAGTTTGGCTGGCATACGATTTAGTCCGTAAATCAACTTCGATAGTATTGTTGTTTTTTATTATTTTGGCATAGCCCAGTTATGAGCTCTGAATAGACTCCTAGATATTTAAAATTGATCTTTATTTCTTTAAGAAGCATTTGGCAATTGAATCTAGGTCCTACTTGTATTATTATCCCCATTTTACAAATGAGGGAATTGAAGCTCAAAAGTGTTAAGCTATTTAACTATGGTCACACAACTAGTTAGTATCAGAGACGTGATTTGGACCCAAGTCTCCTTGAATATAAATCGAGCAAGTTATCCATTGTTCCACACTGCCAGTTCTTTAATCCCCTTCGTTTGCCTTAGTTTAATGCCCTTAGATAGCTCATGGCTATCCTTCTTGTCCATAAGGAATACATGAGATTTTGTCAAATGCATTGCTGAACTCTACTGCAGTATCTTCTGGTCTGCCAGCGTAGTGACTCTGTCATAAAAGAGGAAATGGGGTATACCTCTTTGGTCGTCATTACTTCACTCTTTGAGAGCTTGCCGTCAAGTTAAACTCAGTGGCTAATCAGCTCTAAACTTCACTGTCTGCTTTGTCAAAACTGGGAAATCTGCCCTTTTCCAACTTTCTTCATGCTGCTTCTCCAGTTCTTCATCATCTTTCTCATATGATGGACAGTGGCTCAGTCTGAATCATGTGTTCCAAGTTTGTTCTTGTTTTTCAGAGTAGACAAGGTCCTTTCTTAACACTCTTGTTTATTTAACCTTGAGTTTCAATTCTTTGTTAACTATTTTATTTCATTTGGCCAAATTCCTTAAAAAACTGTCTCTTCTTGTTGCCTCCACTTCCTGTTTTATTGCTTCTCAACCCACTAAAGCCTTGATCCCAACATCATTATTCGACATCATGTCCCCCATATCAACATTTATATGGTACCTACTCTGTGTTAGGTACTGTGCTAAGCACTTTACAAATGGTACCTTATTAGATTTTCATAACAATCCTATTATTTTCAAGCCTATTTTACAGATAATGTTGTCATTGTTATTCAGTCATTTTTAGTTGTGTCCAATCTTCATGACCCCATTTGGGGTTTTCTTGGCAAAAATACTAGAATGCTTTGTCATTTCCTGAGGCCAGATTTAAACTCAAGAAGATGAATCTTTCTGACTCGAGGCTGGGCACTCTACCCGCTGTACCATGTAGCTATCCCATCCTTCCTTTTCTTGCCCCCTGATGTATTCTTCTCTACACTTTCCAATCTTTTAAGAACATCAACATGTGATAGAAACCCTATATAGGCCTTCTCTTTAATTAGATTCCCTTCATGACCCCTGATGATAATAGGGTTTTGAGGGAACACGTATCACCTTTCTGTATCAGAATATAATCGGTTTATTGTTGTTTAGTCCCTTATGATTGTTTCCTTGTGTTTACCTTTTTATGTTTCAGTTGACTCCTTTGCTTGTACTTCAGATTCATAGGTAGCTCTGGTCTTTTCATTAAGAACGCTTAGAGATCTTTTATTTCATTAAAATCTAATTTCCCCATAAGATTACACTCTGTTTTCCTGCATAAATTGTTCATGATTTTAAGATTGTATGCTTTGCCTTTTGTAATAGCATATTCCAAACTCTCCACTTCATTAGAGTGATGGCTGATAAATCATGTGTGATCCTGACTGTGGCTCCTCAACACTTTAAGTATCTCTATCTGGATCCTTGTAGTATTTTATTCTTTGACTTGGAAGTTCTGGATTTTGGCTATAAAAATCCAGGGAGTTTTCATTCTAAGGTTTCTTTCAGGAAATTACAGGTAGATTCTTTCTATTTCTAATTTGTCCTCTGGTTCTAAGAAATTTGGAGAGTTTTCTTTTATCATTTTTGAAATATGTCTCAACTACTTGGTCACAGCTTTCAGATAGTCTGATGCTTACTAAATTATCTCTCTTTAATCTGTTTTTCAGGTCACTTATTTTTTCTGGAATATAGTTCACATTATTTTTCCAGACTTTTGACTTTGTTTTTCTTTTTAAATAAGTTTTTGTTGATATCTTCTGTTTCTTATATCATCATAACTATCTCAAGTATCCTTCCTCCTCCCAAACTCAGAGAGCCATTCATATAACAAATAATATGTTTTAGAGAAGAAAAAAATCAGCAGAATTATTCAACACATTGAAAAATTCTTAAAAAATAAGTCTAATGTGTGACAACTATGAACCTCCTGTCTCCACAGAGGGGTGGGCCCTGTCATGTCTCTTCCTTTGAGTTCTACTGAAGCTTTATGATTTTGTTACATTTATTTTTGAGTGGTGGGGTTTTGTTTTGGTGTATAGTTCTTTCAATTTATATTATTATAGTTATTGTGCATATTGTTTTCTTGGTTCTACTTATTACTCTTGGCATCAGTTCATATAGATCTTTTCATGTTTTTTCTTTATTTTTCACACACATCATTTCTTACAGCACAGTAATATTCCATTACCTTCATGTGCCATTGTTTAGACTGGTACATAATTCCCAACTGCTTTCCAAAATGGTTGTACCATTCGTAGCTCCACCAGCAAAATATCAGTTGTGTATCTATCATTTCATAGCCCCTTTATCATTGACTATTGCCAATTTTTTTAACTTTTGCCAATTTTCAGGATGCGATATGTGAAGGTTGTTTCAATTTTCATTTCTCATTAGTGATTTGGAGCATTATTTCATGTGATTGTGAATATTTTGCAACTCTGTTTTTGAGATTTTTTTGCTCATATTTCCTTTTTAACCATTTATCCATTAGAAAATGGCTATTAGTCATTTGTGAGGGTTCTTTCTATTTTGATTTTTGACAGTAATTTGTGATGTATAGCTATTGACTGTTCTTTAAATGGGTGGCAATTGGAAAGGTTTGAGAAACATCATTTCTGGGTAATTTAATCATTTTATTGATAAGGCCAGTGGGGGTGGCAAGGTGGCACAGTGAATAGAGAACTGGCCCTGGAGTCAGGAGGACCTGAGTTCAAATGCAGCATCAGACAATTAACATTTACTAACCATGTGACCTTGGGCACATAACCCCAATTTCCCTGGCTTTCCCCTCCAAAAAGGAAAAAAAAAGATAAGACCAGCAAGTTATCAGTAAAAAGATAGTCATTTGGCTGTCAGACCAAAGACCCCTGATAGCAGTGGACTCACAGTTTATAAGCTCTTTATTTGCTAGGTGTTGCTAAAAGATGCCAATCAACTCTGATTGGATAACATAATGGAAGCTGAGCTCTATTAAAATGAAGGTCTTGGGGTATGTGACTTAGGTCACCCAAATCTTGGTCAGAGACATCAATTTCTGTATCACCTGTCTTGAAATAAAGGAAGAATCAACATTTTCTCAGACTTGTCTGAGCAAACAAAATGGGCAAGAATACTTCAAAATTAAGATTTCTTTTACTGATTAGATCTTGGCCTGTGTAAATCTTTAAGAGAGTTTTCCCATACTGGTTGGTTTCTGGATGAAAAAGTAGAAAAGGAGGAAAATTTTGGTCCTGTTTCAGTAATCAGTTATTACATGAAATAGAGAAACATTCAGTTCTCACAAATGTCTGATAGAATTCTCCTTTGCATTCATAAGAATCAAGAATTTTTTCCTTTGGTGTTCCTTTACATCTAGATCCATTTCCTATTCTTTATCTGGCCTTCTGATAGTATGAGTATTTTTGAAAGTATTCCTCTATTTCTCTTATATTCTCAGTTTTGTTTGCATATAAATATGCACATAATATATTTTGATTGTTTTTCATTTCTTCTGTTTTTACTGTGATTTCACCGTGTATATTTGCTATTTTATTGATTTGATTTTCTCCTCTTTTCGTTTTAACCATATTAGCTAAGGGTTTATCAGTTTTAATAGTCTTTACAAAGAACCAGTTTTTAGTCTGATCATTTCAATGCTTTTTTTGGTTTCCAATTTATTTGCTCCCTAACTTTAAATTTATTCTCTTTTGTGCTTATTTTAGTTTTTTTTTCTTTTCTTCTTGGCTTTCTGATTTAAAAATGAATATTTAATTATTAATTAATCCTCTCTTTTTCAATTTTGTTCACATATATTTGTGAAGCTATGATTTTCTCCTTGAGACCTTCTTTAGCTGAGTCATAGAAATTTGGTGTTTCTTCATAATTATAATTTTCTTTTACATAGCTATTGTTTTTGTGATTTATTTTCTGATCCACTTGTTATTTAGGATTTCATTATGTCTCCATTTTGCCCTGCATCTTCTGTTTGTTGTCTATAAAGGACATATTAACAATTTTTACTTTTTTACATTTGTTTGAAATATCTCTTTGCCCTAGTACGTTTTTGTAAAATTTCCATGTGGTGGTTAAGAAACATACATATTCTTTTGTTATCCCATCTAGAAGATAACAAAAGTCTGTTTATTCTAGTTTCTCCAGCAATTTGCTCAGATCAATATTTTCCTTATGGTTTACCCTTCTGAAAGACTTATCCAAAACTGAGAGGGACATTCATGTCTCCTGTGACTGTTGTGTTGCTGTCTATATCTTCTTATAGGTCAGGTAATACTTGTTCTAGAATTTGGTTGCTAAGGCATTTGGAATTTATACATTTACTTCTGATACTGGTTTATCATCTATGGTTCCTTTCAGCATAATATAATTTTCTTTCTTAATCCTTATTTTTACTTTTTGAATGTTTGTTTTTGCTTTTTTAGCATGATTGCCACTCTTGCTTTTTTTACTCATTTGATTCATAATAATTCTTCCCATACCCTCAGTTTTATATTGTGTATGGCTTTATATTTAAATGTGTTTCCTATAAGCAACTGATCACTGGGTTTTGATTTTTATCTCGTCTGTCACTATTTTTAATTTTATTGGATTATTTAATCCATCCACATTTAAAATTATAAGAGATAGGTTAATATTTTCTTTTATATATTTATATATTTATTATATAATATTTTATGTATTATACAACATATTATAATTTATATAATATAATTATTATATATTTATTATATTTATATGTTATAATATGTTTTAGTTATGAATTTTTCCCCCTCTTCTGTTGCAACAATAGTATTATTTTCCTTTAGTTACTTTAATTTTTTTTAAGGTGCCCCTGTTCCCAGTAGCTCTCTTCTCTCACCCTTGGTTCCCCTACTCCATTTGAGATTTTGTTTATTAGTTCATTTTTCTCTGCTGCTTCTCTGGTTATATATTTCTCCGCTCTCTTTTACCCTCTCAGACAAGTAGGTTCCACCTTGTCCTCCCCTTCAGCTAGTCCTATTCATGAGCTTTTTATTTTTTTAATTAAAAAAAATATTGACTTGTTTGTTTACTTTTAGTTTATAATATTCAGTTCCAGAATCACCTGTGTTTCAGATTTTTCTCCCCTTCCTCCCCACACCCCACGCGCACCATGGTGGCATACAATCATGTATAGGATCTGCAATCTCTTTCACGTTGTACAATAGTCTGGTTGTATAGGCATTGTAGCCAATGGAGTGAACAATGGGAAAAGAGAAAAACAAACAAACAAACATAAAAAAGAACAAGAGCATGTATTGCTTCAGTCTCCATTTAAACTCTGGTCTTTCTAGATCTTTCTCTGAATGTAGACATCTCCTTCCATCCTGAGACTTGTAGAGTTGTCTTTTAATTGTGCATTGCTGAGAAGAGTCCAGTTTTTCAAGGTTGTTCGTCACATATATGATGTATCTGTATTTTTCCCGGTTCTGCTCTTCTCAATTAGCATCAATTTGTATAAGCCTCTCTAGGTAATTATGAAGTCCATCTCCTTCCCATTTCTTATAGCACAATAGTATTCTATCACATTCATATACCATAACTTGTTCAGCCATTCCCCTATTGATGGGCATCTCTTAAATTTCCAGTATTTTACCACCATAAAGAGAGCTGCAGTAAATATTTTTGTACATATGGGTCCTTTTCTCACTTCTATGATGTCTTTGGGATACAACACCCAAAGTGGTATTACTAGGTCAAAAGGTATGCAGTTATTTATAGCCCTTTGGGCATAGTTCCAGATTGTCCTCCAGAATGATTGTATCAGTTCACAGCTCCACCAACAATGCATTAGAGTTCCAGTTTTTCTACATCCCCTCTAGCACTTGTTATTTTCCTGTTTTGTTATTTTAGCCAATCTGACTGGTGAGATGTGGTACCTCAAAGATGTTTTGATTTGCATTTCACGAATCAATAGTGACTTAGAGCATTTTTCCATATGCTTAAAGATTATCTTTAATTTCTACCTCTGTAAATTTCCTGTTCATATCCTTTGACTACTTATCAATTGGGGAATGCCTGGCATTCTTGTAAATTTTATTTAATTCCCTGTATATTTTGGAAATGAGGCCTTTATCAGAGACACTGGTTGTAAATATTCTTTCCCAATTTCCCATTTCCCTCTTAATCTTGGTTACATTGGCTTTGTTTGTACAGAAATTTTTCAATTTGATGGAATCAAGATTACCCATTTTGCATTTGATAATGCTCTCCAACTCTTCTTTGGTCATAAAGTCTTCCCTACTCTGTAAATCTGACAGGTAAACTATTACTTGCTTCCCCAGATTATTTACAGTATCAGCCTTTATACCTAGCTCATGCACCCATTTAGACTTGACTTCGGTGTATGGCATTAGACAATGGTCTATGCCCAGT
>CM053602.1:8100872-8137845 GCA_028646575.1 Pseudocheirus occidentalis | reverse complement strand
GTTGGAGGAGGGCATAAAAGGGAACAGATTGTGGGAGGGGCCTTACAGTGGGATCAGTGTTCTGGGCTGGGGGGTAGGGGCAAAAAAGGGAGAAAATCTGTAACTCAAAACCTTGTGGAAATGAATGATGTAACTAAGAAAATAAAATTAAAAAAAAAAAGAAACAATAGAGTGACCAATCATGACTTCAAAATATTGTTGCTGAAACATGACTCCTCCTCTTGACAGAAAGATAAGGGATGACATTTGCAGAGTGGATATATTTTTAGACACAGTCAATATATTGATTTCTCTTGCTTGACAATACTTATTTGTTACAAAAGAAATTTTCTATGGAGGTTGAGAAATTTGTGAACGAATCATCAAAGAGATAAAAAAAGGAGAACCAACAAAACATTAAAAATACACACAATAAAATAAAATGTTCCGAAGGAACACAAAGGGGAAACTGTGTGACTACCTATATTTACTATGCCAGTTAAAAAAAACCCAGAGCATTCACAGTTTCACATACAATGTTTTTGTGTTTTTATATTGAAATATTTGTATTTGTTGACAGCTTTAAAGTCCGTAATGAAAATATTTTTTAAAAAATAAAGACTAGCAACTGAAAGGAGGAAAAGGATTATACAAGGATGTCACTTTTTTCCAGTCTGGCTCCATCCCTCATCACTACAGATAATGGTGCACTGACTCTACAATGACTGCTGCCCTCTCATAGTATGCCAGGCCACCTGGGCAATCTAGTAAATTATGACTTCACTGCCTTTAGTAATGCTTCAGTAGAACGAAACCAAACAATCAAACAACAAGCATTTATTAACCATCTATTTTGCACCAGACCCTATGGGAGCTGTGAAGATAAAAATATTTTTAAAAAATTAAATATTCCCTGCCTTCAAAGAACTTATATTCTACTGTGGGAGATAAACAGGTACATATAAAGGTATATAAAAATAAATTCAAAATAAATATAAGGTAATTAGGAGCAGTGGGGAAACACTAGCAGCCTGAAAAATTGCGAAACCTCATGTAGGAGGTGTTTAAAATGAATCTTGAAGAAAACCATGGATTCTAAGAGACAGAGGTGAGGATGGAATGCAGTACAAGCATAGGGGACATACAGTGCAAAGACAAGGAGGTGGGAAATGGAGCACTGATTATGAGCAACAAACAGGAACACCAGTTTGTCTGGACAATACTGTGTGTGAATGGCAGTAATAGTCAATAAGGTTGGAAAAGTAGGATGAGGCCAGGTTATTATGACTTTTAAACACCAAACAATGGAATGTATATCTTATCTTAGAGGTAATAGGAAGTCACCAGAATTTATTGAGTATGGGAAGAACATGATCAGGCTTGCACTTTAAGAAAAAAAAACTACAGTAACCATGTGGAGGACAAATTATGGTAGAATGAAAGTTAGCATATGGTTCAATGTAGTTTCCATGTACTCAAAAAGACAAACACTTCATGGGAGGATTAGGCAAATGATCAACTTAAGTTAAAAAGAATTGACTATTTTTTTTTTAAAAACTCAGTGAAAAAAAGTCACTGTACGTTAAAACTTTCAAGTTCGTTTTGCACCCTCTCACCCAAAATGCAAGCATTTTTCCATCTTTTTTTATACAGAATGTACAAATTTAGCATTGGTTTTGCCTATTATAATGAATTTGTAAGTTTTCCATTCGAATTCTGTGGGAACTTCAAACTCTCTACAGCATTCGCATGTCCAGAGAAAAAATGTGCTCTATTTAATGCTTTCCTTCTTCCTTAGAAAAAAGGTGAACATGGATTTCTTGGAAGAGTCATTCTTCAAGGGAAAGTCTTCATGACATCCCCCCCTAACTCCCAACAGGTTTGCAGCCTGTTGGTTACCCTCATGTAGTTACGCCTTGGATGCAGAATATCTGAGCCAGTTGCCCAGCTGAGTTCTCAGGTTCTATTCCTATCCATAGTCTTACTCTCTTCTCTGCTGCCAGGGCTCACCTTCCTTGGAGCTCTTTTGTTTGCTCTGCAGAAATGTGAGTTATCAACACTGTAAGTGACTGTGTCTTTATAAATATGTGGCTCTTGTTCCCTGATAGTTGCAGTGTTTTCTACTAGTGTGGTAGCTCTCCTTCAATACAACATGGCCAGTGAAGTCTGTCATTTCTCCTAATTTCAGATTCTTCCCAGTTCTTAGCTATTTAAAGTCCTATGGAGCGTGAATGGTTGCTTTGCTCAGACAAATACAGTTTTCTCTTCTTAACTCAATTAGAAAAATGTTTACATTTCATAAAGGAAGCAAGGCACAGATGCAGCTCCATATTTAGTTTGATACCTCTTTAATGCCTTCAAATTAAATTCTGGGATTTTTATGATTATATCACCTAAGGAACTTCCTAACTTACATAAGTAATATACACAGAATGAAGACGAGGGAGTATGGAAAGGAGAACGTTAACACATAGGGAGATCACAACAGGCTTCATGGAAAAAGCAGTATTCAATCAAGTTCAGACCTGAAGAAACTGGAGATACTGAGATGTGGAGGTTAAGAGGAAATGTATTCTTGACATAAAGAATGGCTAGAGCAAAGGGATGGGGATGGAAGGAGAATCCTGAATGCAGAATCATGTTGTGCCAGTATTACTGAAGTGAAGCATGCCAGAAGGAAAGTGATGTGTAAGATTAAAAATGTAGTTTTAAAGCAATTTAAATGCCGAACTAATGACTTTATATTTGAACTTAGAGGTTATAGGGAGCCTCTCAGACTCTTTTGCTATGAATTTCCTGAACATAAACATATAAATATACAAAGAGGAACAAGAGGGAGGATTTTATATGAAACAGATCTTATGTGCTTAAATTGTTCTAAGTATATATGAATTTTAACTAGATAGAACCAAAAATGTTTTCTCATCTGTGTTCCCTTCTCAACTTCCTTAGCCTCTCTTCCATTTCTTAAACGTTTGATTAGCAGTGAGTGTGTCTGTCCTTGCTTTTTGTGCCATTTCACTCCTGTCTTTTTTCTTCAACATGGTTCATTCCTCCACCACTTTACCTTGAGATTCCAGCCGACTTTATCACGTCTTCTGCACCACTCCCTGCCAGGCCTGCCAGGGGGTTCAGTGGCAGTGTGGCTGACTGGCTGTCTACATATGCCTGGCTGAATCCCTACAGAGATGGAGAGATGGATTTGGGAACCTGAGGAACAGCCTACCCATCCAAGGCCCATCTCTGTCCTTCAGAGCTACTTTATCTCCTTCTGGTTTTTTATCTCCATCCAGAGGTGATGAAGAGGAGGAAGAGGAACAGGAGGAGGGGGGGAGGAATGAAAGGGGAGAAGGAGGAAGAGGAGGAGGAGCAGCAGCAGCAGCAGCAAGGCAGTTCTCTGCTGTCTGATCTGGCCCTCTGCTTTCCAGGCCTGGGTGTCCCTCTTTCCTCCCCACCTTCTCCCTCCCCCCCCCCTCTGCTGGGGGTGGTAGTGATTTGTGAGGCCAGCAATGCTGTCTGGTGGATGGAAAAGACTTCTCTAACTTAGCTTCCTTCTTTCCTTTCTCCTTTCTCATCTTCTCCAAACTCTCCCTCCCTTGCTCTTTCCTCCTCTCCTACTCCCTGCCTGCCTGCCTGGTGAAGGAGGAAGGGATTAGGAGGCATTAATTAATAAATTGATTCATTAATTAATTCCCCAAGGAGGTTTCTTTCCTTTCCCTTCTCCTGTGTGTCCTAGTATTATTCCTTGAGCCCATTCTAGGCCTTGGAATGTCCATCCAAGCCACAGGGAGGGGAGATGAAGGGCCAGCTGCTTAGAATGAAATATACAAAAGGAGGATCTCGTGCATGTTTTGGGGTGGGTATCAGATAGATGGTGGCTGGCAGGCCTAGGCTTGGCTTCTCTCTTTAGCTGTGCCAAAAGCCCTCCCAAGAAAGGGAGCAGAAGACTGGCTCTCTTGGGAGGGAGGGAGGGCGGGCAGGGCAAGAGAAAACAGAACCTCACATCCTCAGGTGGTGGGAGCTCCACATTTCAGATAGCTGTTCCCTCTCCTCTGTACAGAGTCCCACCCCACCCCCATGTCCCTGAAGGAAATGGATGTCTGTACTGAAATGTGATTTGAGGGCCCCTTGCCTACCCCAGGAAGAGTGGTCATGGGGGCGGGGGGCAATGGTGACAGGACAGAGAGAGGATAATGGGGGTCTAGGAAAATGAAATAATCTATTAAAAATAAAATTGACTTTTTGGTTTTTTAAATAAAAAATGAAAAGGAGAAAAAAGGTTCATTAACGTTATTTTCTTCCTTTTTTGCATCATTATCACTATTCACGAACTAATCCCTCCCAACAGCTCTCCCTTACACAACTGAAGCCCTCCCTTTTAATGAATATAGTCAAACAAAATAATCAACTTTGTTCATGTTTGAAAACATATGTCCCATTCTGCCATGTCCTCTCTACCAAGAGATGGGAAGCATCCTTCATCATCGGTCCTCTGAAGTCATGATAGGTCACTGCACTGATTAATTAATGGTCTTAAGTCTTTCAAAGCTGTTTTCATTTAGATTATTATACATATGGTTATGCTCATTTTATTCTGCATCAGTTCATAAATGCCTTCTAAAGTGTTTCTTAACAGAAAGCACATCAGTGGAGGCTTGTGAATTTTTAATGTTAATAATTTCTTACAGCACAATAATATTCCATGATAGTCTTATAATACCATATTTTGTGTAGTCATTTCTGAATTCATGGGCTTCCTCTTTGTTTCCAACTTTTGCTACAACAAAAGTGTTCTCAAGATTTTCACATATATAGATCCTTTCCCTCTATATTCAACTCCTTTGGGCTATATGCCTAGCAGTTATATCACTGGTTAAAGGAGCATGCACAATTTAATTAATGACTTTGGGGGTACAGGTCCAAATTGCTTTCTAGAATGATAGCACTTATTTATAGTTCCACAAAAGTGCATTGGTGGCTACGAGAAGACACAGAGAGTAACACAACAGTGAATAAACCTAACAGAAATATAAACAAAAGGAAAAAACGCAACTGAACAAATTTTGGAGAACCTAGAAGTTAAAAGACTTATGGAGTCTTTATTGGAACCGCAAAAAGAATACACATATTCTCAAGACCAAATGAAACTTCTACAAAAATGGACCAGGTATCAGGGTCAGAGATATGACAAACAAACGTAAAATGGCAGGAATTTTAGTACAGCCTTTACAACCCATAATGCAAGAAAAAAAAATCACTGGTTCAGGGACCACAAAAAAGATACAGACCCAAACAGAGATTTAACAAGGAAATATAAAATAATGAGTAGGGCAAAGAACAAATCAGAGAAATAATGAATAATGATTAGAAAGAAAAAGATAATAATGAAACAGCATTGCAGAGTCTCTGGGGAGAGACTTATCTCTAATATTATTATTATTATTATTATATAATTATAATAATAATAATAATAATTACTATATCTCTAATAATAATAACCACATATCACTACAAATATACATTAGTAAAATAGAAAAAGAGAGGATTAATAAACTGAATATACATTTTTTAAAAATCAGAAAACTTAACAAACCTCAAATAAGCACAGATGAGAAGACAATACAAATTTGAGTAGAAATAGATAAATAAAACTAAAAGCTGATTCTTTGAAAAAACTAATTAAATTGATAGACCTTTAGCTAATGTGATTAAAAAGTAGGCAAAAAATCAATAAAACAGAGCAAATGGACAAGGTCAAATCACAACAAAACCAGGAAAAATAATCAGAATAATTGTAAAATATGTACTTACATGCTGACAAACCTGAGAACACATGAAACACAGAAGAATACTTACAAATACATACAATATCCAGAATATCAGAAGGCCAGAGAGTTTAAATAGCCCAATCTCAGACAAGGAAATAGGTGTGGCTTTAAAGTTACTACTAAAGAAAAGAAAAACCTGATCCTGATGAATTCACAGAAGTCTATCAAACTTTTAAAGAACAATTAGTAGCAACACTTCACAAATTATTCTCAAAAATTGAGAAAGAAAGCCCCTACCAAAATCTTTTATGAGACAAATATAGTCCTAACACCGAAACCAGGGAAAGATAAAACACAAAAGGAAAACTATAGGCCAATATTACTAATGAATATTGACTCAAATTTTTTAAACAAAATCCTGCCAGACTACAGCAATTTATCCAAGATTTCATTCATTATGACCAAGAGGTATCTATACTACAGATACAAGGATTAGGAAAACAATCAACATAATTCATCATATCAAAAACCAAAACATCCAAATAACAGGATCATCTCAAGAGATGCAGAAAAAGCTTCCGACAAAGTGTAACACTATTTTATGCTAAAGGTCCTACAAAGTATAGATTTAGAGAGCAATTTTAATATTACTTAAAAAATCGAAAACCAAAAAATAAGCAATATCTGGCATGGAGATACACTAGAACCTTTCCCAGTAAATGAGGGAGTGAAGCAAGGATGCCCACTTTCCCCATTATTATCTGTTATGTGTATTGTTTGTTCATTTGCTCAGAATCAACAACATTTCTATTTAATAATATCAAAGCACGAATCCAAATAACTAAAAAATAAATAAGCTGAGTATCAACCTACCAAAGCACACAAAAACCTTGTATAGATTCAATTACAAAGTGCCCATTTAAAGAAATTAACAACTTAAATGATAAAGGGAATATTCAGTGCTTATTGCTAGGCTGTGTCAATATAATAAAAATGACAATATTTTCAAAGTTAATTTGTATTTTATGCTATACTAATAAAATCAACAAAGAGATACTTTATAAAACTTGATAAAATAATAATAAAAATAATTCATTTGGGAAAATCAAAATACCTAGAACATCAAGGGAAATGATGAAAAGATAGAGGGATAATGGGGGAATAGCCCTTCCAGACCTAAAACTATATTATAAAGTAGCGATAAATAAAACCATCTGACATTGGTTAAAAATGAAGTGACACATCAACATAACAGACTAGACACAGTAAAATCAGAAGCAATGGAAATTAATAACCCCATGTTTGATAAAATGGGAAACAGAAATCATTACCTAGGGAAAAAGATTCTTATTGAGAAAAACTGCTGAAAAAATTGTTAAGCAGTCTGGCAGAAACTGGGCTTAGACCAACCCCTTACATCATATTCTACAATACATTCTAAGTAAATACACAACCTTAATATTGATAATCAGAATGTTAAAAAAAATCACAGCTATGGGCAGCAGATGTATTCTTAACCAAAGAGGAAATAGAGGCAATTACAAAAGGTAAAATAGATAACTTGGATTACTTGAAACTGAAAAGCTTCTGCACACACAAAATTAACACATGTGGGATAAGAAAGGAAGTGACTGAATGGAGAGAAGTAAGCTTTCTATCAAATTTTTTCTCATAAGAATTTGGTGTCCAAGATATACATATACATACATATATACATATATGCATACAGGTATACACATATATATACACAATTATACATATATATATATATATATACTATATATGTGTATAATTACCTGTAAGAAATGATGATGTATGTGATGAATACGCTGAAGCATTGAAGCACCTACAGGAACTAATGCAGAGGGAAGTAAGCAGAACTAAGAAAACAATATACACAAAACTACAACAATGTAAATGAAAAGACCAAACAATAAAAAAATAAAAATTTAATGTAATAAAATTATAAAGATAAGCATGACTTGAATAAAGATAGATGAGAAGATACCCCCAACCCTGCCCCTTTGTCACAGGTGTTTGTTAGACATTGTACATGTTTTTGGACTTTTTCAATGTATTGATCAGTTGTGCTAATTTTTTTCTTTTTAAAAATACTATTTATTATATGGGATGACTGAGAGGGAGAGGGGGAAGGATATATGAGATATCTATGATGATGTAAGAAACAGACGATAACAATAAAACCTTATTTTAAAAAAAAAGTATATCAGTGTGCCTGTCTTTCCACAATCCCTCCAACAATTTTTGTTTTCAACTTTTGTCATCTTTGCCAACCTACTGAATATGGAGTAGAAGTTCATGGCTGTTTTAAACTGCATTTCTCTTATTATTACTGATTCCCTTTCTGGCCATTTTCTCACCAGCATCCTTGACAACCAACTAGAAAATTTGTCCTAGAAGAAATTAACCTTTTTATCCTTGAAACTCCTGCCCTGCCATGTTTTAAAGTTAGTAGATTGCCCCCCCCCACTACATCTAGAAACAGCTCCAGTCATGCTTCACCTAATTCCATGGTCATCTCCTTGCCAGAAGTCTTGCTGCTCTGCATGTATCCTCTGTCCTCTGCCACACTATCCAGTTCTGGATCCATAATTGAATTAACTCTGTCAACTTATCCCTATAAGTATCCACTTAACAATCCTAGTAACTTTCCAGACCAATATACTCTTCCTTGACCACCACTCTCCAATATGTGATGTCTTCCCCACTGGAGACTGTAAGCTCCTTGAGGATAAAAACTTTCTTTGCTTTTTTATTATCATCTCTAGTGTTTAGGCTAGTTATGGTTTACAGTAGGTACTTTATAGATGCCTACCTGGTCTTTAATGTTTTGGAACATGCTTTCATTTGATTGCTGATATTTTACATTTTTTCACTTGAAAACTACCTTCCTCTGATCTATGATTTATTTGAAAATGTTATTTGCTTTTATGTATTACTATCACCTCTACATACCTTGGCTATCAAATTTTTATTTGCTGCAAATAGAGATATTTGTTACAAAAAATTATTCCTATTTAAAGGTTTTCCTTAGAATTCCAACTGCATTTATTTTGCTTTAAAAACACTTTTCCATTTTATGTAACTGACAACATCTACTTTATCTAATTTGATTCCCTTCACCCGCTGTTTAGTCCAAGAGTCTTCCCCTACAGATAGTTATGAAATTCTCCTTTCCCGGGCAGCTCTGCTTCTGGCTTTCTGGACTTTGCCATCATGCCTCACCTGCCTTCTCACCCTGGGACTTCCCTCATTGTCTGGGGCCTTCTCATTCTGGAACATGCCTTTGCCATTCCAATTGTCTCCTCCCATTCCATTGGTGAATTCCTTCCCGGGCCCCATTTTAAGGATGATCCTGCGCCACCCATGCTTCATTTCCCTCCTGACTGGGCTTTTCCCTCTCCAGACTCTGCCATCATACTCCTTTGCAGAAACCTTGTCCATCCCCCTCTTTTCAGCTTCCTTTTTAGGTGACTTCATCTTCCATCAGAATGTAAGTTCCTTGAAGACAAGGAATACCTTTCTCTTTGTATTCCCATCCTCAGCACTCAGTATAGTGCCTGGCACACAAAGTAAATGCATAATTAATGTTTCTTGCCTGCCTAATTCTTCTCTAATTCATCTACGTATGAACTTTTATATCCATTTGGATGTAGGTCATGTATACATTTGCAGCTTGTTGTGGTATACGAAAGGACTGCTCATCTAAGCAGTGGTTCTAAATCTGAAAAACAATAACTTTAAAAAAGAAGTACTTTCTATAAATTCACTTCAATATTTTGTAATCCTATGCATTTCATTTTATCAATTTAAAGACATGACTGAGATGGGGTCCATAGGCTTCGCCAGACTGGTTGCCAGAAGGGTTCACAACATCAAAAGGTGAAGAACCCCTGGAGTTACTTTTCCTGCTTTCCAGTTTTCCCAGAACTTTTGTTGAATAGGAAACTCTTACCCAAGAAAGTGACATGCTTGTGCTTATCAACACTATCTTACCACATCTCATTGTCTCCAGGTCTTATTTACCAAATCTGTTCAACAAAACAACTTTTCCTATGTTTAGCTAGTACCAAATAGTTAACTCCATTTTACAGAGGAGGAAACTGGGCCTCACAGAAGTTAAATGACTACCCATGATCCAAGTACCCTATCCATTATGCACACTGCCTCTCAGAGAAAGCCATTTGCCCTTATGTTCTAAAAGGAGTGCAGTTTTCCTTTTCTTCATGCCCACTCCCAGATAGGATCACAGTAGCTGGACTGACTTGTAAAACCAGGGCCAAGAGAGGAGCCAAATATGCACTAAGTATCTCTCTGCATATTACATGCCTGTTTAAACTGTGAAGGATGTAAAACAGAGGAGGAGATGAAATGAAGGAGGCCTTGGGAGCCATAAGGAAAAAATGGAACTTCTGAAAAAGAATCAGTTTGGTGTCCTGTTAGGGGTATTTGGGGGGATGAGGGATTTCCCTCAGCATGACCAGCATCCTCTGCTGTATCTGTGATGTTGCTGACATTCAATGTCTTGCTTGTCTCCTCCCAAAGAAAATGCCTAGATCTGCTCCTAAAGTGGGCTGGATGAAACTGGGCAAGAAGTAAATATTTAGTGTAGCACGTAAGCTGCTAGATCCGTCACCTTTGTCAGTGCCAGATAGTTGCCATAGGTTGAATTTCAAAGGTCATAATGGCCCCCGAGTACTATAATTTTTCCATCCTAAGAAGGTACCACCTGTAGACAATGAAGTAGTTGGTTGCCATTCACTGTTTTACACCACAATAGGAAATTTTTACCTTATGAGATATTGTTCCTTCCTGTACACTGCTATGTTTAACTAGCATGTAGATAATTAAGGACGTAACCACAAATATATCTCAATTTCCTGAGCTCTTTTGATTTCTCCCAGCCACATGCACTGAATTTGATTTTTTGTTAGGCTGATTCTTGATGCATATGTTGCTCAGGAGTTGGTATATGTTGCATTTTTTATTTAGCTCAAACCTGGTGCTTAGCAAATAGCAATTTGAGTAACATGAACCATGATAAAGAAACCATCAGGAACTTATGAGCTAGCAATTATTTTGCACAAAAGAAAGAACGTGCGCCAGAATGCTCATGTATTATCTGTTTTGTGCTGCTGCAAGCAAACCTAGTTGAGCAAGTCCCACCTGCTGCAATATTGTCATGCTGCTGCTGTCCTCTTACTCAAGTTTTTTTTCTGTCTTTGTATAATTATCTCAGAGTATCATGCATTCTATCTCTTTGCTCTTTCTTGCATGCAGAACATGTTTTCTGCAATCTGTTCTCTTTTCCCAGAGTGTCTTTCTTAAAGAAATCAGTTTACATTGACACTGAGTAGACAGTAGAAAAGTCCTGCTGGGTGCCCTCACCATAACCTGATTTCCTTCCTATTTGTTCCATGGGAAATGGTTACCTGCAGTGTTTAAACACACTTTTAGACTGCTGATTCAGAACTAAACAACTTAAAAAGCATACAAGAATGGGATTTGTAGGATCATTGGGAACTCTTGCCCAAAGCAGTTTTGAATGGCCCTCAGTTATTTTTAGATAGTGACCATAAAGTTTGAGCATCAGAAATTGAAAACCTTTGCCCCAGTCATGGACGCATATGCCCTGATTTTTAAACTTCTCATTAAAATAAAAATAATTTCTACAATTATAAAAAATGAATAGGTTTCATTTCTATAAGCCTGTTTCATTCTGAAGACATCATTCAGGAGGGTCTGAAGAGTTCTTGAGAACAATAATGATACCACTGAGAAGCTTGGTGGTACAGCACACCAAAAGTTCCCAGAGAGCTCTTTGGTTATCCACAAAGGGAAGAGAGAGGCAGTTATCAGTTCTCACTTATGTTCCTGAAGGAGAGGTAATCACTGTCTCCCAAAATCACAAACAGATAATTGGTCTCCTCTACACTAGGCTCAATGGAAAAGCCAAGAATTGAATGAATCATAAACACAGAGCAACCTGGCAGCAAGGCAAGCTCATATGGCGGTTCCTTACCTAGGATTTCCTTTCTGAACAGTACACTTCCCTTCCACACAGATTGTCAAGCAAGCACTTCACAATAGCAATGTCCACTTATGCTGAAAAGACCTTTGTGGAAGGAACAAAAAGGGGCATGGATTCTGCCCATACCTTCTAACTCTATGTTTTCCCCAACAGTCCAGCTAAGCTCACAAGACGTTCTCCCTGGGTCAGAGCCAATACTACAGGCATACAAGATATCTATCTAGATGGGGGAATGAATATACAATAGAGGACATTATTTTATCTGCCTTTTTATAAATGTACATATTTTACTGCAGAAAAAAATCAGTTCTCCAGGGAATGCCAAGATTTATCTTATGGCTGAGTCAAGTAACATATAGGGGCCATGGTTTTCAATAGGAAACCTTACCAGCTTACCTACAGCACATCTGAAATTCTAAGGGACACAGTGGCCTCTATGTTCCAATGGAGTGGATACATTATCGATCAATAATACACATATATGGTAAGTGGTGCCTTTTGCACCAAACTAAGGTACCAGGAAAAAGTGGCAGAACAATTTACACAGTAATAGCAATGTTATAAAGGTAATCAACTGTGAAAGATTTGGTAAACTCTGATCGACACAATGAACCACCATCATTGTAAAGAACTCGTGATGAAAAATACTGTTCGCATCCAGGTAGAGAACTGACAGACTAAGAATGCAGACTGAAATATTTTTTCTCTTTCTTGCTTTTTTTGGGGAACATGGCTAGTGTAGAAATGTGTTTCAGTAGGTTCCAAAGGTGACATAGATAAGCAGAAAAGTACCGCTACTGCCATGTTGAATTTGACATATACTTTAAAAATAATCTGTACATAATAGATTCACAATTTCAACTACAACCCTCTTTATTCTATTCTTTGTATATGGGCATATTCAAGTTTATTGATGATTTTCAAGTTCATGATAAAAGTAGTTTGTTAAATCATTGAATTTCCTGAAACCCATAATCAAACAAAAGCACTGGCTATAATATTTCAGGAAATTATAAAAAAAAAATTTGTCCAGAACTATTAGATCTAGAGTGTGAAGTGAAAACAGAAAAAAATCCAGTGATCACCTCTTTAAAAGATCCAAATTAAACATAACCTGAAATGATGCAAAACTTCTAAGCCAAATAAAAAAACACTGAAAGCAACCAGAAAGAGATTAAGTACTAACTACAGTTGGTACTTGACCACAGTCAAAATCACACAAGATTTTGTAACAATTACTATAACAAATAAGAAATCCTGAAATACTATGTGCCAAAAAAAAAAAAGTTTACAAACAAGTATGTCCTGCAAAAGTCTATTAATACCATAAGAAAGAGAAGATACCTTTAACCATAACCTTTCAAAGCATTTCTGTTGAGGAAAAAAAGGGATGAGTAGAATTTTTAAAATGTAAATCTAAGATAAAAGAAAGATTTTTTAAAATTAAGTAATCTGAACAGGCTAAACGATGATCAAATGCTTACAGCCTAATAGGGGGAGAAAATCCCACTGTTCCCTTAAAATTGCAATGTTTTCAAGGGTCAAAGAGACTAACTCAGAAGCTACATGTAGTTTTGTGCTATTTTATTTTAAGAAAATAGAGAAAAAGTGGGAGAAAAGAAATGTACAATGGCAAAAACGAGAAAGACGAGGGAAAAACTATTTATCAAAAATGGGCTGTACCAAAAAAAAGAGTATGCAAATATAAAGGTGAGTATGGGAGTACAGACTTATCTGTTTTTTCTGTTTTTTTTTTTCTTTTTGGAAGGGGAAGGCAGGTCAATCGGGGTTAAGTGATTTGCCCAAGGTCACATGGCTAGTAAGTGTTAAATGTCTGAGGCCAGATTTGAACTGAGGTTCTCCTGACTCCAGGGTCGGTGCTCTATTCACTGTGCCACCTAGTCTCCCCAGTACAGGCTTATCTGAATCTCACTCTTACCTGAACCAGATAAAAGAAGTCTGAATATAACACACATGTGCACGCACACACACATACACACAAACACACAGATTTTAGATTAAAAATCTAGTAAAATTTTAAGTCAGTAAAATACATTGAAAGGATTGGAGTAGATGACCTCAAAGACCCTTTGGACAACTCTGGATCTAATCATAATGTACTACTTTCAGTTCTATCTAGTCAAATGCTTACTTTCACTAAAACACTCAGTTTTGTACATAATACAGATTTTATAATTTTGTATATAATACTCTCTTTTTCAGTTTTTTTTGTATATGGAAATACTAAAGGTTGTTGATATTTTCCAATTTTGTAATAAAATTTTTTTAAAAAAATCATTAGTTTTCCTAAAAAGCATGACCAAATAAAAGCACTGGGCCCGAAGTCAAGAAAACCTGAGTTCAAACTTACTTACTTACTAAACTGTGCAACCCCAGGTCAATTATTTAGCCTCTGACTCAGTTTCCTCAACTTGGAAATGGGGATAACAATATCACCTACCTCACAGGATAAAATGCACTAGTATTAGTGAAGTGTTTAGCACAGGACCTGGCACATAGTAGGTGCTATATAAATACTTATTCCCTTCCCTCCTCACCTATGTGGCCAGGTATCATATGGTTGCTGCTAAGTATTATTTCAATGGACACACAGATTTAGCTATGCATTTCTCTACTGAGCTTGTGGATTCTTTTAGCCATTACTCTGACAGGCTTGTGATTGGAGAGTTTTTCTCTACTATCGATGTCTGGATTTCAGGTGGAATCCTCAGTTTATACACAGCATCTCTCCCAACCCCATAATAGAAAGGGTGGACTCTACCATCTCTCTTTCAGCTTATAGATAAGAGGTTGAAGCTTAAGCTGTTTCAGTGAAAGATGTAGCTGCTCACACCCTCAGATATCACACCTGTGAAAATCAGCAGGATCTAACGAAAGGAATCTATCAGTTCTAAGTCTAAGTTGTGCCACTTTTCTTTTTCGAATAGGGGTTCTAAACCTGTGGCCCTTGAACTTAAAAACCTTTTGAAAGCTCTATCTAAGTGGTTTCTTTTCTAATCCCATGTATTTCATTTTACATCTTTAACATTTTTATGAGCAGGGGTTCATAGGCCTCACCTGATGCGGGCCCAAAAGGTCTATTCAGAATGCAGCAAAGGTTAAGAACTCAAAGTTTAGAAGAATCTTTCCTTCTAGAGTCCCAGTCAGCCAACTAAGTAGAATTTTTCTCTCTCTTTGAAACTCTGCCCTTTCCTCTGCCTCATCAGGGAGTAATGCCTCTATCCAAAGCCTTTGGAAACAAATACCTAGGGTTCAAAGTTCCCATTAAGGTCTATCAGTTCCTGAAGGCAAAATAAGTTATAAGGCTTGCCCTTCAATTAGCTAATGAGAGCTGTCTGTATCTGAAAGCTCATGTTTTCTTCAACCTCTCCTCTCCAAGATCATCTGTTCTTCTATGCAAATTCCTGCCTTTAATTATGTATATGTGCATACATGTATGTCTACAGATGTATGCAGTGCATTATTCACATGCATGTATAAATATATAAGCATGTGTGCACACATAAACTCATATAAATACAAGTGTGTAAATGTGCATGCATGTAATACATAAATCATGTGTGCAAATACATGTGTATGGATATATAAATACACATGCAAATATATGCACACAAATATGCATGTGAATGTATGTTTACAAATGTTCAATATATGCATATATGTGTACAAATATATGTAAAAAATACAAGTATTATATGCCTACACACCAAAGCACAATTTACATGTAACATATAACAATGCATATAAATACTTGTGTTGTTTGTGCATGCACATACACACATATGCATGTATATGGATCAGCACAATCTATGTGTGAGTATTTATGTCTATATATGCATATGTGTATACATTATAACACATGTTAATATATATGCATAGATATGTATGCATAAATATACCAACCGGTGTGATATAATGCACATGTGTATGAACTCACACACACACACATATACATGTACACATATACGTATATTTAAAGCTTGGATCTGTTGTAGGATAGGCCAACTTTTAAAATACTCTCCTGGAGAAACAAGAGGTCCTGGTAGAGATAAGTGTACTAGGAGACTCAGGGGCAACTGTAGCACTTAAATCCCTTGGGTGAATGATGACTTTTGAAAGACCCATATTTCAAGTTGTTTCTACAAAAACCTGAGCACGTAAGTTGAAGCCCAGTACAAAAATGAAGATAAAAATATATTAACCAAAAAGAGATTGTCTTTGGCACATTTTCTCATTCCACTGACTGCCTGTCAGGTTTTTATGCTAATTGGCCACTCTATTAACCATCAGTATAGCTCTTTCTGGTTTAGCCACATTGCTTTGACTCAACCATCTTGAGTCTCCTACTGACACCACATCCTTTCTTTTGGCAGTCATGAACACATAGGCCATGGTTGAGTTTTATAAGCACATACCCATTTATTAACCACTTTTCAAGATAAGCAGATCTATAGGATGAAATATACCTTTTGAAAGGCCTGGTTTCAGTTTTGAAAGGCTCTTTCAAGATGAATGATTTTCCCCCATGTCCACCGGCTTCCTGGAAGAGTGAAGTTGTAGACAACAAAGGACAAACTGGCCCTATCTGGGGACTAAACTGGAGCAAAGAGAGGCCAAAGTTTTAATCACACCTTTTCTTCTTCTTTCATCCTTTTCTTTCCTCCTTTGAGGTTTTGCTTTGCCTTCTCACTCATGCTACAATTCAATTTTAAGTAAAAATCATTTTAGGAGGTTTTCCCCGCTCCTTTATTAGCTCATTTCAAACTCTAGAATTGTATTATTTAGGTTTTCAAATTTAGAAATGTAAAGACCAATGACTTGGCCCACCATTTCATTACTGATGAGTTACTTGACCACTTATTTGAACTCAGGTTCTCCAAAGATCCCTAATTTAACAAGAAGTGGGTATTCTTTCTGCCAACCCATTAGAAGCCCTCTGGACTTAAGGAAACAACTGAGATGCTACTAGGGAAAGTGGTAGGAGCATCGTATTGAGAGTCATGATGACTGATACTTACCAGTTGTTTCAATACAGGCAAGTCACTTCATCCAACTGAGCCTCAGTATCCTCTTCTATAAACTGCAAAAAATAGATGCTACAGGTTATTTCTGTGAGAAAGTCATAGAGTAAACCTTCCCACAATCCTTTTTTTGTAGGAAAAATGGTTTTGTACACGGGGTATAACATCCTACAATACTTTAAGGACCTAAAATTTCATCCTTATAAGGACTTACTTCACAAATACAGATAATCACATTTCCGTGGGAAGTGTGATGATCTCTGGGAGCTACTGTAGGAAAAAATTTCATCATCCTGAAACCAATGTGCTAATTACTCTCTATGAACTAAGGAAAACTTGGGAAGGCCTTATAAATGTAACTTATTATTACCAATGCCCAGTTGCTAGTATATATTCCCGTATACCTACGCAGCTATGATCTAATCAATGTGGAGACACTTTTCCACTCATGCAGGTGAAAACTCATCTAAACCTGAAGCCCAGGATTTTGGACTATGGACTCTGTTAAACATACATTATTAGATTTTCTGAGGACAGTAAATATCAAAACTGGGGAGACTGAGAATATAAAGGTGAGTCTCCGTTGATTTACTCAAACAAGTGACCCTATCCCACTTAAAGTAAGTGACAAGATATCTTGCTACATAAATCAGGTAAAAAGAAGCAATCAATCTCGATCATAGATTGTAGACTAAATAAAAAAATACTTATAACTAGAGTGAGGTTGCATAGCGAAAAGGTTCAGATGGGCTGAGGAAGCTTGTTCAAGCCCTTGGGGTCATCTATAAATTATTAATCAAACAAAGAATAGAGTCATTCTAGAGTTTGGAGCAAGCATGATGCTCTAGTCGAACCCCTTGAAGAGGAATCCAGCTCCAACTCAATTGAGCTCTCCTCCCTCCTACTCTGCTTTGTCCAGAGAAGGTTGTTTTGAAGGATGCTAGAATTCCCAGCAGTGTCCTAACATCACCTCAGGATTAGCTGATGGCAGTTAATGTATTGAAAGCCAAAAACAGACTAGATGCAGAATCATAGCTCCACAAGGATCTCAACAAAGAAACAATATCACATCTAAAAGGAATTTCTTAAACATTCCATGAATAGGAGGAAAGGACTTTCAGAAACCGGGAAATATGCCCTTTGCCACATGTTCTGTCATACCATGAGTTCACTTTCCTCTAGACTCTATGTACTTGTGGGAGTGCATGTCACAGGATTTGGGGGGGGGGGGAAGTAAGTTTCATAACTGTTCTTACTATGCAGAATTAGTAAATACCCTTTTCTAAAATTTACTTAAGACACGATGATTAAAAGAACTCTGAAATAATAAATTTGAGGGGGAAGCACACTGAGAGGGAGAATAGTTTCCTTGCTCAAGGACTGAACTCATCTATGAAAGTGGGATTCTGGATTACTGTGTCCAGATGTATAGTGCTTACACGCACTACGTTTGAATACAGAACTTTACATTTATCCCAAATGAAGTTAATGCTAGGATGGAATAAGGGAATTAGAATAAACCATACCTAAGATCCTTTCTACCACTATGATGATAGGATTTAGAACTAGAAGAGACCTTAAATATCATCTAGTTCAAACCCCCTCATTTTTACAAAGGAGGAAAATTAGGGGGAGGGTAGAGCCAGGATGCAGGAGAAAAGGCAGGAACTTGCCTGAGCTCTCCCAAGTTCCCCTCCAAAATACTTTAAAATAACACCTTAGAATGAATTCCAGAGCAGCAGAACTGACAAAAGGTCAGGGTGGAACAGTTTTCCAGACCAAGACAACTTAGGAGGTCATCTTTCCCGATGAAAGATCTGTCTCACTGAGGTGGTGGTCGGACCTGGAGCTAGAGGATAAAATTGGGAAAAGAAATGAGAGTGATGCAAGAAAATCATGAAATGAGAGTCAACAGTTTGGTGAACTACTGAAGAAAATAACACCTTAAAAACATAGAGTTGGTCAAGTGGTTAAAAAAAAGCACAAAAATATTCCAAAGAGAAGAACTTCATAATAAGTAGATTTGGCCAAATGGAAAAGGAAGCACAAAAGCTCATTAAAGAAAATAATTCCTTAAAAATTAGAATTGGCCAAGTGAAAGCTAATGACTCTATGAGATGTGAAAAAACAAAAAAGTAGTAAAAAATGAAAAAATGGAAGACAGTGTGAACTATCTCACTGAAAAAACAACTCGTCTGGAAAACAGATCCAGGAGAGATAATTTAAGAATTTCTGGACTACCTCAAAGTCATGATAAAAAAAAAAGCCTAGACATCACATTTCAAGAAATTATCAAGGAAAACTACCCTGATATCCTAGATCCACAGGGTAAAATGGAAATTGAAAGAATCTACCTATCACATCCTGAAAGAGATCCCAAAATGAAAGGTCCTAGGAATGTTATAGCCAAATTCTAGAGCATTCAGGTCAAGGAGAAAATATTGCTGGCAGCCAGAAATAAACACTTTAAACATTGTGAAGCCAAAAACAGGATAACATAAGATTTAGCAGCTTCCACATTAAAAGATCAGGGGGCTTGGAATATGATATTTCAGAGGGCAAAGGAGCTTGGGTCACAACCAAGAAATCATCTACCCAGCAAAACTGAGTATAATCCATCTGGGGGGAAATGGATATTTAATCGAATAGAGGACTTTAAAGCATTCTTTGATGAAAAGACCAGAGCTGAAAAGGAATTTTGACATTCAAATACAAGACTCAAGAGAAGCATAAAAAGGTAAACAGGGAAAAGAAATCATAATGGATTCCACAAGGTTAAACTGTTACACTCCTACATAGGAAGATTATACTTGTAACTCCTAAAAACTTTGCCATTATTAGTACAGTTAGAAGCAGTATACATTAGACAGAGGGCATGAGAGTAAGTTGACTATGATGATATGATTTCAAGAAATAAATTGAAGAGGTTAGAAAGTGGGATGAAGTGGGAGAAAGGAGAGAGGTAGAATGGGGTAAATTATCTCACATAAAAGAGGCCCAAAAGGAAGTGCTTTAACAGTGGGGGAGAATATGGGGGGGCAACAATGCATGAATTTTACTCTCACTGGAATTGGCTCAAAGATGGAAAAAGAAACACTCAGTTAGGCATAGAAATCTATCTTACTGCACAAGAAAGGAGGAGAGAAGGGGAATAAGAGTGGGGCTGATAGAAGGGAGGGCAGATTGGGAAAGGTAGTGGTCAGAAGCAAAACAGACTTTCGAAGAGGGACAGGGTAAAAGGAGAGGGAGAGAGGTAGAGAGGAGGAGAGGGGGAGAGTGAGAGAGAAAGAGAGAGAGAGAGAAAGAGAGAGAGAGAGAGAAGGATAAATATTGGGAAAATAGGATAGAGGGAAATACAATTAGTAATCATAACTTTGAATATGAATGGGATGAACCCATTTATAAAACAGAAGTGGATAGTAGAATGGATTGAAAACTAGAATCCTGGGGTGGCTAGATGGCACAGTGAATAGAGCACCGGACCTGGAGTCACGAGGACCTGAGTTCAAATCCAGCCTCAGAGACTTAACACTTTCTAGCTGTGTGACCTTGGGCAAGTCACTTAACCCCAACTACCCTACTTTTCCCCCTCCAAAAAAGCAAAACAAAACAAAACAAATCTAGAATCAGAGACACAGAGTAAAAATAAGGGGCTGGAGCAGAATCTACCATGCTTCAGCTGAAGTATAACAAGCAGGATAAGCAATCATGATCTCATACAAAGCAAAAAAAATGATATATTTAATTAAAAGAAATAAGCAGAGAAACTACATTTTGCTAAAATGTACCATAAACAAGGGAGAAATATCAATACTAAACATATATGAAACAAATGGTATAGCATCCAAATTCTTAAAAGAAAATATAAGTGAGCTACAGGAGGAAATAGGCAATAAAACTCTACTAGAGGAGGAATCTCAACTTTTCCCTCTCAGAAACTGATAAATCTACCCACAAAATAAACAAGGATATTAATAAAATTTTAGAAGTTACATCACTGACCATGTGTTAGTGCATAAAAACTTCATAAGCAAATTCAGAAAGTAAGAAATATTAAATGCATAATTTTAGATTATAATGCAATAAAAATTACGACAGAGGGCCATGGAAATATAGACTAAAGAAAACTATAGCCTAATTGTCCTAATGCATAAATTTACGCAAAAAATTAAACAAAATACTAAAAAATTAAATAAAAAATAAAAATGTTTTAAATTTAAATAAAATACTAGCAAGGAGATTACAACAATATATCAAAAAGACCATATATTAAGACCAGGTAGAATTTATAGCAGGAATGCAGGGAATATTAGTAAAAGTGTTAACATTACTGACTGTATCAACAACAAAAACAAAATTAAAAACTGTATGATTACGTCAACAGATGAAGAAAAAGCTTTTGAGAAAATGCAACACTCATTCCTATTAAAAACACTAGAGAGCATAGGAATAAGTGGACCTTTCCCCAAAATGATAAGTTGTACCAGAAAGCATTATCTATAATGGGGATGAGCTAGGACCCTTTCCAATAAGATAAGGGGCAAAGCAAAGATGCCCATCATCACCACTATTATTCAACATTGTACTAGAAATGCTAGCTATAGCAATAACAGAAGTAAAAAATTCGAAGGAATAGGGAAATTACATTTTGCTAAAAGTTAACATAAATGAGGAAGTAATATCAATACTAAACATATATGAACCTAATGGTATAGCATCCAGATTCTTAAAGGAAAAGTTAAATGAGCTACAGGAGGAAATAGATTATAAAACTAGGAGAGGAATCTTAGTTTTTCCCTCTCAAAAACTGATAAATCTAACTACCAAATAAATAAGAAAGGAGATTAATAAAATTTTTAAAAAGTTAGTGTGTTAGTACATAAAAATCTCATAGGCAAAAGCAGAAAATCAGAAATATTAAATGCATAATTTTCAGATTATAATGCAATAAAAATTATACTAAGCTAATTAGTAGAGCATGTAATGTATTACCTGTCAGATTAATAGATAAATAATTTATGCCCAAACAAGATATGGAGAGCATTATGGGATACAAAATGGATAATTTTGAATACAGTAAATTAAAAAGGTTTTACACAAACAAAATCAATACATTCATGATTAGGAGGAAAGCAGGAAACTGGGGGGGGGGTTTCTTATAGTAAGTTTGTCTGATAAAGGTCTCATTTATCAAACATATAGATAACAGTCAAATTTATAAAAATGTGAGTCATTCCCCACTTAGTGAACGATCAAGTGACATAAACAGAGTTTTCAGAAAAAGAAATAAGTTATCTATCTATAGTCATGTGAAAAAGCTCTAAATCACTGATTTTAAAATGCAAATTAAAACAACTCTGAGATACCATTTCACACTTATCAAATTGGCTAATATGACAAAAAGTAAATGACAACATCATTAATAGGTCTGTACTCCAAAAAGACCAAAGAAAAAGGAAAAGGACCTATATATACAAAAATATTTGTAGCAGCACTTTTTGTGTTGGCAATGAACTGGAAACTGAGGAGATGCCCATCAACTGGGAAACATTGTGGTGGTATATGATTGTGACAGAATGCTATTGTGCTATAAGAAATGAAAAGCAGGATACTTTTAGAAAAACCTGGACTTATATAGTGATTCAAAATGAAATAAGCAGAACCAGAACAGTGTACATAGTAATAAGCAATATTGTATAATGATCAATTGTGAATGACTTAGCTATTCTCAGCAATACTATGATCTAAGACAATTTCAAAGGACTTATGATGAAAAATGTTCTCCACTTCCAGAGAAAGAACTGATGGAGTCTGAATACAGATTGAAGTATAGTTTGTTTATTTTTTTTACTTTACTTTTCATGTTGGTTTCTTTGAGGTTCTGTATTTCCTTTCACAACAAGGTTAATATGGACATGTTTTGCATGACTGCACATGTATAATCTACGTCAATTGTGCACTTCTTCAAGGAGTGGATGGGGAGAGAAAAAAGAAAAGAATTAGAACTCAAAATAAAAAAAACAAATGTTAAAAACCGTTTTTATATGTTTATGTATTAAACTATATGTTTACATATTTAAATATAAAATATCATTCAAAAATCGTTATTACACATGATTGAAAAAATACAAAAAATTTTCAAAAAAAAGAAAATGACGTCCAGTAAAATGAAATTATTTGACCTAGGTCATACAAATTAAGAAATAGTAGCTGGGATTTGAAAGCAGGTCCTGACTCAAAATCCAGCCTCCTTTCTACTAGATCATGCTCACTTTTACCCCATTGGTTCCAAGCCATAGTGGGAGATTTTTAATATAAACATTTTCATCTATCAGATTAAATAGTGCATAGCTATGTAATATCTGCAAAGTTGACAAGCTTGCTTTCAAATTTTCAAATCACTAGGTAAAGGACAGCATTGCAGGCAGTTAAGTAGTATAATGTATTCTATCCACTAGGCTTAGGAGTCAAAAATACTTTAATTCCAAATATTCTTTAGATACATACTAGGAAATGTGACTTTGGGAAAGACACTTAACATCACTCAGTCTCAGTTTCCTTACCTGTAAAATGGAGATGATAATACTATTTGCCTCAAGGTTGCTGGAAGGCCCAAATGAGTTAATATTTGTGATGCACTTGGCCACTATTGAAGCCTATACAAATATTAGCCATTTGAGGGGGAAGAAGAACATGAATAAATGTACAGAGGAGGGAAAGCACAATATATACTCCAAGAATGGCAAACAGTCCAGGTTGGATTGAAAAGAGGGTTTGTAGAGAATAGTAATGGAAGACGGATAGGGACTGGACATGTGATTTCCTTACCATAGGCAACTTCCAAGGGAGGAAATTCTTCCTACTGATAGCTTCTTGGAAACTGAAGGCTATAAAGAATTCCTTGGAACACTGCAAGGTTAAGTGAGATGTCCAGGTACCAACAACTAGTGTATATAAGAGGTAGGACTCAAACCCAGGTCTTCCTAGTTTTAGAAGTCATTTTCTATACATTGTCATAATGCCTTTCTTATGGAAGAAAGGGTTGGAAAATGAATCTGAGGCTAGACTAAAGGGAGTCTTGAATACCAAGCTAAGGGATTTGGACTTTCTCCCTTGTGCACAGAGTAGCCAGCGAAGGTTTTTAAACAATGAGGTGACTGAGTAGTTCTTCAGGAATATCAACCTGGCCTCCACGCATAAGGTAGGAATGGAAATGGGAAGAAGGGAAAGAGTACTAAATTTGGAATTAGGAAGATCTGGGTTCAAATACTGCCTTGGAAATGCTCTCTGAGGACTGGGTGAAAGACCTGGAGGGGCTGAGCCTAAAGAAGAGAAGATTTGGTGGGGGGGGGGGAGGGGTTGGTGACTGTCCATAGACTTTGAAGAGTTAACATATGGAAGGATTTGTCTTGTCTGGTCCCAGAACAAGGACCAACAGGTGGAAGTTGATGGGAAATGAATTTTAGATTGATATCAAGGAAAACTTTCTTAATGATAAAAGCTGTCCCCATGTAGAAGGGGCTGTCTTAGGAGGAAGTCCTGATTTCCCCATCAATGGAGATCTTCAAGAAGAGCCTGAATGACTTGGTGGGGGTAAGGGGAGGAAGGGGTAGTATAGAGAAGATTCTTGCTGCAGGATAAGGTAGGTTGGACGACATTTGAGGCTTATGATTTTAACCAAGGATCATAGTATCTCCAAGTTAGAAACAGTAGAGAGGAAAGAGGCAAGGACTTGAGACAGCAACTCAGTGATATGGTGTATTTGGAGTTGTAGGACCTGGGTTCAAGTCACAGGCTCTGCCAATTCCCACTCATGTGGTAGCTTCACCTCTCCTGGCATTGGTTTTCTTTTTTTTTGTTTTTGTGGGGTTTTTTGGAGGGCAGTTAGGGTTAAGTGACTTGCCCAAGGTCACACAGCTAGTTTTTGTGTTAAGTGTCTGAGGCCGGATTTGAACTCAGGTACTCCTGACTCCAGGGCCGGTGCTCTATTCACTGTGCCACCTAGCTGCCCCTGGCATTGGTTTTCTTATCTGGAATATGAAGGGGTTGAACTAAATGACCTCTAAGGTCCCTCCCAACTCTGACCCTAGGGTTCTATTTGCCAGCTGGTCGATGCAGCCTGCACAGCACAGAGCACTGTGTTATCATGGATTCTGCACTGTATTCATGGGGTGAGGGCAGGGAAGGGATGCAGAGAGAGAGAGAGAGATGGGAGACTCTTCCTACACTGCCCCTTTCCTAAGGAGCCACATATTTTTAAAACAGAAATGCAGGTCCTGATGGAGATGATCTTGCCCCTATGCCAAAGGTACAAGCAACATTGAGGCTGTAAAGGGAGGAATCCCGAAGGGACAGCATTGATGGTACAGATGGAATAAAAGCCTGACATTTTACAAGCACTTGGCTTTTCTTCTGAAGTTTCTTTTTAACATATGGTCCTCTAAAAAAGGTTTTATAAATTGACCAGTGGACTCAATCTGGCTAAATTGGTTGACCCTGACGAGGAAGCTCATTCTTTGTAATCACTGCTGCTTACCTTGTGGAAACCAAAAGCTGGGCAAATGCTTTATGGCAAACGAAAACTATGGCCATCTTAAAGAGTGAGACAAGGTGTGACAGTGCAGTCTGTGCTTGCATGGAGGGTGTGAGCTTGGGGTTTTCAGGGAGACTGAGATACGGTGTCCAGGAGAGATGGAGCCTGCCCTAAGGAGCTGGGAGGAAGCCACTGGTACAGGGGAGGTGCAGTCAAGCAATGAAAACTATAACATCATCATCAATGATAATAACCATAACACAGAGGCAGCAGTGGCTAGTGAGCTGCCCTGATGCATCCTGGCTGGGAGATACTGGCCAAATCACTTCCCCTCTTAGGGCTTCAGAGAGCTCAGGGTACAAGATGCAGATAAAACACTGCCCTTTCTACTAAAGCAATTCTTGATGGAGGTCCTCGGCCTATCACCTCTGGCCCTTAGTTCCAGCCAAACCGGACTGCTCAATGGTCCGCATCCACAGCATGACATCTTGTCTCTGTCCTCCAGGCCTGGGCCAGTCCTCTTCCTCACTCTGCCTCCTGGGATCACTGACTCTAATCTGAGGCCTGCTTCAGCTGGCGTCTCCTATATGTGTTTCATTTTTTCCTTTTGTGATTCCTTCAGCTGTTATTGCACCCTTCTGTCAATCACTGCCTCCTGCTGCTGCTGTTGTCTGGACCCACTCTCTTCTTCTTTCCTTAAAAGACTCTCAGATAAGCTTTTAGGACAGTATCTTCAGAAGAATACAAATGTTCATTAACATCATACGAAATCTTCCCATCAAGAACATCAAGAATGTTCTAAAGGTAATGGTAACTTCCACCCCCAAATCACTCTGAGGGGCACAATGGAGAAAGCACTGATTCTGAAATCTAAAGATCTGGTTTTGACTCCGGGGTCTGCCACTCAGGCCTCATGGAACATTGGCTAAGTCACTTCACAACCCTAGGCTTTGAGTTCCTTGTTTATAAAACGGAGGAGGTCGGACTAGATGAGCTTTCGAGATTCTATCTCATTCTCATTCTAGATTTATCTATTCATCTGTGTATAGAGCTTCCCTTCAGAGATCATAAGCTCCTAGAGAGCAGAGGCTTTTTTGTCTTTGCATCCTTAGTTTGTAAATAGGCATTTATTAAGCACCTTCTATTTTTCAAGAAAGGCAAAATCAAGAAACTCACAACCTAACAGGGGAGAAGAAAAGGCAAACACCTATTCACATGACAAACTGGGAATAATCTCAGAAGGAAGGCAGCAAGATTAAGGAGGACTGGGAAAGAATTTCTGAATTAGACAGGACTAGCTGAGACCTGAAGGAAACCAGGGAAGCTAGGAGGTGAAGATGGGGATGGGCGGAGAGACAGACACAGAGACAGAAATAGAGAGTAACAGGGAGAAAGAGACAGAGAGAGAATGAGTCTGTCCCAGTGGAGTGTCTGGTACAAGAAAAAAAGCAAGGAAGCCAGAGGTATTGGATCACAGAGTACATGGAAGGGGTAAGGTAAAAGAAGTCTTAACAAGTAGAAAGGGACCAGATTATGAATTATTATTAGCTCTGAAAGCTAAAGGATATTCTTTGTTCATGGAGATAATGGGCAGGGCTGGCTTGAGCATACCTGAGCTTAAGGAAGAACAATTTGATAGTTGGGTTGATGATGGACTATACTTGTGAGACTTGACCAGAGAGGCCAATAAGAAGGTTATTACAATAGTCCAGGCATGAGGCAATGAGGGTCCACATCAAAATGGTGACAGTGTCAGAGGACAGAAAGGGATATATATTGAGAGACGCTGTGAAGGAAAGAAGACAAAATTTGACAACAGAGTGTAAATTGGGGGAGTGGGGAGACAGAGTGAGAACTGAGGACAACTAGATTGTGAACATGGATGACTGAGAGGATGGTGGTACTCTTGACATTAATAGGGACATTAAGAGAAAAAGAGGGTTTGGAGGGAAAGATAAGGAGTTCAGCTTTGGACATAGTAAGTTTAAGGAAGTTTAAAGAGTCTATAGGATATTCAAATGAAGATTTCTAATCAGTAAATGGAGGTGTGAGAATGCAGGTCAAAAAATAGGTCAGATCTAGAAAAAAAAAGATCTGAGAATTTTCTATATGAAGATGTTAATTGAATGAATAGGAGCTGATGAGATAATTATGCGAAACAGTATAGTGGAATAAGAGAAGAGGGCCACAAGTGGCAGGCACAAGCTGGATAAAGATCCAGCAAAGAAGACTAAGAAGGAGATGCCCTTGGTAGGACTAGAACTACAAGAAAGCAGTGTCATGAAAAACTTAAAAGAGAGAAAACGGTATCCATGAAAAGAAGAGTGATGGACAGTGTCAATAGCTACAGAGAGGTCAAGAAGGAAGAGGATTCTCAGCACCTCATGGACACATAGGTGGAATCAGTCAATAGTTTTTTTAACTGAAGAGAAGAATTATGGTCAGAGATGAGAAAAAGAAACCGTCAACTAGTAGACCAGGTTGTAAACCCCTACAATTTGCTAAAGACAATTATTTTAATGAATGGTTCACAGATTGTGAATTGGAAAGGACCTAAGAGCTCATCTAATCCAATACTCTCAATTCAATAAATAAGGAAACTGAGGCCCACCCAAGTTGTGTTACTGACTTGAATTGTGGAGGCAGTAAGCTGCAGAGCCAGGAATCAGAATCAACGCTTTTTCCCCCCAACTGAACCTCTCTGGGAGTGGTTTAGGGGCAGCACTTAAAATTTCAAGATTTTTCTAGCCAAGATTTTGGGACTTTATCCTAACTCAATGGCAAGAGGACTGTGTATGGAGTTAATAAATTTCAAATTATTGAGTTTATTAGTATTGAAGTTAATATTATTCAGGGCATACTGTCCTAAAAGCTTATCTGACAGCCCGCCAGAAAAGGAGAGGAGAAGGTGTATGAGAACATGATAATGGGTCCAAATGGCAGCAATAGAGACTCATATACCCAAAGTTTGTAAGGAATTATGCTCAGTATATACTGTACTAGTAGGTAAAAACAAAAACTGAGCTTAGATTTCAGTCCTGTGGATATTCATCTGAAAAATATAGGTGCTATATAAATATTGCCTGGGATCACACATATGCATACCAAATCCTCAAAAATCTGAATCAAAAAAACGAGCACTAAAAATAGGCAAAACTACCTTTAAAATACAGCAGCTCCTACCCTAGAGGTACATCCAAATATCCTGGGAACTAACACATTTTGGCAACATATGGTGGGCCATGTTTAAAGAACCAACATTTACAACAAAATACAACTCTTTCAGAAATATGCTATCCCAATTTCTCCCAGGAGACCTCTGTAGATTGTTACTGAATTTCCATACTGCATGATGATGTATTCAAATTGGAATGGGGAAAAAAACCCCATGGCTCAAGAAATGACCATTTTCGATTGGTCATTACTAATTTATATGTGAGTAAAGGATGAGTTTTTGGTCTCCTTGCTTTTCAAATTCAGTGGCATCGGCACTTCAACTACATCTACTTCCTACATAAGAAACAAAGAGAGGGATATTTAGATGTATAAATTGTAGCATAAAAATACAAATGAACATGTTAGCACCAAGTAGCCCTCCCTCTCCAGAACCCCAACAGTCTCCTTATTCTCTTGCCTCTGACCATTACATTATTTGTGGTCTTAGTCCCTCCTCCCTCCCATGGCTGATGGATTGATAGGGGCTGAAAAAGGTTGAGGTTATGACCAGCTCAAAGAAGGGGAAAACTGCTTTGGGGCCAAACCAGGAGTAACTGGCAAAACTTGGAAAGAGGCAGTTTTAGCCTGCTTATATAAAAACACACTTCCTCATTCTGATCAATCTGCAAAGGGAATGGGCTGCTTCAGAAAATGGCGGACTCCTCCTTCCCTGGAGGATTTCGAGCAAAGGCTGTGACCACTTGTGGGGAGTGCTGGAGAGGGAGACTCTTTTGCAGGTGCAGGTTAGACTTGAGAGCTACTGAAGCCCCTTCCAGCTATGAGATGACAGGATTCATTTTTCAGATCTGAAAGTTGTAAAATAATTCATCGAACACTTTGTAATGAACAGTGAATCAGGAAGGCCAATACATACTTTAGAAGTTAGAGAGAAAGTGCAGCACCTTGCTGAGTTAGCTACTGCCAAAATCTGAAGAATCTGACGAAAAGCCATTCCAGTGATCAACTCTCACCACATGGCCCGCTAAGTCCATCTGGAAGGAGTTTTGAATTGTAATTGGTTAACTGCAGCGTGTGCACACATACACACACACACACACACACACACACACACACGTGCACACCCATCCAATTAGAAATTCTATTTCAAGGGTATAAGATGTCATCATTGGCGGGGGGACAGGGCTCACTGAGTCCTCCCCTCAACTATCTCATCCTCCACCTTCCTTGGTTCCAGGGATTCTCCCTGAAGACAGTGTCAGTAAAGTTTAATTCAACCCTTTTGGTCAATGGTAGATCATCATTTCAGTTCAGAACAGTCTAGGCCCCATCTGGAGTTGCAGGGGCCAGACCCCAACAGGTGCCGATCCTCAGGAATTCCTGACATGAGGGGTATTTGCCTCATGGTCCCATGGAACATTACATACCAGCATCCGGGGTGTGATTAGGTTTACAGGAACTTCTGCTCTCCTCCACAGTCAGAGACGCTGCTTATAATAGAAGTAGTGATACATGTGTGAATGTGTATGTGCATGTACAGCTGCAAAGACTGCATGGTCCCCAGCCCTTCCCACAACACCTGTTACCCAGAAGACAGTAGCAGAGCCAGGATTCAAACCCAGGTTTTTTCCAAATGCCATACTCCTAGCAGGGAGAGAGGCTGGGTGTTGGTTGTGGTACTTTGCACAAAAATGACAGGAAGAACAGAGGTGGGACCTGGGGCCCTAGGAGCCTTCCCTTTCATGTTCCTCCCTGAGGAAGTCGGTCTTACTGGCAACTCAAAAACCTAACCCAACTGTGAGTGGGCAGGCTGTGGAAGCACTGGGAGTTCACTGACAGGATCTAAGAGAAATAATTAATAGCAAGGATAAATCATAAATATGGTATAAAAGCAATAATTAGGTGACACCAGGTCAAAGGGAGTAAGCAGGATACATGCTAGATCAGCATACAATTTCCAGCTAAAGCCAGCATGCTCACTGTTTCACCCTGGTTTCTGGGGGGAGAAGGGAGGGACCAACACTAATTTAAGGAAAGTCAAAATGACATTGGACCCTTCACAAGCACTGAAGTGAAGGTTGCTTCAACCTAACTGTGCCGGCCTAGATATCTGGAACATGAGGGACAGCAAGACCCTGAAGGGTTGTTGAGCACCAAGCTAAAGCAGGGCCTGGAAGAGGCTCATGAAGTCAGTGATCTGGAACCAAAAGAGAGCTGCAAGGTCACCTATTCCAAGCACCTCCTTCATTTGACAGAGGAGGAACCTGAGGCCCAGAGAGCTAAAGACTTGGCCAAGGTCACAGATGTAGTTAGAGACAAGATGTGAGTCCTCTGACCCCAAATCTAGCCCTTTTTCAACTGTACCACACTTACACTGACTGACATTTCTGTGGCCCTTCAAGGCTTGTAAACACTTTATGTGTCATCTCACTGGAGCTTCACAGCCACCCTACAGGCATTAGTCTCATTTTTCAGATGAGGAAACTGAGACCCAGAGACGTTACTTACCATATTTGGGTCAGAGAGCTGGGAACAAAAGCCTTCCTGACGCAACGTACAGGACTCTTGTCTACTCTGTCACACAGCCTCTCAAGGACAGTGAGGAAATAAAAACACCCTTGGAAGCAACAAAGCCCAACTTGCAGTGCCCCAGCAAAGCCACGGCGAGCAGTCAAGGAGTGTGCTGGACACCCCGGACAGGAGGGCAGATCTGAGCCAAACAAACTCCTCCAAGGAGGCTTTGGGACCACAGAATAAAGGGCAGCCTTTCTGTCTGTACAGTATGCAATGGACCGCATTTCCTTGGCTTTGATTTTGTACTCCTGGACCCTCATATGAGGCAGCATGTGATCAACTGCCTTTGCCCCATGGCATTATCGGAGCCAGTCACCGTGTCTTCAATAAAGACACACAGTGTACATGTACGTCCTCAGGACTCTGATAATCATAATGGAAACTCGTGAGAGGTGGCGCAGATAATCCTGGGGAAGGAGGACACTAAGCCCATGTCACTGCCCCGGGCCTGGCCCATCTGATCAGAAACAAATCAGAAACCATTGTTCCAATGATCTATCATGTTTCTGTGTGAGCTTCTCTTGCAAACTCCCTACTTCCTTGGTGGTAAAAGCCTGTGTGCGTGGTGCTCCATCTCTAGGGAGCAGAGATAAGAAAAGTCTGGGACTTCTCTTTTTAAACCGCTGACAGGAGTTCCCAAATCTCTTCCTCACTTCCACTCCCACTCCTCTGGCTCATGACTCTGATTTCGGCAAAATGAAGCTAAACCTCTAGATCAGGGGGCATATTTCTATTCTCAGTCCCATGGATTTAGAGTTGTGGCCTAATGGTCCCCATCTCCATCAGAAGAGATGGCTTCATTGAGCTCTTCCCAGCTCCAATGGCAGCCCTTCACCTTTACTGCAGCGTTTAAAAGCCAAGAGTTCTGTCTCTAGCTGTTGAATGCACTGGTCTAGCTTATATCAGTCTTATTATGCTGCCTGGCTGGGCAACAGCAAACAGGGAATGCTGGACTTGGCACTTTCATTATTCTCCTGGCGGCTTCATCCAGCACCCACTGAGCTAATCATTTGAGATGAGTGGGAAGCTAGTCCATTGAGAAGGCTCCCTCTATACCACGAAACAGGATCTGGCCACAGGGGGCCACGGTGCTGGGGTTGGCCACTCAATTACTCCAGTTGCCATATTTGTAGCACTCTATCCCCAACTCAACCGTGATATGAGAACTGAGACTAGTGTGGCCCTGTTCCATTATACCAAATACTAGGGGCAGGGCTGACATGAGAACCCTATTATTTCAGGTCCAATGTTGGGTTCAAATGAAGTCCTCATAGTTCATCGAAGAGTTGACAAAAGATCCACTTAATCTAACATAGCAACAATATATACCAAAGTGCTTAGTTGGAGGTGCCTCAGCCCTCCTCATGTACAAATCTTAGCAGCAGGGCAGGACAGGATGACTCTCATGGACTTTTGACATCTACCAAGTATGAAGGGCCCTGAACCCTGATCCTGGGAACTCTGATGCCCCTCCGGAACAAAGAAACAATGTGAACACAGAAGCCACCAGACAGCTGTACCAATGGGAACATAACTAGGGAAAATCTAGCCCAAACCATATGTGGGATAGGTGGAATAGAACCCTGGGAGATACTGATCTTCCATCAACAGACTGTACCACATTACAAAAAATTATAATGGGGGACTGGTGTAAAAGATGTCATCAAATAAATATATGAGGGATAAAAAGGGGGGTGGACATGTGTTGAAAGCAAGGGATAGCTAGTAAAGGAAGGAAATAAGCATTTATTAAGTACCTGTTATGGGTCAGGCACTGTTCTAAGCACCTTATAAACATCCTCATAATAGCCTGAAAGCTAAGTGTTCTATTATCCCCAACTTGCAGCTAAGGAAACAGAAGCAGACAGGTTAATTTCCTTGCCTGGGGCCATATTATGAACTCAGCTCTCCCCAACCCCAAGCCACTTAGATGCCTACACAGTCTGTGTGTTCCAAAGTCAATCTCATCATATCAACACCAAGTGAAAGAAGTCCTCAGCACACTTGCTAAAGTTATGATAGATTTATGGGGTTCTACAGGCCAATGATGTACAGGATGGACGGACATGGAAGGCTTGTGATCCAAATACTTGGAGACAAGACCTGTATTAACGAGATCACAGATACATTTCAGTATCTGAATGTCTTCTGAACACAAAGTTTTCAATCTGTTTCAGTTCATGGAGAAGACAAGGTAACCTTACATTTTTGCTCTGTGTGTCAGGATGAGACATCTGAGATCGGTGTAGTTGCCAGTGAAATTCAGCATAGCACAATGGCAATAAATGCTGTCCCTGAATCCAGAACTTGTTCTAGTTTCCTGGCCCAGCTATAATTTCCTCTTTACGGATGAGAGGATCTGGTATATAAAAATATTGCAGAAATTGAACCTAGGAATGTAAATCAGTGTCTCAAAACCAATGTCTCTTTAAATGTATCCAAAAATTGGACCAGATATGGGTAATACAAGGCATCTAATGCAGAGATATTCTGACATGACTGATATCAGCCTAAAGAAGGAAAAAGGTACAGCTCAGGTAAGACACTCAAATTTGCACTGCAAAAGTGATGATGAAGTCCTAGAAAATTTAGCTAGGACCTCCATCTGGGGACTGTGATCCCATCTACAGAGAGATGTGCCAAGAAATAGTTACTGGAAAAATAAATCAAAAGATATTATAATATCTGGGCATGACCTGGAGAAAAATCTATTTGTCAGAATGATGAGATAATTTCAGGACTGGTAGAATGATTCTTTCTGGGGGTTTTTGGCACAAGGAATTGTGTTGCTAAAGAGGAATAAAATCTCACCAAACCCCAAACTAAGAACAATCACAGTAACAAACAAGGAAGCAGAATCGACAACAATCTAGGAAAACATGCACATGGTGGTTTCTGTAACTTTGGGACAAAGTTTAGTCTTTGCTTAAAAGAATGGCATTCCCCAGCCACGCCCATCTGCACCGTAATAATTGCATTCATTTCCTCCCCACAATGGTTGGTGTCTTCTCTCCTTAATTTCCCAACAACATCTTCCCAGTTCCCCCGGCCCTTCTCACACATGTATCCATCCTGTCTTCCAATATCTCATGTTCCAAACCTCAGGGAAAAAAGATCAAGAACTACAAGTGACTTTTAGAAGCCATCTTATCCAAACTCCTTATTATGCAGACAAGCAAACTGGGGCCCAAAGGGGCTAAATGACTTACCTAGTATCATACAGGTAATAACAGAATCAAGGTCTTCTCACTCTAGATCCAATGTTCTTTCCACTACACCATACAGCTTTTACTCTTCCTTCTTCTTCACCTTTCATGTCTCTTCATAGATAAGAAAGTCCTGCTGGTTTTACATCAACAATACTGCTCACATCCATTCCTTTCTTATTCCCAATGCCCGTTATTACCCAAGTGGACTCCTGCAATAGCCTCTGTGACCACCTCAGTCTAATCTACTCTTTACATCACTGCTCAAAGAATCTTCCTTCTCTATCAATCCAGGTATGTCTCTCCTCTGCTCAAAAATCTGAACTGCTCCCTAGTGCCCTCTAAATCAAGTGTTCATGCAATTGCCTAGAATTGAAGACCCTCAAAAACCATGTCACTTCTCTCCATTTTTAGTATCTCACATTACTTACCTCCACATTATGCTCTAGTCAAATTTAACTATTCTGTTTTTCCAATACACCCATACACTCACCCTGTCCTTGTACATTCTCATCTCCATTTCTTAAGCCTATCTAAGAATCTTTTTTTGCCTACTGAGTTTTTATCCATACTTCATATACTTCATTGTCCTTTAAAGCTTGGCTCAAATGCCACTCCCTCCCTGAAGCCATCCCTTCTAACTTCTAACAGTCAGTAACGACCTTTCACTACTACATGTTCACCTCTCTAATGAATTTATCATGTATTATTTTGCATGATAGTTATCTCCGTGAGTTTTATTCCCCTAATATTCTATAAGCTCCATTAGGGTATGGATGGAGTCTTAGATAAATGTCTCCTAATGCCTCCTACAGTGTTCTACACAGAGGGACTTTAGAAATGTTTTATTCCATGAACTAAAGTAACTACCACCTTCTTCTTTCTATTCATTCCACCCACAGCTTCCAGAATGCTACACTGACCTCGATGTCATCTTGCTTCCTTCCAAGTCTCCTTCACTAACACTTCATCCTGCTCCCACCCTTGAAATGCTGATTGTTCACCTGAGGCTCTGTCCTTCATCTTTTCTTCTCCACTTTCATTTCTCTGAAACCCCACCCACTCCCATGGCTTCAATCACCACCTCTAGAGAAATTACAAATTTGAATCTATGCTCTTTTTTTCTTTCCAGGGATCTAGCCCTGCATTTTGAATTACTAATGGATAGTTTCATCTCCATGCCTAGCCAGTACCCCAAACTTAGTCCAAAACTAAATACATGTTCATTCCATATTCCCTCCCCTCTGCTGAACTCTTCGATTTCAGTTGATGGTACCATTATTCTACTGGTCACCATTCTCCTATGAAATCTCATAATAATCTGTTTCTTTCCTCTCCCTAATCTTTCTCCTTAATGCCATATATAGAGTCTGAAAGCCTTATTGATCCAATCTCTACATTATTTCTTGTACTACACTCTTTTCTTCCCCCTGGTATCTTTTGGGCCTCCATCCTCTCAACCCATCATATGATAAATAAAAGAGAGAAGAAAAAGAGATACCTTTCCTAACTATGAATGGGTGGGGTAGTCTTGTCCAAATAAAAGATTGATGTGGTCAAAGAAAATAAAATGAAAATTTTTGATTACCAAAAAAAAGAAGTGAAAAGATTTTGCAGAGACAAAGGCACTGCAATAGAAATTGGAAGGAAAACATTTACTTGAAAAAAAATGTATGTAGCAAATTTTATTGACAAAGATCTGATATCCAAGACACAGGGAACTGATAAAAACAAAAAAGGATAAGAGTCATTCTGGAATAGGTAAGTAGTCAAAGAATACAAACAGGTAGTTTTCGAATAAAAAATACAGGCTACCAGGAATCATATGAAAAATATAGCAAATCACTAATATTAAGAGAAATACTAATTTACTCTGAAGTTCAACTTCATAACATCAAACTGGTAATGATGACAAGGAAAATGGCAATTGTTTGAAAGGGTACACTAATACATGGTTGATGGAACTTCGAATTTATCCAGTCATTCCATAAAACTCTGAAAATAAATCCCTAAATCACTAAACTACATATACCCTTTTACCCCATAATACCTGTACAACACATACACCCCCAAAGAGGTCAAAAACAGAGGGAAAGGATCCTTCTGTTTAAAAAAAAGTGCTGTAGGAAAGCACAAAAAATAAAAGAGGTCTTCAGCTGGGCAAGAGCCAAACAAATCATAGTACATTAGTGTAATGGAATATTACTGTTTTCTAAGATATGACAAGTGAGATGGATTCAAAGAAACTTTAGAAGACTGTAATGGTAATCAATTTATTTGATATTTAGGGCTAAGTGGATAGGATACTTAGGGCTAAGTAGAACATATACTTAGGGTTAAGTAGATCCTAGTAACTTAGGGCTAAGTATAGAACTCTGTCCATTGGTAAAAAGGTGTGAATTCCCCTGTTGACGTGGAAGAATGCTATTGGCTGAGACACTCCCCTGTTGATTTGGGAGAAGGCTAGTGCTTATAAGCAGGAGAATTTTGGGGAGACAGATAGATTTTGGAGTTGGCTCCTCAGTGAAGGAGGATTCGTGGAGACTAAAGTCAGCTGAGAGGGAGAGAGAGTGTTGCTCTCCCAGTATCTGAAAGCTGACTGAAGACATGAACAGGATGGGACTTTGTTTGCTGGTGGCCTGGCT
>CM053602.1:8085179-8100372 GCA_028646575.1 Pseudocheirus occidentalis | reverse complement strand
GGTGCTCTATTCACTGAGCCACTAAGCCACCCCTTTGTCATCCTTCTTAACCTTATGATCTGGCTTCTGACTTCACTTTTTAAATTCCGTTTTATTTTATTTTCTGTTCTAGATTTCTCTCCTTTCCTTCCACCAACTTCCCCACTCATTGAGAAGGCAAAAAAACATGAAACCCATCACAAACATGTATAGTCATGCAAAACCAATCCCCTCACAAACCCTGTAGGAAAAAAGAGAGAAAACGAAAATGTGCTTCAATCTCTGCACTCTGTAGAGGTAGATAGCATGTATAATCATGACTTCCTTCGAATTGGCATGGATCACTGTAATGATCAGAATGAGGAAGCCTTGCAGAGTTGATTAGCTTTGCAATATCGCTGTTCCTGGGCAAACTCTTCTCCTGGTCCTACTCCTTTCACTCAACATTTGTTCCTACAAACCCTCCCAGGGTTTTCCGAAAGCACCCCCTTCACCATTTCTTACAGCAATAACTCGTTCAATTGTTCCCCAACTGATGAGGATCCCTTCAGTTTCTAATTCTTTGCCACTCCACAAAAAGTTGTTATAACTACTTTTGTACCTATTGGTCCTTATCCCTTTTATTTGATCCCTTTTGGGTACAGACCTACTAGTAGTATTGCTGGGTCAAAGGGTATTCACAGTTTTATAGCCCTCTAGGCCTAGTTCCAAAGAATTCTCTAGGCACCAATTCATAGCTCTATCAACCACGTACTAGTGTTCTATCTGTCTGCGCCTTGTGCATTTGCATTTTGACTTTTCTGTCATATTACCCAATCTGGCGGGTGGGAAGTGGTGCCTCAGAGTTGCTTTTATGTGCATTTCTCTAACCAATAATGTTTTACAGCATCTTTTCTCATGTGACTACCAATAACCAGTTGAACCCTCAAGGGAAGGGAATCTATTATATACACACTGAATTTCTCCAACTTCTGGAGCAATGCTCTACACATCCTAGGTGCTTACTGATTCATCTGGATGATGATATACCTCTCTAAATAAAAGCACTGCTCCCATGTAGCCATCATTTCCTCATTAGCCCATTGTTACATCCTGGGACAGTTGTCAAGTCCTTCTGCTCGTATTACAGGAAGGGTCACAAGCCCAACTTCAGGATGGTATAAAAATATAGTCAGGTCCTCGCAGAGAATCAAGCTCATTTTAATCTCTCAGCCTGACAATAGTGCCTAGTGATGGTGAGAAACAGGTAATACTACACAATAACAGAACACTCAGTTAATGACCTCAAAAATTCAGTTTTCTGAATACTTTGGCTAATGAATATTGTTCAGACATTTTTCAGTCACATACAATTCTTTGTGAACACATTTGGGCTTTTCTTGTCAAAAATAACGGAGTGGTTTGCCATTTCCCTTACCAGCTCATTTTAGAGATGAGGAACTGAGGCAAACAAGGTTGGGTGACATGTCCAGGGTCACACAGCTAGTAAATATCTGAGGCCAGATTTAAACTCAAGAACATGAGTCTTCCTGATTCTAGAACCAGCATATATACAATGAGATACCTAACTGCCTGTTTTTGTTAATACTGAGTAAATAAATAAACTTTGGAATCTATGTCCTACAAGACACACCCCAATTCAAGGTCTTTTACATATTTAGTCACAGACAAGGGGCAGGGAGAACAGGATTGGACTGCCCATGGCATTAGGCATATGGGCACAATACTTTAACTGAGTACCTGAAACCCTGTATGGTTTGAAACCCATATAGCTAACAGTTTCATCCTACTGGTGGATAAATTAAAGTAACTGACCAATTTCTTTATTCTCTACAGCAGAAAAAGTTGTGTATTATGGGCTTGTTTGAGTTATACAGATGAGAAAAGTACCGATTCTCTGCATACTTCCTGCACAGTAGGGCTACAGTGATTCTAAGCAGTTAGGACTGTCTTGATGGCCCCTAGCCAACAAATCAAAGCTAGCAACAGAGGAGAAGAATAACAACTGGTGTTTGCATACAGTATTTCAAAGTTTGCAAAATGTTGTGCAGACATTATTTCACTGGAGCTTCACAACTCTGAGGGATTAGTAACTATGGGTATAATTATTCCCATTTTATAGATGAGAAGAGCTAAGGCTCAAAGAGAAGTCATTAACTGCCCAGGGTCACACAGACAGTAAGTGGCAAAAGTGGGGTTGGAAACCAGCTCTTCCCGACACCAAGCCCAGCATTTTATATACTAATGTCTGACAAGAGCTTTACATTTTGCAGATGGTACTAAAAATTCTGAAGGTTCATTGACTTAGTTCCCTAAGTCCTGTGGGTCCTGGCACTAGCTTTATCCTCATGACTTTTTTATGACTTAGTGATTTGAATCAACAGAGAAACCAGAAGCTTTTAAAATCTGATCCCATAACTCCTCAAACTCTCCTCTTTAGGCTTCATGTTCCCTGAAATGAGTATGCGCGTGCGTGCACACGCACACACACACACACACACGTGCATACACGTGCACACAAATTCCCAGGTTCAGTGAGCTTAGCATATCTAAATACAGGCAAGTTGCACTCACACATGTGTTTATGCATGCACGAGGACAACAGGAATTCATCAGATCCTAGTTAGAACTTCATGTTCAAATATTCTAGAGGCTTGCTTCACACACAAATTTTCTAGTAATCTCTTTGGCTATTTCACTGATGTCATTTTGAAGCAGTCAATTCTAAAAGATATTCCATTGGCTTAAGAAAAAAACCTTAGTCTACATGTGACTCTGTTTATAGGAGATAATGAAATTACTCACACAAGATACTTCAGTGTCACTGAATGGATGCTGTCTCAGTCAAACTGAGACCTGGGAAAGACCTTAGCTTAAAAAGGCGAAGATCTCCCACTTCATCCTGGGCCGTCTCCAATCTTCCTAATTTATATCTTGCCACTGGACCCAGACGGCTGTGAAGGAGAAACTAAGGCTGCTGTCTCTGCACAGCCCTGACTCACTCAAATCCAATTTAACTGCAACTCATGGCATCCCTTTCCTAATGCCACAGTCCTCTCTGAGAACAAAGGCCAAGTAACAACTTCAGTAACACACACTATATTTTCATCTTGTTTGAGTTCCTAACTCAAACTCAAAATCAAAACTGAGAATGAAGATGTGGTGTGCTTGTAAAAGAGAAATGTGCCTTCCCATGTGCTCATATCTACCTAAAACAAAGTAAGCTCCATTTTCTGATTTCACCACTTGAAGCCTATTTGGGGGGATGTAAATGGAGGTAGGAGTGATAGAAAGGAAAATTCTAGGTTTGTAGCTAGCATTCACTTAGAGCATTTGCTTCTCTGCCTTCATGGAACTTACACTCTAATGTAATGAAATAAAACATTTTCACCACAGACAAATAAATACCAGATTGTCTGAAGGGGGTAAAAATATCCACAGGGGTCAGAGGAGAAAGGGAGAGATCAGGATTTTAAGGGGCAGTGTAAGGAGAGAGAGAGAGAGGCATCCTGACCGAACTCTAAAGGGATGGTTTGGGCAAATTCACAGCATTAGACATGGAAGTCCAAGTTTGGAACACAGCAAGTAAAATCAGCACACAATGAAGAATTCAAGAATGACAGTAATATAAGATGGGAATTAGCAATAGCAAGAGTAACCAGCATTTCTATAGTGCCCACTATGTGCCAGGCATGGTGTTAACTGCTTTACAAATGTTATCTCACACCTCCCAACAACCCTAAGAGGGAGGGGTACTATTATTGTCTCCATTTTATGAAGAAACTGAAGAAAACAAAATTAAGTGACATGCCCAAGGACACACAGCTAATAAGTATCTGCGACTGGATTGTAACTTAGGCCTTCCTCATTCCAGTGCTCTAACCACTGTGCTCACCTAGAAATGAAGGAGGCAGCCAGACTGTGGCCACCTTCAACATGAGCAGAAAAGGCTACAGTCTCTCTTAGACGTAATATGCGGCCAGGGAAGACTTTGAGCAAGGATAGGATATCATAATATTAATAATTGTTGTTCAGTTTTTTTCAGTCACATCTAACTTTCTGTGACCCCATTTGTGGTTTTCTCGGCAAAGATATGGGTGTGATTTCCCATGTCCCTCTTCAGCTCATTTTACAGATGAGGAAACTGAGTCAAAGAGGGTCAAGTAACTTGTCCAGGTTCACAAGTGTTTGAGGCCAGATTTGAATTCACAAAGATGAGTCTTACTGACTCCAGAGCCAGCACTCTTTCCACTGTGCCACCTGACTGCAGCAATAACAATAATAATAATAAAAATAATAACAATAATAATAATAGCTTACCTTTTTAACAAGCACTTTACATTTGTGAGCATTTTATTTCATAAAGTTGTTGGGAAGATCAAATCACTTACTCCACTACAAACACCTCAGTTACAAAGATGGAAAAACTGAGGCAAATGATTGAACTTAGTAGTCACAGGACTAACTCCCAATTCAATCTCTCCTTCAAGCTGGTGCATATGTGTAGGATACAGGTCAGAGAAGGAGAGTCTGAAGAATCCCATTATAACCAATCTGGAGCTCGACTCCTACAGATATAGTCAAACAAGAGACTAAAATGTACACCAGGCTGAAGGAATAATGTTCAAGCAATCCAGTGAGAAATAAGAGTGCCTTCTTTTACCCCACAACTTCAGAGAAGGTCAATCAAAAGCCCATAAGCAATAAGGAGAACCAACACTAGCAGCCACCCCAAAGGGGCGAGCTCCTGCAGGGATCAGAGGTGAGCCCGAGCCATTTGTAACCTGCATGTTTCTATACCTGGAGGCAGGGAGAGCGGGGAGTTCTCCCAAGAAAGTACAAGAGAGGGGTGAAAACCGATAGCAGGAAAGCAATTTCAAGAAAACCTTTGGAAGGTGTGGAATGCTTCCAGGACTCCCGGAGCATCAAAGATAAGAAGAATAAATTTTCTTAGAACAGGGCATACCAGGCCCAAGGACTCCAAGGTCCCTAAGTACTCTGCACTAAAGATATTATTTAGGGTCCTCAAGATTTAGTGGTTTGAACCCCAAATAACCAGGGAAGACTAAAACTGAGAAGTGGAAGTCAGCCCAAGAACCATGTGATCCAGGTCAAGACCAAGCATACACACTCAAAAGTGGGGGGGGGAGAGACAGAGACAGAGACAGAAAGAGAGAAAGAGAGAGAAAGAGAGAGAGAGAGAGAGAGAGAGAGAGAGAGAGAGAGAGAGAGAGAGAGACAGAGAGACAGAGAGAAAGAGAGAGAGAGAGCACTCCTGGATCTGGTATAAAGTCACAATTCAAAAACAAAGACTGAAATGTAATAAATCAAAGGATACATTGACCAAAAGCCATTCTACAAGGATCAAAGGATATGAACAAATCATTCTTAAAAGAAGAATGGAAAATTGACTATACCAAAGAATGATCCAAAATCACTTACAATAGAAATGCAAACCAAAATAGCCTTTAGATTTTAGCTCACATCTAGAAAATTTCCAAAGAGACAAAAGATGGGAAGATTCAATGTTGGAGAGGTTGTGGGAAGCCAGGGGTAAGTAAATACCCAGTTAGCAATCATAACCGTCAATGTAAATTGACACCAGCAGGGGAAAACTTTGTTCGATGCAGGAAGACATTTACAGATAAAATCACGCATCCACTAATTGATTTAGAAAAACATGGCAAGACTTGGCCCTATAAAGGAATTTGCTATCCACCTTCAGAGAAAGAGATGGCAAGTGGAAATATGCAGAGTAAGGTCTTACATACATGTGTATGAGTACATATGTGCATATGTTTATGTTTATAGATAGCCATGTGAATATGATATGGTATGATATGGTTAACTATAGTCTTCTTTGGTGGGGAAGGAGACGAAAAACTAAAGCCAAAAGTACACAGCAGAGAACAAAAGAAAACCTCCAAGGAAGCCGAGCAAAGCTGAATAGCTTTGAAAGCACTGCGTGGGTTTTTTTCTGAAATGGAAACGTATTGATTTATATTGAATCCTCTTTTATATTCTGTTGTATACATGGCAATTCTCTTTTTTTATCCTTTTCTTGTCTTGTATTTAAGTTTAAAATGCATAATTTCTTTAATGGCATCAAATCATTCATCCTATGACGAAGTATGAGGGTAAAGAAGAAAGTTGTCTCTGTTTCATCTTTCACAGGTGGAAGCTATGCAACAATTTAGGATTTGAAATTTGAAGAGTCTTTCCATTAACGAGTTTTCTTCTGACGCATCTGTTAACCTTTCCTTTAGGAATTCATGTTTTATCATTTGGTCGTGATGGTCAGTCATTTCAATATTGTCTGACTCTCCACGACCCCACTGAAGGTTGGTTTTTTGGCCAAGATACTGGAGCGGTTCGCCATTTCCTTCTCCCACTCATTTGGCAGAGGAGGAACTGAGGCAAACAGGGGGAAGTGACTTGCCCAGGGTCACACAGCTAGTAAGTGTCTGAGGTTAGATGTCAGCTCAGGAAATTGAGTCTTCCTGACTCTAGGCCCAGCACTCTATCTACCGCAGTGCCACCTGGTTGTTTTAACATAGGTACATTCAATTCCAGTGCTCTAACCTAAAACAAAGATAAAATGTTCTAAACTAAAAAAATCTTTTTGAAATAAATTAAATCTAGAAAAAAAAAACCTAGGGTCCTTCAATAAGTGTGAGAAGCCCAAGTGAAAGTGAGGATTCCAGCTCCAAGCATGCTTAGTGCCTTAAGGCTTTCCCCAGTTTTATTTACTTATTTATTTTTAGCATTTGTTGTTTTTTTTATTTTTAGTTCCAAATTCTCTCCCCTCCTCCAGACGTACACCCCACCCAATGAGGAAGCAAGCAATAATATTAATTATACATGTAAAGCCAAGTAAAACATATTTCCACAAAGTAACAGCTTTAAAAGAACCATGCGCCTCTTCTAGGCCCCATCTTAACCTAAGCTGTTCTCTTAGGTACTTTGGCGAACAAAAGAGAAATTAAGTAGATATTTTTACTGGTCAAAAAAACAAAGGATTTTACTATATTTTATGGGCTGGCACCCACTGAAGAGGGCCATGAAAGTGGTGTCATTATAGGGCATTGTGCTCATTTAACACACAGTGTTGCCATGGAAAATAAAAGTGAACAGTGTAAATCAACTGAAAAAAGGAAGGGCATATTTCAGAACTAGGAAATACCTCAGAGAACTAGGAAAATGGCCTCAGAGAGATATAAGAAGATACCTTCTACCACAGAAGTCGTGGGAGGTGTCAAATGGAATATATTTTCAGATTTCTTCTATGTATTGTTCTGCTTTGCCAACTAATTTTTCTCTTCTTTTTTTCTTTAAAAAATCGCTGATATATGATATCATTCTCTGAGAGAGGGTGGGGAGAGACAGAAAGAAAAATACAAAAGATGTAAAAACAAGATATCCATACAAATTTATTTTTTAAATTATTGTGAATCTAGAGGCCCCTCAAAAAGAAAGGGAAACTTTAAAATAAAGTCCACAAGGACTACATGAATATCTAGAAGAAGTAAAGCAAAAGATTAACAGTGAAACAAAAGCTCCAGATCAAATTACTGGAAGGGGAATAACTAGCCTGGAACACCAGTGGAAAACAGTATCCAAGCAATGCAGCCCCTGAAAACTCTTAACAGACTGAATAGAAATCAAGGGGCTTCATGAGACGGCAAAAAAGATTAAAACAAAAGTAAATACTGAAAAAATTGGAGAAAGTCAAAGACATCTACTGGCAAAAACAAGAGCCCTGGAAAACAGGTCAAGGAGGGGGAATTTAAGAACTACTAGACTGCCCAGAAACCATGATAAAGAAAAGGCCTGGCTATTATATTTCCTTTAAACAATGTATTTGCAGTCTGAGCTTAAGAAGCACCAAAGAAAATGGGTATTTACACTATACACAATCAAATAAAAAATAAGTTTCTATATGAACCTGCAAATCTCTATTATGTACAGCTGGCTTTTCTTTTTAAGAATATAATAAATTCAACATGTAGCCTTCAAAGTTACTGGACACTGTGTTTCCAGAAGCCATCATTGAAAATTTCCCAGATCTATTGAAACCAGAGAAGAAAGTAAAGAGAGAAAGAATCTACATCTCCTGAAATATATCATGAAATCCAGAGTTTCCAAGTGAAAGAAAAAAATGTTATAAGCAGCCAGACAGGAAAGAAGGCATGCAAAGACCAAAGAACTGAGGGCAGGACCAGCAGCCATTGATGGCACAGAATACAACTTGACAGCAAATACAAGAAAGGGGAGGAAATCTTGGAAGATGATATTCCAAATGTCAAATGTAAAGGCTTCCAATCAAGAATAACTTCCCTTAGGGGAAAAAACAAGTATCTTTCCCTGGAAAGTTGAGTGTAGTCCTTCAGGACCACATCTGAATAGGAACTTGGAAGTGTAAGAGAGGAAGAAGCAAGTCTCCCTTCAGAAACTCAATGTCTGCAAAGGGTGCTGAGAGAACTAATTAAGAAAAACTGAGGATGTTGGTAAAGTCATTCTGTTCTGAAGGTTTTAAGGGGAGAAAGAAAAAGGGAAGGTAAAAGAAATATACCAGTCTAGAAAGAAGGATGAATGGGGAGGAAATTTGGTTTTTCCATACCTAGCGTGCATAGAAGAATATACAACATGGAGGAAGGGATAAGGGAGAGATCAGATGAAACAAAGGAGGATGGAACACACAGACACAGATACAGACACACACACACACACACACACACACACACACAATCTCTCCATCTCTCTTTCTCTCCCTCTACCTCTTTCTCCCTCCTTCCCTCCATCTCTCTCCCTCCCCCCTATCCCTCCCTCCATCTCTTTCCCCCTCCCTCCCTCCATTTCTCTCCCTCTCCCTCCCTCCCTCTGTCTGTCTCTGTCTCTCTGTCTCTGTCTCTCTGTCTCTCTCTCTCTCTCTGTCTCTCTCTCTCTCTGCAGTTTGTTACAGAAATACATCAGACTCCACAGAAAACACGCAGGGATATGAGGAGGGGCTGTTCAAGGAAGGATAATGTCACGGAATGAATAGTCTCAAGGAAAATAAACTCGCTGATCCTGAAATTGAGGATTAACAGGAAGAGGAAAAGAAAAGAATTACCAGCTAAGGGAAGGCCCAGTGATTGGGAAAGGCTGGGGCAGGCTGTGCTTTAGAGATGGGATGGAATATTACTGCAGAGTAAAAACCAACTCAGAGTCATGTGACCCTGGGAAGTGGGAGCCTATGCAAAGTGATCTACAGAGAACCAAGAGAATTGTCTACATAACAACAGCATAGTCAAGAAAAGCAACTTCAAAAGTCTTATTGCAGTCTTATGACAAACTCTTGTCTCCCAAGACCCTGACAAGATACAGAAGGAGTCGTCTGCTCTCTCCTCTCCTCTCCTCCCAGCCTCACATCCTCACTCTATCAGGAGCCCAGCACATCACGTGGCACAAAGGCATTTCCTAAATGTTTTCTGACCATCACCTACTTTTCCCTTATCTCAGATGAAGGGGTCGCCCTTTTCTGGGTAAAAGCAAACCCCACTCCCAAGCGCAAAAGAGTCATCCCATCCCATCTTCTCCAGTACATTGCTACCTACAGACATGGCCATGGCTCCCATCCTCCCAGAATTCCCCTTTGCTCTGTCTACCCCTACCAGCTATAGTTAACTCCCCTTCCCCAGAGGTCAATAACTGGAGAACAGTGTGTCCCGTTGGCTGCCTGTGCTTCTTTCCCCCTCTTCTTCAATCTTCGCAGGCTGTGCAGGCTGGCTTCTAACATTATTCAGCCTGTTAAGACCCTTGATTACCCTTTTCTCCTTGGCTCTGGTGGCATTTCTCAGTCCTGCTTTGCCACCGTCTGCCTGACTGCTCCTTTTAGTCTCATTTGCTGGATCCTCAAGCATGTCCTACCTACTTGCTATGAATCATCACTATGAGCATCCCCTGAGGCTCTGCCTTAGACATCCTCTTCTCCACTTCCTGGCTCCTCTGGCTTCTCTGGCTTCCCTCAAGCTTCAACTTAAGCCCCAGCAGCCCCTGTAATCTTAGCACCTTCACCTCCGACCTACACATCCATGGCTTTGTGCCTTCATTAGACTGCGAGCTTCCCAAGGGCAACACAGGCTCGTGTGCTTGTTTTGGGGCATTTCTTTGTGACTCCAACACTTTGTATAGGACGCAGCACATGGCATGAACTTAGTAAATTCTCACTGATTGAACAGTCACTGTGTGAATTTAGTTTACTTGACTAAGGCTGTTTGTTACAAGGATTTTGTTCCTCTGTTTTTAATTGGAGGAGGCGAGGGGAAGCACAGGAAATTGAAAAGGTGATGTCAACAACAACAATAACAAAGGGGACACTGGAACATTTTGATAAGTACAAGAAGGAAGCACAAACAAACAGGATAGTTCTGAAAGTGACAGAATTCACATGTAAAAATGTGGACGGGCAGGCATGCATTCCATTCTGTATACAGAAAAGCATATTTTTGTGTTGGTTATGTTCAAAATTTTTAAAAATATATATTTCAAAACAGAGAAAATGGAGCCCAGACTATGTAACAGAAGATGAATATAGGACCATAACATGGTCCTCTAAAAATAGAGCTCAGAAGGATGGAGAAGAAAGCTAAGGACAAGAATGTTTTTAAAGCTATATTGACAGAAAGAGGAGGATCTAAGCAGGGAGATGATCTTTGCTTGGGCAGATAGACAAGAGAGAAGATAGTCCTGCTTCATTTGTTTGCTTTTGTTTTCTCTACCAATGAGGAGGCCACTTACAGGGCCTATTTTCTGTTCGCTTTTTACCTTTATTTGAATCCTCATTGCTTAGCACGGTGTCTGGGAAACATAGTAGGAAGTTAATAAATACTAATGGACAGACTGGCTGGAAATGATAAAACTAAAATGACTGTCAGAGAGTGGATCCCCAGGAGAAGTAGAGATAGTAAGAGAGTTGCCCATCAGGTCACCTGGCCCAGATGAAATACATCTTGAACTGGCAGATGTCAGCTAGTCAGCAAATATTTATTAAGTGATATCAGGCACTGGGTCAGGTGCTAAAGATGCAAAGAAATGCAAAAGCACAGGCCCTGCTTTAAAGGAGTTCACATTTTAAGAAAGGACACAATGTTCAGGACCCTGAACTCAAGAGCCTCGGGAACACAGTGTTCTCCAACCTCCCCCAGAGATGCTTCCAGCCCAGCCCTCTCTGACACCTTCTGGGGAGAAGGGGCCACCCACCCCCACCAAAATCCAACAGACTGGCTGATGCAACAAGACATGGTGAAGGAGAGACAGGAGACAGCACATGGCAGGCAAATTCAGCTCCCAACACCACAACCTTGACCACCATTTCCCCTCATACCCTGCTAGAAACAGCCAGGACCTTGCAACCTTTGCAACAAAAATACCTCCAGCCTCATGACTACTGCCATTATCATGGGAAGCAGTGTCTAGGAATATGGGTCAGGAACTGCTCCTAAGGGTGCTCATGTCTTTTGAAGTCCCCAAAGAAAGTTTGTTGTTGTTGTTTTTTGTCACAAAGTCATTTCATGTGTGGGTTGGCTTAGAAAGCTGATAAGGATCCTTCCAAGACTTGAATTCTGTGATTCTGTGAGGTCCCCACCAAGTCTACCATCTTAGAAGGAGACTTCCCAAAATCCCCCTGCTGTCCCTTAATGTGCCGACCTCCAAAGCTGTATGGTCCCTTTTCTGCTTCCCTGTTTTTGTTAGCATTGGGACTTCCTTAGAGATCCCCAAGCTGGATCCATAGAACTTGATTATAAACTCTGCCCCTTGGAACTGGGTTTCTGTCTGGGGCACTACTTGGGGTTTGGGGAGGAGCCCTATTTTTAAGAGGACCATGTTACATTCCTTCTTCTGTTCCATGATCCTGACTCCATCTTCTCTGTGTTTTTAAATATCTATTTTTAAATTTCAGGCTGAGTGACCTGTACCCAGCTGTCCATATTGGGGGCCCTTTTGAGGTGCTCTATGATGTCGTAAGTGAAAAGGTATTGCAGGGCCTTGATCATGCTATCCAGCATCCTCTAGAGATACATTTTGAAATCTCAGTCTAAGTTGGAGGCCTTTGGAAGTTACACATCACTACAATGATCTCAAGGTATTCAAGTCTCAGGGGCCTGTGATGCCAGCATATGACATGAAAAATGAAGAGAGGTACTTCTAGCCTTATCACTTGGAGACGATGATTCCCTAGATACAAACTTTCGTTAGGAATATGGAGGTGGAGCTGTGTCTCCTCTCCTCTCCTCTCGTGTGTGTGTGTGTGTGTGTGTGTGTGTGTGTGTGTGTGTGTGTGTAATCCAGAAACTCATTCCTGGGTGACTCTAAATAGCACTCATAGCACATTCCTTAGCCATGCTAAGCCTCATCACTCAGGACTCTCTGCACTCTTACTGAATATATTATTTTGATTCATGAACTTATCAAAGAATCCTACATCTGGAAGAATAATTCCAGAACCAACTATTATAGTCCATGCTGTTCAGTTACATTAAGGTTAATTGAAAGAAATCTAATAATGGTGCTACCCTTTCATTTGGAAAGCTTCAAGCTAAGTCTCCTTCACCCCCCTACACAGTGTGAGCATCCTGACCTCAGCATGATGGGAGACCACTGAGCAAGACGGGTAGGCTCATCTCCCTATCACTCACGGACTCAAAGCCTCTGAGCAGCTCTGCAATGGCAACATTCTGTGTAAGGGACATGGTGGCGCCTAATGGGGCTGTGAGAAGGGCACAGCAAGAAGGAAGCTGTTTGAATGATGCTATGGGCTTACCTTCCCCTATGGGGCCATTCTCCAAAAGGAGGCATCACTAATGCCTGCACACACCTGGCACATAGTCAAGTTTGAGGAATACTCGTTTCCTTCCCTTTCACCTTCTCAAGGGTTAAAATGGCAAAATAAGCCCTAAAGATACTCAATTTCTTTGTCATCAAATCTGTTTGTTTTTTTTTTAACTTCATCAAGGCCTAGTTCAAGTCTTATCTTCTCCACAGTCTTTTCAAACAGCCCCAGTGACACAATCTGCCCCCTATTTGTGACATACATCACACTTCTATCCCCAGTTAGCATAGAAACTTCTAGAAGGTAGAAAACATATTCTACTCCCCCACCCCAAACACATACAAGCCGTGCTGGGCACACCATAAGTACTTAGGAAATATTTGTTATTTGACGAATTTGTTTTCTCCTGAGCACATCAGCCAAGCTCCATGATTGGAGCTGAGGTTCATCCTGTGGAGACAGGAGGTTGTGGCCTATGTGGCCTCTGGGGCCTAGCTCAAAAGCCTGTTAGCCTACGGAGTTCTGGTGGAATGGCTACATAAAATCAGCTCATTCAGAAATACACACTGGGATTTTCCTCATCTAGCATATTCCACTGTACGAAGACCACTGCTTCCTCTGACTTAAGTTGCAGTCTTCAGGAATAATGACACTTTTCCTGGGCTTCCCTAACTTCTATCCAGTGGTATTTGTTAGAGACTACCCTCCCTCTGGGGAAGGAAACTTCCACTGGAACCCCATATGAAGGTGTGGAGGGAGAGAAAGAGGAGGGGAGACAAAAAGACCCACGGAGAGAAAGACAAATGTAGACATACAGACACATATATGTATGCATGTCTTTATGGCAGCTGGGTGGCACATGCACAGGTAAAGCAGGAATCTGGAATCAGAAAGAACAGTTTCAAATCTGGCCACAGACAGTGTATGTGACTGGGCAAGTCACTTCCCCTTCGACTGCCTCAGTTCCCTCAACTGGAAAATGGAAATAATAATAGCACCCACCTCCCAGGGTTATTGAGATGATCCAACGAGATCACATTTGTAAGGTGCTTGGTTTATTTTTGTTTATTTTTTTATTTTTTATTTTTGTCTTTTTGGAGGAGGGAAGGCAGGGCAATTGGGGTTAGGTGACTTGCCCAAGGTCACACTGCTAGTGTTAGGTGTCTGGGGTAGCCAGGTCCTCCTGGCTACAGGGTCGGTGCTCTATTCACTGCCCCAGTTTGCAAACTTTAAAGTGCCATATAAATGAGGGGTATGGTTGTTGTAGGGCAGTTAGATGGCTCCATAGTGCACAGGGCACTGGGCCAGGAATCAGCAAGACTCAGCTTCCTGAGCTCAAATAAGGCCTCAGACACTTACTAACTGTGTGACCCTGGGCAAGTCCCTTCATCATTTGTCTCAGTTTCCTCATCTGTAAAATGAGCTGGAGAAGGAAATGGCAAACCACTCCAGGATCTCATGGGGTCACAAAGAGTCAGATACAACTTAATGGGGACATTGTGAGAGAGAGTGAGCATTTACTAAGCACTAACTGTATGTCTGGCAAATAAGGAGCTCACATCCTAATACACGGCTAGGAAGGGGGCAAAGCTGCTGGTGAGCAGCGAAGCAATGTGAGCATGGCCAGGATGCTTGGGCAGCTCCCTGCTGGGCCAGGCGACCGAATCGCCAAGCAGGAAAGATCACCAGGATCAGAAGGAGGCTAGTGTGGAGGGAGAGAAAAGCTACCCACCCACTCAGTGCCCGGCAAGCTACTGTGTTACTGCTTAGATGCTGGCGTTGCCAAGTTAATGGCAAACTGAACTCCATCCAGTTCACAAGCTTCTAATCATGACCGGCTGGTGTTTATAGGTCTAATGCCAATAAAGGCATCCAAGAAGGACAAACGTAACTGGATCAGAGAGCATGTGAGCACGGCCAGGGCGCTCGGGCAAATGCCTTTAACTCACTGTCAATTAGAAACAAACTGATGAATTCCAGATCTTCTTCTGAATTGGTGCATGTATCGAATTTCTTCCCTTCCCCACCTTTGTCTCTGCAATGCAGCAGGAAGGGGCATAGGGTTAAAAACTCATTAAGGATGAAAAAACCCATTGCTTTCTCACTGTGTGCATTTCTAAATGGTTCCAGTTTCTGGACTTTTCATTTCTAAACCTTAATGTTCCTCTCCTAATGGAAACAGATTATTGGGCGGAGAAGAGAAAATGTTGCATTTTAACAGGAATTTTAAAGACACAGAGACAACATTAAGAAAGCAAGAGGGGGGGCGGCTAGGTGGCGCAGTGAATAGAGCACCGGCCCTGGAGTCAGGAGTACCTAAGTTCAAATCCGGCCTCAGACACTTAACACAAAAAAACTAGCCGTGTGACCTTGGGCAAGTCACTTAACCCCAACTGCCCTCCA
>CM053602.1:7970104-8084679 GCA_028646575.1 Pseudocheirus occidentalis | reverse complement strand
TGAATTGTTGATACTGTGAACATTGTACTGAATCTGATTTTGTAATGGAATAAACAGAGTGTTCACTAATACTGTGTAATCCGAATCTTAAAAGATGTTCACAGTAGCATTCTCTCAGGAATCTACTGCTGATTGGCTTTACAAAGACTGATATCAACTGATGCAGAGTAAAGACTCCAATAATGTAAAAGACAATAACTTAGAAAGACTTAAGAACTCTGATCAACAAAATGATCAATTGTGACTTCAAAGACTTGAAGATGAAAGATGCTCCCCATCTCTTGAAAAGAAGTACTAGGATACAGGTAGAGAATGAAACCTACTCTTTCAGACAGCCAAAGTACTCATTTTTTGCATACCTATACTTAACTTTTGCAAAGGGGGCTGGCAGGAAGACGGTAAGTAGTAATAAAGATGCAAAGAAAAATGGAAGATGGTTAATAAAGCATTTAAAAACACAAAAGACTGCAAAGGAAGTCATAAGGGGTCATAAATGAGCAGGGTAGTTTTGTTTCTATCATATTAAATGTAATAGATACTTTAAGACAAAAGTTGTTTTATTTGCAATACATTTTCTTTTATTTCTTTACTAAAACGTTTATTTGGCTGCACTAAGTGTGATATAACTTCTATGAAAAAGGAGGCTATTGTCTACAGACCTTATCTGTTGTAGTACTGGACACCATGGTGTATTTGTGTGTGTGTGTGTGTGTGTGTGTGTGTAAAACTTTCATATATAGAAGTAGATTGTGTATCAAGATCTAAAGATAACACAGACAGCTTGAATATTTGCACAGTTGCCCATGCAATATTAGAAGACCTATAGGAAAGTCTCTAGAATGCTGGATAGATCCCCTGTGGAAATGTTTTTTAGTTGAATTTTATTTACATTTTCAGGTCAATATTTTCTCCCTCCTACCTTCCCATCCTTCCATGGAGAAAATAAGAAAAACAAAAACCATTACAAACCTGCATATTCAAGTAAAACAAACTTCCACACTGTATATAAGGATGTATGCCTCAATACAGACTAAGTCCATCATCTCTATCTGGAAGTGAATAATACACTTCATCACAAGTCCTCTGGAACTGCGAGACGTCACTGTGTTGATCAGAGTCCCTAAGTCTTTCAAAGTTATTTGTCTTTACAATATTGTTGTTACTATTTAAATTATTTTCCTGGGGGCGGCTAGGTGGTGCAGTGAATAGAGCACAGGCCCTGGAGTCAGGAGTACCTGAGTTCAAATCCGGCCTCAGACACTTGACACAAAAAAACTAGCCGTGTGACCTTGGGCAAGTCACTTAACCCCAACTGCCCTCCAAAAAAAAAGGCAAAAAAAAAATTATTTTCCTGATTCTGATCAGTTTTTTCCAGGTTTCTCTGAAACCTATCTTTTCAGCATTTTTTACAACACAATAATCATATACCATAACTTTTTCAGCTAATCTCCAATTGATAGACATCCCCTTAGTTTCCAGTTCATTGCCACCATGAAAAGAGATACTTTAAATAATTTTGTACACATGGGTCCTTTACCTCTTTGTTTTCTTTGGAGTATGGGACTAGCAATGACAACACTGAGTCAAAGGGCATATACAGTTTAATAGTTTGGGGGGCACAGTTTCCAAACTACTTTCCAGAACGGCTGGACTAATTCAAAACTGAACGACCAACTGCATTAAAGAGTTTGTCATTCCACCTTTATGGGGGATCAACTGTGCCAATCTAATGGGTCTGTGGTGGTACCTGAGAGTCATTTTAATTTGCATTACTCTCATTATTAGTGACTTAGAGCGTTTTTCATATGATTATTGGGAGCTTGGATTTCTTCCCCGAAAAGCTACCTATTCATACGCACTGATCATTTATCTTATAAATTTGTATCAATTCCCTATGAAACTCGGAAATAAGATTTTTTTCAGAGAGACATAATTCAAAGATTTTCCCTCTAATTTCATAATTCTAATCTTAGTTGAGTTGGTTTGACATGTACACTTTTTAACCTCCTTTAATCAGAATTTAACCTCCTATAAGTTTCTCTATCTCTTTTCTGGGCATAAATTCTTCTCCTATCAACAGATTGGCCATGTATTTTTTTTCTACGCTCCAATACATTTGACGATGTCATCCTTTATGTCTAAATAATGTACACATATAGAGCTTGCCTTAGAATATGGTGGGGGATAGGGTTGCTGAAGTTATTGTTTCAATTAGTTTTAGGTGACTTTCTAGTGATAATTTTGTTACCTCTTTGCCAATGCTCATTCCTTCCATTTCTTTTTCTTATTTTATTGATAAAGCTAGCACTACTAGTATTATACTGAATAGTAAGGGTGATAACAGGCATCCTTGCTTGATCCTAGTATAAAGGTCTCTAGTTTACCTCCATTACAGATAATGCTGGCTCTTGGTTTTAGATAGACACTACTTATCACCTTAGAAAAAGTTCTCTTTATTCCTATTTTCTAGGGTTTTTTAAAAACATGAATAGATGTTTTATGTTGTTAAAATCTTTTTCTGCATTTACTAATATATAATCATATGATTTGTTGTTTTTGATACAATTATGATTATAGTTTTCCTAATATTGAACCAGTCCTACATTTCTAATATGGATCCAACCTGGTCATGGCATGTAATCTTTGTTGATATGTTACTTTAGTCTCTTTGATAATATTTTATTTAAAATGTTTGCATGAATACTCATTAAGGATATTGGTCTATAGCAGCAGTTCTCAACCTGTGGATTATGTTTAATTCGTAACAATGAAAATACATCCTGCATATCAAATATTTACATTACAATTCATAACAGTAGCAAAATTACAGTTATGAAGTAGCAACGAAAATAATTTTATGGTTGGGTCACCACAACATGAGGAACTGTATTAAAGGATCACAGCATTAGGAAGGTTGAGAACCATTGGTCTATAATTTTCTTTCTCTGTTTTGACTCTTCCTGGTTTGGGTATTAAGAAGATATTTACGTGACAAGGAATTTAGGGGAACGCCTTTTGTTATTTTTTTTTTCAAACAGATTCTGTGGCTTTTCATTTGAGCATTCATTTTTAGCTTAATTTCTTTTCTATCATAGGATTATTCAAGTCCTATATTTCCTATTCTATTAATTTATATGTTTGTTAATATTCATTATTTTTATTTAGCTTGTCAGCTTTAGTAGTATATAATTGGGTGAAATAGTTCCTAATAATTTCTATTTCTACTTAATTGTGAATTCACCTTTTCATTTTTAACACTAATAATTTGATTTTCTTCTTTTTTTAATCAAGTTAGCTAATGGCTTAACTATGTTATTGGTTTAAAAACAGTTCCTAGTTTTATTTATAATTCAATGGAGTTTTTGCTTTTAATTTTTAATCTCTTCTTTGATTTTCAGAATTTCTTCTTTAATGTTTAATTGGGGTGATATTTGTTGATTTTAGGTTTTTTTTCAGTTGAATATACAATTCATCGACACGTTCTTTCTCTTTTTTAATGATGATATAAAATATTCCAAGATATAACTTTTCCCCCAATTATTACTTTGGTAAGATCCCAAAAATTTTAGTGTGTTATCTCTTTGTTTTCATTATCTTTATTTAAATTATTTGTTGTTTCTATGGGTTTTGACCCTCTCATTCTTTAGGTCTGTTATACAGTGCCTAATTATTTTTTAGTCTTACATTTGTTTGTGAGGCTTATACACCAAATACAGTTAATTTTAATGAAGGTACCATGTACAACTGAGAATAGGAATACTCTTTCTATTCTCATTCAATTTTCTCCAGAGATCTCTATTATCTAACTTTTAAAAAATTGTTTCTGGTCTGTCATTTGTTTTTGTTAGATATAGCAGGTAATTTACTGTTTTGTTTCTCCCTGTAACATTTAACTTTTCCTTTAATAATTTAAATGTTAAGTCATGTGATGAATATGTATTTAGTACTGATACTAATTTGTTTTCTCTGACATCTTTCTGCAAAATGTAGTTCCCATGTTTATGTCTTTTAATTAGATATGTTTTGCCTTCTGTGCTGTCTGAGATCACAATTGCTACCCCTACTCTTTTTTACTTCAGGTGAAAGTACAAGATTCTGCTCCAGTTCTTTATTTTAACTCTGTACATCATCCTGTTTCGAATGTGTTTCTTGTATACAAAATATTATTGAATTCTAGTTTTTAATACAATCCTGCTATCCTTATCTCATTTACATTCCCAGTCATAAATGTTAAATGTGTATTCCCTTCCAACCTATTATCTTATACTTTTCCATCTCTTTTTTTCCTATTCCACCTCCCCCTCTTTTTTGGTTTGTTTCTGACTAATCCTAATCTACCTTTTCCCTCCTGTTTATCTGTTGGGGGAAATATAGATGTATGTGTGTGTGTGTGTGTGTGTGTGTGTGCGTGTGTGTGTGTGTGTGTGTGTGTGTGTAAAATCGTCTTTCCTCTGACCAATTCAGATGAAAGTAAGGTTCAAGTGTTGCCTGCTCCCTCATTCATGGTTGTAAAGTCATCTTCTTGGCAAGTCAATTATGTGAAACAACTTCCCCCATTCTTCCTTTCCCTTCCCCTCATGTATTCCTCTTCCTCTCCATTTCTATTCTTCTCTAAATATTATCAAAACATTGCCAAACCACTCCCAGGTCCTTTATAATAACTTGATATCATAATAACTTGACATCCTCTGTGATCCCTGGTGATGATAGAGTTTTGAGAAGATATGTGTCATTTCCCCCTATAAGAATGTAAACAGCTCATCCTTGTTTTGTCCATTATAACTTCTCACTAACGTTTACCTTTTTATGCTTTTCTTGACATGTTTGTATGCCAAAATTTCCACTCAGCTATAGTATTTTCATCAGGACTTGTTGAAAATCCACTATTTCATTGAAGATCCATTTTTTTCTCCTGTTGAATTGTGCTTGGTTGTGCCAGCTAAGTTATTCTTGGCTGTAAGCCTTTGCCTTCTGGAATATCATATTCCAAGCTCTTTTCTCCTTTATGTGGCGACTGCTAAATCTTGAGTGATCTTAACTGTAGCTCCTCAGTACTTAAATTCTGTCTTTATAGCTATTTGCAGATTTTTTCTTGGACCCAAGAGCTCTTGATTTGGGTTATAATATTCCTGGGAGTTTTCATTTTAGAGTTTCAGGATATGACTGGTAAATTCTTTCTCTTTCTTTAACAACTACTGCTACACAAAACCTCATGCTTTATCTCTTCCAGGAATTCTAAAGTGGTTTATGCCTAACCTACATTTTTCTTTGAGGCGTTGCTTGTTCAGAGTTCTTTTTCTGAGACTGTCTTGACCACCCCTGTCACAATAATAAGCTCTTTAGATAGATTCTTTCTTGGTTTGTTTGTGCATCCTTCTAATCTACTTCTTAACTTCAGGCTTTATGTTTGGGCTGGGCTTTGTATACTTCCGTGGGTAAAGGGAAATATCTGGGATGACATTCTATCTTAATGGGTCTTCTGTCCTTTGTTGGGGGGAACTGGGGGACAGTTCAAGCTGGGGAACCTGCAAGTTCTCAGTGCTATCAGAGTCTGTGATTTGGAATGAAGTCTGTTCACTGTCCTCCTGGTCTGAGCTGTGCAAGTTACTGACCCAGGTGTGGATCTATCAACTTGCCCCTGGTTGGATGTTCCAGCAGACTCAGCCACTATCAGCTTGCTGGGAAGTTTGACAGTTTCAGAGTGACTGACCTACAGTGTCCCTTTCATCTACAATCTCTGCCCTCATTATGCTATGGCAGGCTTCAGCCTGAGCTCTAGGCTAGAAATGAGTTCCTGCTTTGCTCCAAATACCTACTGTTTGTTTCTGAACTTGCAATCACAACTTCTCTCTGCCAACTCTGTCCACAGGTCCTCTCCTCAGTCCAGATCTGTGATCTGGAAGTGAGTAGTGACCAGATGAGTTACCACAGGGCACAGTTTCAACCTGCTTTCAATCCCTGGATGCTAGGCACACCCTGGTCAGACCCTATCCCCCACATTTGCAGACCTTTCTGTCTTTCCATGCTGACTTGAGCTAGAAATGACTGTATGTGTTTTTTTTCTTTGACTTCATTCAGAATTTGGTCTGGTTCATTTTTTTTACATCTTTGCAGAGGAGATGGGGCAGAGGAATGAGCCGAGCCGTAAGTCTTCCTGTTATTCTATCGTCTTGGCTCCACCCCCAGTACCACAATTTAGAAACATTTATGAGGTGGAGAGTGTCCAGAGGAGAGAGAGCAACCAAGATGATGAAGGGCCTTGAATCCATGACACATGAGGACTGGTTGAAGGAACTGGGATAGTTGGCCTGGAAAAGAGAAGACTGAGGGCGAACATGATAGTGTCTTCAAGTACAGTCGGTTCTGACATAATTCAACATTTGTATTCCTAAAAATCACTGCTATGCAAAATCATACAATAAAAAACCACAGGGTTTATGGGGGAAATGGAGTAGGGGCACAACATTCAAAAGCTTTGTCAGTGACAAAAAAAGAAAAGATGGGAACCTAATAAAAAATGGTAGCATAGTTTTATACATGTTAAGTGGTTAAGAAATACATAAATATTGCAAGGAAGAATGGTGACCTCCTTGGCCTTGGGCTACTGTTCAGCCTTCACCTTGGTTCCTGAATCCAGGGAAGGTGGCAAGTTTGAGGGGAGAGGAAAGGGGTATATAGTGTGTGGGTATAGTCTAACCCTCTTGGAAACAGCTTCTACTGCACCAGAATACACACAATAAATATGGCACTTTACCTTGAAAAAAGAACTGATGAAACTGAGATGTCAGGAGAAGCCACTTCAGCCATGACAAGAGAAAGCCCCTGCAGTGGGATCTGAGTCACTGATAGCACCAGCCTTGCACCATAAGGGGCATTGGTGAGATCACTCTAAGACTGCGCTAGGCACATTTCCACTAAGGCAGTTTACCAGTGACCATCTCCAGCCTGGCTTTTCCCTGGGCAGGTTACTAGAAGAGTCCAGGTCATTACCAATTTGGGTCTAGAATAAGGTAATGAATTAGGGTCTCCCTGTCTTCTCCCTTCCAGGCCCACCTCTCCCTTCCCAAAGTGTTAGAATGCCATCACCACTTCCCATCCCAATAGCTTTTTTTTAAATCCTGGGTGACGGACAATAACCTACAGAGCGTTCCCCCAGTAGGAGCCAGATATGCCCTCTTCTCAGAGCTCCATAATGTACTGGTGGCACCCTCCCCCCAAGCCATCCTTTGATTTCGCCACCTCTATGCATACCCCACTACCATGGTGCAATTTCCCTCAACAACAGGTAAGCAAAATTTGCATTCTGCTCAAACTGTTCTCTAAATTATCAACCATGTTAGAACAAATTTCTTTTCAGAACAAAAATTACAGAAGAACTGCCTGTATATGAAGGGCTGTCATGTGGAAAAGAGTTAGATTTGTTCTCTCTGGCCTCTGAGGGCAGAACCAGGGTCAATGGGTGGCAGCTGCAAAGAGGCCAATTCAGATTGGATGGCCTAACCAGGAGAGCTGTCCCAGTATAGAGTGGCTATCTCAACAGGTACCAAGTTTTCTCTCCTTGGAGAGAATATGACCACTTGCTTTCACATATGGATTGTACTAGATGGAGAACAATGGTCCCTTCTGACTTTCAAATTCTGCATTTCTGTGATTCATTTTTCTAAAGTTCACAATCAAAAAGAAAAGCTTTTAAAATATATATAATGACTAAGTCTGATCCCAAAGAATTCAAACAAGAAGGAACTTCTCTCCTTTTTTTGCAAACACTAGGGACTACTACGATGGCTACACGTATTATATACAATAGTATACTCTTGTTACATACAGTAGTATATTTTCTCAATGTTCTTGTCCATTTTGATGAACTTTTCCCCTCCTTTGTTATAAAGGAAAGGGAAAAGGGAGACGCTGGAAAATATAGGTGAAGCAAAAACAGAAGATAATGAATCAAAATGTATTTTTTAAAACAAAGAAATACCAATGAAGGTCCCAGAAAAGCAATTTTGAAAAATGCCTCTCCCTTATGCTGTAAGGTGGGGGAGGGGAGAGTAGCAGCATTATTAAGCTAGAGAATCATATGGGTTGTCACACATGAGCTTTGTATTAAATATTTTTGTTTCATTTTTAATTGCTTTTGTCACAAAGGAAGATTGTGTCTGAGGGATGGGGATGATTGTGATATAAAGAGAAATGGAATCAATTAGCAAAACTTAAATGCTTGTTGTAATAAGTAAATAAATGTTTGCTTGAAAATGTACTATGATGGAAAGAGCATGGATTATTGGTAGGAAAGAAGAAAAGTTAAGAGGATCTTTATCGATATATTCCAATTTACAAAGGGGCTGGTAATAACTCATCAGGCCCTCCTTTTTGCTCTGGCTAGTAATATGAGAACCGAAATGCCATGTGAAATTACCGGCAGGCAAATTCAGCCACAATAAAAAAGGGAGAAAAATTTTCTCCCCATCCATAGAGCCTATCTGTGGGAATTCAGTACAGCTAAAGGTCACTGAGGCTAATCCTAGAGCCAGTCCCTAGTAGGACTGGGTAATTTTATGACTGCTAATAATATCTGCAAATTTCATGCAAGCTAAGATAATGAAGACAAAGCCTTTCATAAGGATTTAAGATGGTCGTCCTACATATGTGCAAAAAAGAGCCAACTTTTCTACCTTATACTCGTCAGAAGCCTGACAGAAGAGGCCGATTAGTTAGAGGCTGTAGTACAGCTTTGGTGGTAAAACATATCCATCTCTACATACTTAATCCCCAGGTGATTTTGCTACCATGCAGCACCCAAGACAGTGCCTATGACCACAACTTTGTCAGATCCATTCTGGTTGAATTAATGACTTAACATTTACTAAAGTGCTTACTATGTGCCAGGCACTGTGTTAAATACTAGGGATACAAAAACAAACAATCAATATAACAACTGTCCTCAAGGAGTTTATATTCAAAGGTGAGAGACAGCACATAAAGGGAAGGTCAAAAGGGGGCTAAGCCAATACTCTATTCAGACCCATAAAGTGGGCATGGTTTGGAGCTGGCCAGGAAGTGTTCTAAAGGTCTGGTTCCCAGCCACATAAGGTGAAAACTCACCTATCAGAGCTCAGGGTCCCAGATGTGGAGCATAATGTTGGGGGTGAGGGGAAGGCTGTTTTGCTCATAACAGACTTTTCAGAGAAAATAATTAACGTGTATTAGAATATTCCAAGTTTGAGTTAGAGAAAGTCATCCTGGGTAACCATACTCATCCCAAGAGGGAAGAATAAGAGAGCCACAGCCAGATAACCAAGAACACCTGCTGCCCCTTCTATCTGTGCCACCTCCTCCCCATATCACTCCTGGACTCCCTAAATTTGGGCAAGTGGCAGAAATGATCTCAAACAGGCAGCCCAGGATGGGGCACTGCCATAATCAGCCAACTATGTCCCAGTCCTGCCTACCAACCCTCCAAGTGATGTGAATATGAGGCCAAAGTCAGAAAGAAAAGTCTGATTCCAAGGTCTCCATCATTCCAAGTCCCTAGATATAATACGAGTCACTAAATTAGCAGCACTCACTGCACATCTCCTTTAATTCCTCCCTGGCTGGCAAAAAGACTCAGGGCTACTTGTGAACAACAGGTAGCTACCAAAGCTCTCCTTTCTCTTTCTATCATGGGCCTTCAAGAATTGGGATTCTATTCCGTTGACCTTTCCTTCTCCCTCTCTCCATTCCGTAGACAGTTCTTGATAAACACACACACACACACACACACACACACACACACACACACCCCAAAGGAAACAAAAAGCCTGCCTTATCTTCTCTCCTTCCTTCCCCCATCTAGAGATGAAATTCAAGATTTTCCTGAAAAGGCTACATAATAAAAGGACTAGGAAATTTCCATTCTTATAGCCTGATTTTATTTGATTGGTGCCAACCAGAATGTGTGGTTCAGTTCTCATTTTTTCACAATCAGGGTACCATGTCCATGTAGTCTTACTGAAGCCAGCACAGCAAGGCTGGTTAGGATTGGTCCCTTAATGCCCGTGTGATCCCATGCAGTGAAACGTCTGGCCAATTCATCTAACCTGCTGTCCACCATCAAGAAGAAGATGGAAACAAATACCTTCTGTCATCTATTAGTGATGTTTCCAGGAAAGAGGAAGAAGTCTGGATTGAAGAAGGAGACGTGAGGTCTATCCTAATTTCCCTAGCTATTAGTGCCCCAAAGGGCAACCAAACACAGAAATCCTCTCGACGCTATGTGGGAGGGGTAGCTAGGTGGCCTGGCATCACGAAAACCTGACTTCAAATTTTACCTCAAATACTAGCTGTGTGACCCTGGACAAGTCATTCAACCAGTGTCTGCCTCAGTTTCCTCAACTGTAAAGTGGGGATAATAACAGAAGCCACCTGCCAGGATTGTTGTGAGGATCAATGAGACAAAGTCTGTAAAGTGTAAATGCTAGCCATGGTGGTGCTTAACAAGCGCTTGCTACCCTCCTTTCTTCCCTCCCTCCCTAAAGATTGAGAAACAGCACAACAGTGGAAATTTCACTGAATCTGGAGTCAAAAGACCTGGGCTTGAGCCCTAGACCAGCCTCTTAATAATTTTGTGGCTATGGGGAAGCCACTTAGCCTCTCTGACCCTCAATTTCCTCATCTATAAAAGGAAAGCACTGAGTGAAAACAAAGTGGGTGACACCAGTCTGGGAAAGGCAAGGCCCTGATAAAATGCTACTGCACCGTAAGAAAATGGGAGTACAAGAAATTCAGAGAAACATGGGAAGACATAACTTGATGGAGAACAAAGGAAGCAGAACCAGGAAAACAACACACACCGTAAGTACCACAGTATAATGAGAACTCTACTAAAAGGCAGCTGAACTTGGATGAAGGTACCGACAACTACTGGTTCCAAAAAACTGATGATAAAAGAAACGTCCTCTTCTTGGCAGAGACTGAAGCTCTGTTTGGGTGGTTTCTTCAACCACTACACAGTCCAAGGCTCTAAACAGCAAGACAATGGGGAATATGCCCCCAAGATGGTAAAATGGGTCAAAGCACTACTAAAAACTGCCAAATGGGACTCTTCTATTGCTGGCCTTTCCCACCCAACATTACTGTGGTTTCCACCCGATCACTTCTGTCAACACTGAACAAAAAAGAACCTGGAAAGAATCAAGAAAAGACCTAAGCTGTGGAAGACTAGCAATGCAAGGTAAGTGTGGTCCTTCAGCTGTTTCCCATTGGAGTGGTGGAGCTGTTCTCCTTCCTTCACAGTCAAGGACGCCTCCAGTCTAAGACTGTCCACTGCCTTCCACTGCCAAGAGAACGCAGCGTTGTTCAGCTGAGACAGCACACAGGCTCTCAATTGTAGTTCTGGGCCGTAGCCATTTTCAATCAACCACCCTGTGCTTTCTACAACCAGGCTCAAGGCTGAGGCTCATACATAATACCTTTTGTGTGCGTGGGCTTTAAAAACAAAACTAAACTAAACCCAGCAAGCAAAAATGTTGCCAAATGTTTAAAAACAGCATTCTCTTTTCAGAAACCACAGATTGGGCAGTCCAGGGAGGAAAATCAGTAGAAGTGATGGGGGGGGGGCAACTTTCTAATCTGTAGCAGCAGCTGGGGATGGGCATTAGAACTGAACACCATCCAGAAGTTGTAAACACTGATGAAAATGGATGAAATTCTGCAACTTAATGGTGTGGAGAGACTGGTGGTACTCTTTGTTCAGAAGAAAGTGCTTCGATAAACTGCTGAATGTATTTCAAGGTTGCTTTACTATTTTGTGTTTTGCAAATGTCAGTTATTTTTGGTTGGGTTTCAAAAAAGGTAGGGGATCAAACTTCAGAGGCTGTTGCATTTGCCAAGACCTCAGACAAGTTCCTCTGCATGGAGAGATCAATGGCAAAGATGGCATTCCCTGGAGTAACAGCCTAGTGCCAGGTGGCTCGGTTTGTAAAGCAGAGAACGTGGTCAAATGCTTGATTTCATTTTTTGAAGTAAAACTGAGTAACAAAAGAATTCCCAAGAACCAAATTGCAAATAATATTTATTTGCTTGATCCACCCTCCCACACACACAAATTTTTTTCCTAAACAAGTGTGACATACTTATAGAGAAATACTCTTGTGTGTAAGTGAAAGATCGCCTTAAAGTGGCAGCACTGTCTTTGACTGGCATGGTATTACCACAGATAAAGCAAAACAGAACAAAAAGTTTCCACAGAGTTGGAAAAATCAACTGTGTTCAGCATAAGTCAGAGCTCTGGATCTGCCCTAGTATCATCAATGTTCAGGCTAAGAGGGGATCTTCCATAGGCCACAGCCATGTCCCTTCTAAGTCAGTCCCTAGAGAAAGTCAGAAGAGTGCTTGGCTTGAGGATGGTGCAAACCATAGAGACAGCTGGCTAGAAATCACTAAACTGAAATGCAGCCATTTGCTTTATCCAGGTCCCTGACTCAAATCTCAAGCAGAGACTTAGCATTATTCGTTACTGCTCTAAACTACCTAGGAGCTATGATACAAGAAGCCTGTCTTCCATTCTTAGTGAACTGTGTCAAATCTCTCCAAAAGTACCAATGCAATTAGTCTTGATAGGAAACCTGGCTGGCAACCTTAGAAATATGGCCAATGACATTCTTCTGAAGGAAACCAATAAAAGGCATTTCTTCTTACTGTGGATGGAAGCTGGGGCCCAGTGGTGGTGGTGCTATTGCTGTTTAGGATGTAAACTAAGGACCCCAATTCTCAGGGCCATCAGTAGACCCACCCTACATAAGTACTACGTTGACAATAAAAAAATCTTATAAAAGCAATGCAGCCTAACCTCGATTTTCTGGATTCACCTCCTTAAACAGAAATGTCAAAGTATCCCTTTGCTGATTTTCTTTCTTAGAAAGCCTATTTCAACTTCACACCTGCTAGAAGATGAATCTTCACCAAAATTCAGATTGTTCCAGAACCAAGCTATATGCCACTGTCTACTCTTGCAATTCCTCGAGAATTTTGTTGGAGTAATCTGTAAAAAGAGGGGGATGGTATCAGATGATCTCCAAAGTTCCTTCTAGCTCAAAACCTGGGAGAACCCAGTGAGATCAGCAGTACAGGGATAACTAGCCCTGTTTACCAGATGAGGAAACTGAGACCCAAAAGGGTCAAGTGACTTGCCATGTCACTCAGATAGCAAGTGTTTAACCTATGGCTTGAAGTTACGTATTCTGATTCCAAGACCATGACTATTTCCACAACATATTCTCTAACACATTTTGAAGGCATAATGTTTGCAAACAAGCTCAGCTGTACCATCTCTTAGGCTCCAGGACCACTGAGATTCCTTCTATTTTTCACACTCTATGCTAAAATGACTGACTCAACACTATCGAGTTAGCAAAGGCACCAAAAGCAGCCTCAACATCAGCAGCTGTCCACTGTCCCCAGAAAGGAAAAAGCCACCATTTTCCTATTAAAAATTTATACTTTGCCAAACTGTGTTATTGGTTTGCAGCTCTGTGTGTGTGCGTGTGTGCGTGTGCGTGTGTGTGTGTGTGTGTATCAAGCAACACTATTAGGTTATCAAAATAAATCATTCTAAACGTTTGGTTTTTTATTTAAAGAAAAGGTCCCCAAAGCTCCAAAATGATCAAAGCTAATACAGTAGCTCCACACCAAATTAGGTGGATACCATTCCATTTCAGCTGCCATCCTCATGTACACTTTGTTTTGCATTTCATACATTGTAGCAAGTGCTAGATGCTTTTGACACTCTTGCTGCCCACATTAGCTTTAACAACTCAACCGTTGAAGTTATTTCATAGCCTGGGGGTCCTTAACTTCAACATGTTCATTCTCCTCTTAAATTTTTTTTTACAAGTTTAATGAAACACATTTTTAATTAGCAACATGCTAATGAATAAATATAAACAGATCGATGCCCCAGTACACAACCCTGGTGAAGAAGCCTACTAGTGTGAATATGAAAATTTAGAACCTTTATACAAAAGGCAAATATTATGAATAAATAACAGCTAGCGAACACCCACTGAAGAAAACATACTCAAAATAAGAGCAATCAACATTAATTTTTTAAGTGATCAAGGAGGACAATGAGTTGATTTTCACCAAACTTGGTCATTCCATTAGCTGAAGTGAACTTGGTTATTTTGATTACACATGGGAATATATGAACAACATAGAATATCATGGATTACATTCTCAAGAAGAGTTCAAAGAGAAGTACTCCTCTATCAGGGCCTGATATACATTTCATCAATAACAGATTTCACTTGCTACAGGGCTTTTTAAAAATGTCTTCTTATGCTTCCCTTCTCATTACCATACAGATAGGGAGCCAAATCTACATCGAGTCTCCAAGTACTTATAGACTCAGAACATAGGAACTCAAGGACTAGGGACTAGATTTCCACATACATGCCTACTGAAATGACAATGTGCCCCTTCTACCCTTCCTAAGCTGGAGGATCAGCTACATAAGGTGCTCATGGATGGCCCCCCTGAAGGAAAAGTGAAGGTGTATTATCCAATTTCATGACATCAACATACATCAAGCTCAAATCTCTATTCAGTTGAGACTCAGCTCCTCCCAATCCAGATCCTTCTCTTCCTCTGGATCCTAATACTACCAGCTGTCCAGAGGCTTAACCTGGATGCTTTTTCTTTCTAGTTGTTACCATGCAACCATCAGCAGTCTCAAAACCCAGAGAATCTTGGCCACCCACCCAAACTTATTGCCATTTGCACATTTTTATTCCTCTTCTTTTAATAACCTTTAAAAAGGAAAACATCTCATCAGGCTCTATTTTGTTTATAAAAAAAAGAACAAAAATCCTAACTATGTTCTCTTCTTTTCACAGAAACATGATTTTAATGTCCTTTTAAGCAGATGAAAAATACAGGGAAGGTAAAAGAGGTCACCCCCTGGATAGACAAAGGAGGGAACTTTGGGTCCTTAGACCATCCATGGATGCAGGACATACAGAACTGCTCTTTGCTTGGCATATGAATCTATGTTCTACTTGGTTGCCCCATGTACCTCTTCTTGATTCTTATATCCTAGGCCCAGGGGTGGGGATCCTGTGCCCTGGAGGCCATAAGTGGTACTCAAGTGCAGCCCTTTGACTGAGTCCAAGTTTTAGAGAGCAAATCCTTTTATAAAAGTGATTTGTTCTGTGAAGTTTGGATTCAATCAAAGGACCTCACCTGAGGACCTATAGGGTCACGTGTGGCCTCAAGGCCACAGGTTCCCCATGCCTGTAACCTAGCCCCTTCCCACCAGCCAAGACCATGCTCTGATAAGGGCAGGGTGCCCGAAAAAGGAACAAGATCAAAACTCTCCTGAAATGTCCTCTGCCACCTCCCTGCAGTTCCTTTTAGAATGGCAAGGCAAGATGGATACAAGTACAACCTGGTCACACAGAGCCCTGCAAATCAGGAGGCGGTTTACACCTTTCACCTCTAGCTTCAGAAGGAACACATCTGACATCTCCATCTAGCAGCTCCTGAAGGATTAGGAAAATGGAGCTGTTGGCTGGCATGTAAAACAATGATGGGTCATTAGTCTATCTTATTCACAAGATAATAGCTGTATTCCTCCATGTAAGACAGGATAATGCAGTCTGGCTTTTCACTTGCTGACGTTACTAAGCAACTCCTGTGAAACCTGCATTTATAGGTATTAAAGGGAGCCACCACCAAGATACCAAGTGGCCCTGTTTAGGTGAAATGCCTAACAACATCATGATATTCAAGATTACAGAAGGAAAAACAGCAACTGTAAAATGGTTCTTTAATATAAGACAGGCAGATTTATTTGTTGTTATAAATGGAAGAGTGCTTCTCTCGGCCCCTACCCTACCCCAACACTCAAGGATCTTCACACTCAACATGCCATCCTGTTCCCTCATCCAAGTTCACTGACCTCATCGCCTCCCATCACATCCAACTTCACTCCACCTTGTCCTTCTACAGAAGTCCTATCATTGTAGGTTACCCATGATCCAGAACTCTCAGGGGAAGATCCCATCTTGCCATATATCCCTCTGCTTCACTGCTCCTAACCCTGTTCTTTTTTTTCAATCCCTCCAGATCTGGCCTGTTCTCTCAGTCCATCATACTTTCTTCATCCATACTTTATTCAATTGGTGCCAGCATGTATTAAGCATCTATGCTGTGCCAAACGATACAACCAGACAGCATAAAATGAAAAACCAAGGAGTTTACAATGAGGGAGTAGGGGAGAGGAGGGGTAGAGTACAATATGTGGAGAGAAACGCTTATACGCCTCCCTTGGAAGAGGAATAAAGCAGCAATAAAGAGATCAAGCAAGGCTTCATGGAGGAGGTGGCACCTGCACTGAGCCAGTACAGGCTACTGTCATGGATGAGCATTCTCCCCTGACTGCCTCCATTTCCTCAGCGCTCATTCACACTTAAATCCCTGCTGATCCAGCCTCCTTCCTCAGAACTTTCCTGAAATCGCTCTGTTGCAAATCCCCAAACTCCAGGGCTCTGACAGTCTTGTTCCTTGTTGTTTGCTCTTTCCCCTCTCCCAGCTGTCCTGCTTCTCCTGCTTTTCCAGCTCTTCCTCTTCAGTCCTTCCCCTGCCCCCTTTACTTCTGCTTCCATAACTAGGAGTGGCCTGCAAGGCTACATCTTCATCCATGGCCCTTCTCCATCTTAACTCTATCTTCATGTCATGAATTTTCTTACCTTCAACAATTACCTTTATGTAAATGACTCCTAAGTCTCTATTTTGTATTCATGGTCAAGCTAAGAAAATTAAAGAATGAGGTCTTCTGCTCTGGCTTTGAAGATATTGATATAAACACTGGGATAACTGATGATATCTCCTTAAAGAGGCATGGAGGGTGTTCTTGGCTGGGGTATCTGTTGACCAATTAATTGATACCTCAGTTGAGGAGGAATGCTTGAAGTGAAAGCTACTGTATATCTGAGGGGATGCTAGGTAGGTGACAGAGGATAGAGCATCAGGCCTGGAGTCAGGAGACTCCGCTTCCTGAGTTCAAATCTGGCTTCAGATACTTCCTACCCATGTGTCCCTGGGTGAGTCACTTTCCCCTGTTTGCCTCAGTTTCCTCATCTATAACATGAGCTGGAAAAAGAAATGGGAGAAGGGCCAGCAGCCAGCAGTAGCTGGAGCATTCAGTCAACTACGCTCCTCAAAAGACAACGCCAAGTCCCTGGGCTTAAGCTGGCACAGGAGCAAATGTGGACCTTACCTTCCTCTCCGGCCATGCGTTATGCTTTCTTATATGTATGCCTTGTTTCCCCAACTAGACTTTAAACTCTTTGGGGGCAAGAACTACATCTTATGCTTCTTTAAATTCCCCACAGTGGCCAGCAGATTCCCAGCACCAAACGGAATAACAATAATAATTTTCCATTTCTAAATTCAATACTGCAGGAATGAGAAATTTCTCCTTTCTCTTTCCTAGGGCCTGCTCCTCCCTGCTCCAAGGCTGGAGGTGGGAGTGTCTGAAAAAAATGCATACTCCTCCTTTTCCTTTCCCTCCAGGGGGTCATTGGGTAATGAGAGAACATCTTATAAAAATAAAAAAAGAAAGAAGGAAAAGTAAGGAGCTAAGGGAAGGGGAGAGTTTGGAGGCTAGGATCTTTGCCCCTGCCCCTCCTCCCTCTTGCATGTTCAGAGAGAGAGTTGATTGAGAAGGTAGTGATCTGGAGAGGATTTTTCCTCCTGCTTCTTTTTTCTGTTCTCTTCCCCACTGCACGCCAGTGACCAACGGTAAAACATGCTAGAAAAGGGAGGTGGTATCTGTGGGGACACCCCTGCCCTTACTGCAGATCTCCCTGAGGAGACCAGAGTTAGCTCCTTGTTTTCCCTTTACTGCCAATACATCTTGTTACCTCTTGACTGCTCCAGCCCCTGGGAAGATGCGTGGTCAGTGGCCAAATAGGGTGACTGTTCTTTACCCCCTGCCCTCTATACTTTGGCCAAGATTCAAACTTTTTCTTCCCTCCTTCTGCCTAGAAAGAGATCGAATGAGTAGGGGAGAAGAACACTTTTCCTTCTCTTTAGTCTCTTTCCACCATCTTGTTGATGCCCTGATTTCTTCCCTTCTCCTTTGTTCCTTCAATGGCAGGTACTGAGAGCTTTTCACTCCCTTCCTCCCACTGATTTTTTCTAGCAAAGACTAGAATTGGTAGAAGGTAACTGGTAGCAAGGTAAGTCAAGAAATAAGCTTTCAGCTCTCACTTCTGCCAGCAGTTGAGCACCAAGTCACCTCCCTTCTCTGTCTCTTGTTCTTCTTTCCCTTCCCCTCTTCCCACTTGAGGACACTGATGAATGCTACAGTGTACCAGAATGGTAAAATAAAAATTAAAAAAAAAACTGGGGTCCAGGAAAGGCCAGCAAGTTAGCCATGCTCCTCAGTCTCTAGCTGCTGTACTTGCTTGAAACATCATCTTTTTTGTCTCTCCTTCCTTTTCTCCTGCCTCTTACTACTGCTCTGAGCATCTGGGCAGAAGGAAGGACAACTAGGGATGTAGGGACTTAACACGATGTCCAATTGTCTCCTACCAGACTTCTCTTTGGGAACAGAACTATCCATACTTACTAGGATACCTCAGAAGCTAAGGAGAGGAGAAGAGACTAACAGTGACCATAGATTTTTTCTTTGTTTCAATCAGCAAACATTTATTGAGCACCAACTCTATGGCAGGTACTGCTTTGGGTGCTGGGGATACAACGATCAAAAGTCCTTGCTCTTAAGGGGCTTAGTTTCTCAGGAGATACAACATGCATACATATGGGTATGAATGAACAGGTAACAGGGTGATGGGGTGGGGGGTACATGGACCAGTTAAGGCTTCTTGTGTAATGGATCAAATGAGAGCTGAGGAGGGCCTCAGCTGAGGTTGTGGCTGTGTGAGTAAACAGAATGGATACAAGAAGTGTGGCATTCACATCGATAAAACTTGGCAACTAAGTTCTGTATGAGGGTGAAGCAGAGTGAAGAATTAAGAACATCACCATTGGAGTGAACCTCTATGACTTTGGGGAAGGCAGTGCTTATAACAGGAAGAGGGAAACTAACAAGAGAAGTGGGTTTGGAAGGACAGAAAATGAGCTCTGCTTTGTATACAGTAAGTTTGAGATGTCTGTAAGACATTCAGTTCAAAATGCCCAATGTTTTGGGTGTCAAGTGGTCATGTGAGACTGAACATCAGACTGAACATCAGAAGAGATGAGGGAGGAATGCACAGGACAGAGCCCGGGGGTACACCCACATTTAGTGTGTAGGATAAAGCTGATGATACAAGAAAGAAGACTGAGAAAAAGTAGCAAGACAGGTAAGAAGAGCAAGAGAGAACAATGGCAAGAAAATGCAGAAAAGAGAGAATATCTAGGAGGAGAGTGATCCATAATGCCAAACACAGCCAAGAGGCAATGCCATCAGATCAGGTAACTAAGGGATCATTAGTAACTCTGGAGAGAGCAGTTTCAGTTGAATGATGAGGTCAGAAGTCAGACTGCAAAGGGCTAAGGAGTGAGAGCAAAGGAACTAGAAGCAAAGCTACCTGATCAATTTTAGGGATACCCCACATGAGTTCTAGGACACAGAAAAGCCATGCAAAGCATGACCCTGGCTCACATTCCATTACTTGCCATTGCCCTTTCCCTCCCACACCCATCCTTACCAAGAAAGGAAGAACACATTGTGCTTTGGGAAGGCTCGATTCTTATTCTTCTTATCACTATTATATACTCAGTATGATAAAGCAGAAAGAAAGATGGTCTCAGAATCCGAGTGCCCAGGGTTCAAGGTCTGTCTCTTCCACATACTGAGCCCCTGAACAATTCGGCCACATGACTCTCCCACACTCTAAGTTCTGGGGAAGTACAGACCTGCGTCAGCAGAGACAGTTCCTCATCAGAAACTCCTGATGCTGGAGAAATCAAAGATCTACCTGCTCCCCCACCAAGTACATATGAGGATTAACTATTCTTCAATGTTTATTTGGATTATTCCTTTGCCAGCCTGATTATGAAATCCCTCCACCTACTTCTCCAAAAAGTCAGCCCCTCCAGAGAAATTCACAGGGACTGCATAAAATCAACAAAATTTCATGACTTTCTTAAGGGACACTCAACAGGCCTCAAGTGGAAAAAAAATATATGATTGAGCATTGCCTGAGGATGCAAAGTCATGGGAAGAGGTTCCAGGTAGTCTTAGCCCAGAGATTCTTCATCTTTTTGGTGCCATAGACTCATATGGCAGCCTGGTGAAGCCTATGAGTCCTTTCTTCAACATAATATTTTTAATGTGTAATAAGAGTATAATCACAAAGGAAATCAATTATACTGAGAATGTTATCAAATATATTGTAAAAAAAAAAAGTTCCTGGACCCCAGGTTAGGAACTCCTGTCTCCAATGAATCTCTCTGGAGCTTAGATGCCATGGTCTTAGACTATAGTCTCTTACTGTTCTGCTTTTCCCACTTACACTAAACTTCCCTTCTGGCTTTAACATGTGCCTTGACCCTTTCCTATTCTCCCACTGCATTTGGCAGCTCGTGCTTCACCTACCAGTGATGGATTCCACAGGTGGCCTCTTTAATATCTGACTAGCTACTACCCTAGAATCTCTTGCTCTACCTACCCTCTAGAGAGGTGATCTGGGCATCCCCATGTCTGGCTAACCCCCTCCCCACGTTCTATTTTTTCTGCTCTTGCTCCAGGGGAAAACACATACGCAGCTAGAGAAAGTCTAAATGACTTCACTTCCTACAAGATCCTAGTCCATTATCTCAGGGAGGCCTTTGCTCTGCTTGAGGGTCTCTTCTGTCCTGTCTATTCCTCTTTGTTGCCACTAGGTCAATAAACCAACTGCTCACTTTGTCAACATAAGTCCTCCTCTGTTCCAAATGTATTTCACATCGCTTCCTCTTAAACACTCTTTGTTTTAGCCAAATGGACCTACATGGTACTCCACAAACTTAGTGGTCCATCTCCTACCTCCATGCCTTTGTACAGGTCATGGCACAGTGGAGAGTATGCCAAGCCCAGAGGCAAGAAGACCCCACTGTGCATCAAGCCTCAGACATTTCAGAGTCTATGACCTGGGCATTCTCACAGTTGGAAGGGGCCTCAGAGATCACCTATAGGTATACTCTACAATCCCTTCTACAAAATACTTGCCAAGCAGTCATGCAGCCTGTGCTTAGAGGTCTCACGAGAGAGAATCACTGCCCTGTGGGACACTTCTAACTGTGAGGAAATCTGCCTCCATCTGCTTCTTTGCCACTTCGACCCATGTGCTCCTAGGTCTGCCCCACAGAGCCAAGAAGACTAATATCAGCCTCATGAAGCCTGTACGGTACCTGAAGATATCTACCATCTCCCTCCTCACCCCCCTTCTCCTCTTTTAGAGGCCCCAAATCCCCAGAAATTTGGACTGATCTTCTGATCTGTAAACATGGTTTCACAGAGTATGCAGAGCATGTCCTTGCCTGCTTTCAGTCAGCCACATATGCTAGCTCAGGACTTGGGTGCTTGGCAGATGACAGAGCAAACCCACTATGGGTTAAATTCTGTTTCAAATGTTACTATTAATATGTGCTCATGTTTTGTGTTTAGCATCACTGAATATAGGAACTACATATGTGTCCTATACCCAATGCATGTTTACTGCCCTTTCTTGCTTCTTCCTTTGGAGAGGCCTTAGATGCAAACCAAAACCTAATCTTTAAGTAAATCATCCCATAGCTGCTGGGGTAGAGTATGTGAGAAATGGAGCCTAACCATTTTCACTAGAGGTCAGGATCCCCAAAGGACTGCACTCGGTCCATACCATACACTGGGTCCACAGCAGACAGACCCCTTATGAACAGAAGGAGAAATAAAACAGTGAGCCAGCCCCAGGGTCCTGTTAGCAGTTTATTACTGTTATTTTTGTTGCTGTTTTAATATTCAGCTCCCATGATGTGAAGTGGAAGCCTTTCACCACTCTTCTGTGGATAATCTCCAGTTTATCAATTCCCTTCCTAAAATGATACACCCACAATAAAACACTATATTCCATATGTGGCCTAACCAGGGCAGAATAAAGCAGAACTAGTACCTTTTTGTTCCTAGAAGCTGCACCTCTCAATATAATCAAAGATCAAATTATCTTTTTTTTTCACTTACATTGAGCCCATATGCCCCCAAATCTTTCTGCAGACAAATGCCATCTTAGCTATGCTTCCAACGTCTTATATTCTTGAGGTTGCTTTTTGTTTCAGATCTTACTAGTTTGGGCCCAGGGTGGTCCGGCCCTTCAAGATCCTTTTGAACATTACCTCTATAATCTGCCTATTGTCTATGCCTCCTGTCTTTATCTCATCTACATATCTGGTAAACCTTCTCAGCTTGAGAGGACCTGTCAGAGCTTGCAATGGATGGCCAAGCCAGAGAAGTCAGGCCACTTCTGGGAGCCCCCCAAAGACAACTTCAGGAGAGGCTAAGAAAAACACCACAAAGTACACGTAGCACTTTCTTCTCAAAAAGTCTGAGGGGTAGTAGCATGTTCACAGAGTAAGTGTGCCATCAATACTCACAGAGTGATTGGAACACACACTGTGTGAGAAAACTCCTCATCTTCAGTCGATTAAGGGTTTATGTGAGATCAGCCACTGCCTCTACCTATTCCCTTTTTGGCTCCTAGTAAACATAGGTGAACTCCACTACAAAGCTGAGTGCCAATTAGTTTCACTCCTAGTCACAAAAGGCCCCAACAGAAGGTAGTTTATAGTTCTCTCTTCCTCTAGGGGTTGGTAAATAGTGCTGATGCACTGAAAAAGAGGGGCGGGAAAAGCAAAATGGTTCCATTTTTATGATGAAAAGTTTTAAGGTGTATTATGGAATTCAGTCATGTAGCAGAAAGCTTCCCTAGTTAGAAGTTTGGAGGGAGAAATACTAGAATTCCCTGGAGTATTTTCTGGCTGATATTTAAAACAGAAGAAGATAACAAAATAGTATTCTATGAAGTGGGACCTTTAAGAAACAGTCTAAAAAAGAGTTCTATCTGGTCACTCTAACATGAGGAAGAAAGCAAACAGAGCAAGTTGGAACTCTAATTACACAGAAAGAAGGAATGAGGCGCCTAACTTCCACTATAGCTCCAGACTCTCCAATTCTATGCCCACCATGAGTAGCCTGCAACTTCAGCTCCCTATCTGCCATGTGTATACTATCGGTCTCATGGGGAGGAGGGGGACAGGAAAGAAGCGGCTGGATCAACACTAGAACAAACACAAGGGCAGGGGTAGAAATGTTATTAGGCGAACAGTAGAATCCCAGTGATCTCTAGGCCCAGAAGAAAAGGGCCTAGAGAACTTGGAAACAAAGGACCAACACTGATGAAGCAAACGGAATACTTAAAAGGACAGTATGTTATTTTAGGGGAAAAAAGGGATAAAAAATGCAGGACAAATTGGAGTCAAAATTGTTTTGCCTTAGAAAATAACAAGTAATCTTGACCTCCTCCCACAACTATGATGAATAAATTCCACCAAAACAATATAGTTGGAAGTAACCAAATTTTTAGTGTATCCAAATTCAGCTTACAGATTTCAAGGCTAATGACCTTGCTAGATCCTCTCAGAATTAACATTATATAGTCAAGGAAGTTGAGTAATCCATTCCCTCAAAAGGGAAGAATAGCCTTTAACTGAGGAAAAGTCCAAAAGTACCTAAAACGAATGGGTTTCGGCTCCATGTATGTCCTTGGGGCTGAGGCAACCAATTAAGGACCAGTTAGACATCATCAGATTTGGCTGGACTCTGTCTGGTATTCTCTTCATTCTAACTGACCTGGATAATCTAACTTACTTGGACATTCATTAATTCCTTGTTTCCATTGAGTATTTTATTCTGACATTGTTGAGGTTTGAGGAAGTCTGAGAGGGTGCATAAAGAGCCTGGGATTCAGGAGACTGAGGGCCAAGTCCTGCCTTGATACACACTAGCTCTGTGTCCATGGGAGGTGAGAGTCTTCCAATGACCCCAGGAAACTCTGTAAGGCTATAGGTTAAAGAAGAATCCAACATCTGCACTGTCAGAGACCAAATTCCCCACACCTATGAAATCACAGGTCTGAACAAAAACAAAAAACAAAAAAAGACAAAACATTGAAGCTATTGAACAGATCAAAGATTTTCCAGAGAGGCAAGAAGCAAAACAAATAAACCAAAGCTTTGCCAAATGAACGTCAAGTAGAGTAGAAGGGGCACAAGACTGGTAGCAGAAAGAATAATGAATTTGGAGTGTTCACAAACTCCAACTCTGCCAGTTATTACCTGTGTGACCTTGGGAAAATCACTCAACTACTCAATGGATCAGTCATTTATTTCACTGGCCCTCTCAACACATTGCCAAGACTCCCCAACAGCTGCCTTGTCCTGCCCCCCCGCCATGACAACCCACCCCAAGCTTTCCAGTGCTATTTCCAGTAGCACAGTGCTGCCTGAACCTTGATATGACTCCAGACTTAGGCCCATTCAATAATTTCTGGGTCCTTGTCTGGAACCTCCATGTTTGGAGAAGGCAAAGTCCCATTGCCTCCTCTCTATTACCTGCTCACCCTCCACACTGGCCCACCCCCCTGGGGACAATGCCAATGATAACCTGCTTTTACCTTATTCCTGTTCGTTTACCTATTCAGCATGCCCTCCCCTTCCTTGAGATCCTAAAGTCCCAGTTCCACTGCTTATCGCCCTTAACTCAAGCCTTCCCCTCAACTTCCTTCCACTGGGCTCTCTGGAATTCTGACTAGTCCCTGTTGATGACTTGGCATCCTGGTCCCCGTTTTCCAGAACTGGCTGCACTTTCACTCATATGTCCACCAAACCGATTACAGGGGCATCAGCAGAACACTCTTTGCTTCCCCATTGCCTTGACACCTCCAGCACTCTGTAACTTCTCTGCCATTCATTCAATCCACACATGCTTATCACCCAATTAAGATTCTGGAATCTGTTTTCTACTCACTTTCAGGACACTCTTGCCTTCCTAAGTGAATTCAGTGCCTGGCTCACATTATTTCTCTCCACCCCAACTCCAGCTTCATGTTACAGGACTTCAACACACATATGGATACTCCCTCAAGCACCCTAATTTCCTGGTTCCTCAAACCCTGACCTCCTCCTCCACCCCACCCTCCACTACACACAGATGGTCATACCCTTGGTCTTGCCAGATCCTTCAAATGTTCTGCTTCCATATTCAAGACCTCCCAAATGCCTTTTATCTAATCATTCATTCTTTTTTTGTCATTCTACCTTGCCTTCAGCTTTACCAATGCCCAAGTCAGTCCTTCCTCTTCACCAGATTTCTAATCCTTCTACCTCTCAGTACTTTCTAAGGACCATCCCCCTACCCCTCTATCTCAGAACTTGCTGTACTTTCCTCCCTTTCCCATCCTGACTCCTTGGAAAACAATTCAACTCCACCTTATCTTGTTCTCTCCGGTCCCTTGCCCCCTTATCCTATTTGCTAATCTTGCCCTGCAAAGCCCCAGCTCTGGGTTGCTCTCGCCATCTACTGCCTTGGCTTCTCTTCACGTGCTTCTGATAAAAACTGGAGAAAATCGTGAGACTGTGCCGCCTGGGTCTGCTACAAATTGGTGGAACAGAATTGCAACTGGCAGTGCTTTTACACATACCTGAGTAATCACTCTCCCGCTCTCCACAGTGGTTACTCCAAACCTTTCCATCCCTCCTCTAACTTCTCATGGCTTCTCCTCCCCTCCCCCTCAGCTGAGAACTTTGCCTCATATTTCGTTCGTCAAGAACACCCTTTTCCCTCCTGTGCAATTCACATTACTCACACCTTCTCCCACTGTCTCCTCCTCCACCCCCTGTCTCTCATAGAGATGGCCATCCTCCTTTCCACAGCAAACCCCTCTACAAGCACAGGTGATCGCATTCCAGCCCACCTTCCACTTGTCCTCCTTGCTTCCTTGCTCTCTCCAAACACGCCCATGTCTCCCCCATCCTCAAAAAAGAAAACTGCAAAAGTCCTCCCTCCATCTGTCCACCTTCACTGGCTACCGTCCTCTGGTCTCTCCTCTCTTTTATGGCCAAACTCTGAGAAGGCTGTCTACCACAGGGGCCTGCCTCCACTTCTTTTCCTTTCTCTTCTTAACAGTCGGCCTTCTGGCCTCTGCTCTCATCACTGAACCAGAAGCAGATGATCCCTGCAAAGGTAGCAATGATTCAGAGATCTGATGGCCACACCGAATGGCCATTTTTCAAGCCTTACCTTTTTGACCTCTCAGAATCCCATCACACTGTTGATCAGGCTCTTCTGGAAACTGTGTCTTCTCCAGATTTCCCTGGGCCTGCTCTCTAGGCTTCCCCACCTACTCCTCAGACTGCTCCCTTTCAGTCTCTGAATCTAGTTTTCACTTGCTAATTGTGTGCATACCCCCAAGGCTGGGTCCTGGGCCCTCTTCCAGTCCCCCACTACACCAGGTCTCCAGATGAACTCCTCAGCTCCCAAGGATTCAATTAACATCTCTATGCAGATGATTCTCAAATCTATTGACTCATCCCTAACCTCTCAGCAGACCTCCAGCATCTCTAACTGTTGATTGGACAACTAGAACTGCATGTCCCTTAGTTATCTTAGCCCCAAACTGCAACATATTATCTTTTCCCCAAAAACCTCACCTCTTCATTTCTAGGGCACTGCCAGTGACTCAAATTCCCAACCTTAACTTCTGTCTTCCATCCCCCATATTCAACCTCTTGCCAAGTTTGTTGATTTTTCCTTTCCTACAAAACCTTTCTCTCCTCTGATGCTTCCCCCACCTCACCCCCTCCAGGCTCAAGTCTCTCCCTGCTTCAATACATCCTCCCTCAGCTTCCTAAGTGACCTCCCTAAAGTGCACATCTGACTGTGTCCCACACCCCGCCCCTCAAGTCAGTGAAGTCCAGGGGTTCCCTATGACCTCCAGGGTCAAATATAAAACGCCCAGACTTTTCTACCTCCACCACAACACTAAGTCCTGATGGGGGGCATTCTCACTGGCTATGTCTGACATGCTCCCCTCCCTCACTCTGCTTCCTGGCTTCCTTTAGCTCTGAGCTAACATCCCACATTCCCCCCCAATTTCTTTTCTAGTTCCCTCAACACTAATGTCTTGCACTGAGATTGTCTCTAATTTACTTCCTATATCTATATATCTTATACACACACACCACACATATAGCACACAGTACTTTTTATGTTGTCACCCCCATTATGGAATATGAGCTCACTGAGGGCAGGGGCTGTTTCTGGTTTTCTTCATATCCCCAACCCAACGCTCAGCACCTGGCACACAGTAAGTAGTTAATAAATGCTTGTCAATTGATTCCCCATCATGCCACTGTTCTCAGTTGCCTGAGTGATGAGAACAGACTGGGTGATCTCATCCCTTCTGTAAGGGGGCAATGAAAGTGAACCCTGAGGTATTTATTTAATAGAAATGCATGAATTGGCCTTTAAATGTATACCATGGCAGCAGAGAATTCTGGGGAAGGTGCTTTACTTCTCTGAACTGCACTTTCCTCCTCTTTAAAAAAGCAGACAATAAACTGTCCAGGAAAGTCCTTTGTAAACTTCAGATGGTGCAGAAATATGAGTTCTGATTAGATTATTGCCCACAAAAAAGATCCACAGTGAGAACTGAAAGGAAAGGAGGGCACTTTACAAACAGCATGGTAATTTGCTAAAGAAGCTGCAATTTCAAGGGAAAAATCATCCACTGCATTCAATATAAGGGACATTTGCATTTTGTAAGTGATCTAACACATGAAAAAAGCCAACATTTCAAGGAAAAGACCTTTTCCCAAGGACTGCATTTTATGTATTTTTAATTGCATTTTAAATATTAGCCAGATGAGTGATTTGAACCAAAGATAAGCTTTGTAGGACCCTCTTAACTAAATTTATCAGGCTAAACACATTCACAGCTATTAAGATGAAATGTGTACACACACAAATACACAGATTTCTCTATGCAGGTGACAGATGACCTTCATTATCATTCTAAATGATTAACATGCTTAAATAAATGAACCAACTCGTCAGGAGCACAGCCATTCACTTTGGCTATGTCTGCAGCCTGGCCTCCTCTGGGTACCGAACTGGAAGGCCTGCTCCTCCTTGGACCTCATCTGGAGGATGCTGCAATCCAAGACCCAGGCTGCCACAGACTCCTAGGTCCAAATGCTGCCACTCCCAGAGTCACTTCTTCACCCCACTCAGGCATGACCGGTCACCTGAAACTCTGAAATGTGTTGTTGTCACCTCAAGTTCGATATGAATGAACTTGGGAGTCAACAGCTTTCTTCCCTCTATTGCTAGATGGAGAATTCAGTCTCTCCAGAAACATCAATTAAGACAGGAGAGAAATTTCACCAGAGTCTCTTCAAACAATTAACTAATTAGGATTTTTATTTAACCAGCAGTTAGTTTTTGATTGCCTACTATGTAGGACCAATAGAGTAGTACACTGTCATAGATAGCAAAGGAAGAGAGAATTACAAATCAGACAGGGGATGATCGATATTATCAAAGGCCAGAGAGGTCAAAAGCTTAATAATAACCTGCAAAAACAACATAGGATTTGAAAATTAAGAGACCATGGGTGACCTTGGAGGGAAGTGTTCTGGTGCCGTGGTGGAGATAAGAGTCTGATGCCAAAGAGTTGAGACCTTTTTCAGTCATAGGTCATCCATATTCTTTACCCAAACTACAGCTGTCCTAAGCCTCTAGCCTGTGTACTCTTCTTTTCTCACCATCTCTTTCAGGATTATTATCAGGTCTTATTACCATCTCAAAGTCTCTAATTCCCAGATCTAAATATCCAGACCTAGTCTTTCCTGAGCTCTGATGAAGCACCAACCCTACCCATTGGCTATTTAGAACTACATGTCCCACAGACATCTCGAACTCAATATGCCTGAAACAGAAGTCAGGATCTACCCCTTGACCCCATATCCCCCACCCCTCCTCAAATCTATCCGTCCTTTAAATTTCTTTTGAGGATACTATGATCGTTCTAGTTACTAAGGGTTGAAGCATCAGAATCTCACTCTTGGCTGTTTTTCCTTTCTCTGCATCCCTCTCTCCCAATAGCTAATCAATTTCCCAGTCTTGCCAACTCTTCTTCTAAGACATATCTCCCATTTGTCCCTTTTCTCCACTTAAAAAGGCACCACCCTAATTAGGTTCTCCTCACTACTTTTCCCCAAGACTATTGAAAAGTCTCCTAAGTAGACTCCCAGCTTGCAATCTCTCTTCCCTCCAATCCATTTTCTGCACTGTTGCCAAAATAATACTCCTAAAGCATAAATCTAACTACAATTCTGCTACTCAAGAACCTATGACTTCCCTCAAGAACCTTTCATAGTTCTCTTGCCTCTAGAGTAAAATACAAAATCCCAAGACTGGTAGTTAAAACCTTTGAAAACCTGGCTCTGGTCTACCTTTCTTGTGTTCTTTCACAGGTATTCTCATTATACACTCTAGATTCCAGTTAAACCGGCCCACTTACGATTCCCCAAACTATACATTCAAAGCACTAGATTTGGAGAAGTGCAACAGATACTGGAATATGCAATGGATATTTCAATGGAAGAAGTGGAAGGAAGCCCTGAATATATACCACTCTTTCTACCTTGAAGAAAAGGGAAGAGAGAAAAGACAGTAGTAGATTCATGGGTTTACAGGGTTGAAAGGAGGTTTTTTGGTCTCTTTTTGGTTTGGTTTTTTGTTTTGTTTTGTTTTGGGGATTGAGGAGTCTGAGCGTGTTTACACACAGAGGGGAAGAATTCTCCACGTGTTACTCTAGATTTTAACTTGGTGTAATCACAGGAAATAGCCAAGGAGGCAGGTCACAATACTTCCCTTTACTCCCTCTTTCCACTCTCTGGAATGGACCCCAGCAGATTGAATTTCTCTTTTGTGTTGAAGGTCAAGCTCCCCCATGAGGCACCCCATAAAGTTCCTGTTCCCAGAAGAAGGAACCTCTCTCTTTCATTTGCAGAGCTAAAGTGAGTGAGTGAATGAATGACCAACTGCTCAGGTAACCAGATGCACTTTTCATCTTTTGTAGTAGTAGTGTCTCATGCTCAAGTGTGCTGGGCCCTCCATGAAGAAGAACTTCATAAAATCCTGTTTGCTAAGACTGCCAACCAGCCCAAATAGTACTGTATCTCAGACGCTCGGGGCGCTCTTACTGAGTTGTCCTGTTACTTCTATGGTTTTGAGGGGGGGGGGGGTTCTGCATTCTTTAATTTTGGTAACTCTATTACAAATCTACAATATTAAAAAAACATTTAAACTATGTACCAATAATAAGCTGAGATACCCTGGGGGATTGTGGGGATTGTGCAATGCATTCAAGAATCCATACGCCACCAAGGACTGTCAGTGCAGCCTTAGGTCCAACATCATATTCAATAACTATCTTCCAGAAACTGAACAAAAAATATCTTACACATATGGATTATTTTTCAAAGTCTGTAGATGCTGTTGTGATAAATAAAATGAAAATTTATTTCAAAGCATTACTGAATTTTCAATAGCTTTTTTGTCACCATGTATTTTCTCAATCATCATTAATAATACAGCTATAGTGGGAGTCCATGAAATGTTTTGACCATAAAAAGAAATTATCATATTTAAAAAGTTTGCAAACCATAAATACACACCATTTTCACCAGCAATAAAGAATCAATTCCCCACACTCAAATACAATTTTTCAAGAAGAAAGCAAAACAAAGCAAACAGAAAAACAATCTCAGAAGAGGAGGAACACAGCAAAATGGGATGTGTGTCTAGAACTTTGGAGGTCCTAATGTGCCCTGGGATTAAGCACTCACTGAAACTGCTTCCCCTAGACTAGTCAAGATTTGATCACAAGCAAGACACAGAGGTTTAAGGAAAAAACACTTATCTGATCCCAAGTGATTATGAAAATGAACTCAGGACCTTGTAATAGACTTCTTTGTGGTTTGGAGGAGGAGGCCTAAGGGGCAAAAGGGAAAGGGAGAAAAAGCATGAGGAAGAATTTGTAGGGCTCCCATAGATGTTACAAACCAGAGGTGTTAAACACTCTGCCTAGAGAAGCATCACATGACACTCCTCAGTGTAAACCAGATTAAAATGGAATTGGGAATACGTAACAAAATAAATAAAAATACAATAGAACATAGATAATGTTAATACATGATTTTCTAAGTCAATACACTGCCCAGCGGTACCTTTAATTGGGCCTCCTTTCTATTTGAGTTTGACACCAATGGTATAGACCATGCCAAGTAAAATGAGTTACTTCAAGTAAAACAAGGTTGGAAATTATAAGTGCTGGTCAAGAATTAAGGAAAAAAATCTGGGTTTAAATAGCTGGCTTTGAAAAAATAAAAGCAGGCATGGGGTCCCTTCAACCACAGTCCCAAACCCTGGGAAGGGAGGGCAATTCATTCTTCCTCCTCAATTGGGGATCCCAAGGTATTTCAGGGGTACCCTAGCTCTCAGCATGGCTTGGAATGATTGAAGTAGAGATGTCAAGATCTGGGGCTTGGAGTCACATCTACATTTTTCTTGGGTTACTAAACTGTAACATCAGGGGAATGTTGTAGGGGTACCGTTTGCCTAGATTTCAGCAAAGTCTTACAGTTTCTCATGATATTTCTGTCAATAAGGTAGAGAGATACGGGCTAGACAGTATGCTTAGGTAGTTTCAGAATGATTAAAAGGTTGGACCCAAAGAACAACTATTTGTGGTCTGAGGTCCTTTTGGAAGGAAACCTTTTACAGAGTAACCCAGGGGACCTGTACTTGGCTCTGTGCGGTTTAATGGGTCTTTTTTTTTTAACATTAACTTGGAGAAAGGCATGGTTGTTGTGTTAATCTATTCTGCACAACACAAAGCTGGAAGGGACGGCTAGCACACGGAGTGAGAATCTTGGGCCAAATCTCCTAAAGTGAAATTTAATGTGATTAAATGTAAAATCTTATGCCTGGGTTCCAAAAGTCAGCTTCTCAAGTACAAGAAGGGAGTAAGTATGGTTAGAAGTTTGTTTGACAAAGATCTAGAGGTTTTGGTGGGCTGCAATCTGAGTCAACAGTGCAATGCAACCTTTGGCTATGTCAAGAGAGGCACAGTGGCCAGAACTTGGGGGGGGGGGGAGGTGTATAGGGATGTTTAGCCAGTACAAAAGAAGACTGGAAGGGAAAGGACACAATAACTGTCTTCAGGTACTGGGAAAACTATCATGGGGAAGAGGGATTAGGTCTTCAAGCAAAGGGGAAATTGTACAGGGAATTCTTAGGTTTCTTCTAAGTCAAATTGTTCTATTATCCTGTGACTACAGTGGAGCCCATCATCACTCAGGTCCCAACTCAATTCTGATGCCCCTGAGGAGTCAAGACTGACAAGAGAGGAAGCCCCAAAGGACAGAGCTGACTTCTCAGATAACTGTTTGCTTCAGGCAGTTACGTGTGGCAGTAAGTATGTGATCTGCTGGCGCAGGTAAGTGCTATAAAAGATTAAGGTTGGTCTACATGGAGCCAATGACAAATATCTGCAGGAAAACCAACCAAGCAAGCATCTGGAATGCGGCAGTCACATACAGAACACCAGCAAAAATCACTTCATTTGTCTAGTCCCATCTCCCCAGGTTTAGAATTATTGGGGAGAGGGAGGGCATGGCTAGGAATACATTTCAGATGACCAAGTACAGCAATTATCACAAGTACAGGAAATTTTCAGCTGATGAATGGGTTGTGTTCCAAATATTTATTTGTAAAGCAATTGTTTGAAACTCAGAATGCATTTTCCCATAGAAACAATGGTAAAAATGATGGCAAGGTTCTCCTCAGGCTAGACCCAAAAGGCTGTTTAACTTAGAATATAGCTGAACCTTCACTAAAGCACTACTCCAATGTCTCATCACAATGTGGGGTTGATCCTGGTTTCTCAAAGACATGTCAGTCAAATGTAAATTTTTTAAAGTTCTACCAAGCTGGTTAGGCCTTGAGTATGGTCCCAGTGATAGACTACATGTCTGTCACCCAAAGACCAGCTTAGGTAAGTTCAGAGACGCTCACTACCAGGCTGGATACAGGCTGATGAATTTTTTGACAATAAAAAGTCTCAAACATCATTAATTAAGTTGTAGAGAGGATGCAATCAGTGTTGGTGAAGGGAGGGCTCACAACGACAAAATCACAGTTCTTTGAAGTGTTGAAGTAAGCAGATGAGCTATAGTACCAATAGTACTAGCCAGAGTTCTGAGTCTTAGGAGCAAAGGCTGGAGGAGGAAGGGTTTCCTCCCCATCTCCTGGGCCTAGAGCCAGCTGTAAGCAAAAATCTGAAATGGGCAGAGTTTCTCTTTGGCATCCTCCCAACTCCTCTTCTGTAATCCTCCTGCTATCTCTTAATACCTCTCTCCCCAGGCCTCCAAATGCCTAATGGCCCTCAGGCCTCCCTCAAGTCCCCACTGTGGCACCCACCTGGCCCTGGGCAGTCAAGCAGAGGCTTGACATGGGGCACAAAAATACATTTGGGGGTACACCCTTTATTATAGTTACAGAATCAAAGAAGTCAGAGCAAGACCAGATCGTCTCGTACAACCCCCTAATTTTACAAATCAGGAAACTGAGGCCAAGAGAGAAGTGACTTGGCTAAAGTCACATTGATAGTAAGGGTAGTAAGGAGCAGATCTAGGGTTTGAACCCAGCTCTCCTAACTCCCAAGTCCAACACTCTGTCCAATACTCCATGCTGCTAATGATTGGTTTTGAGGATCATACAATCATGAGTACAAAGCTGGAAGGGACCTTAGAGGTCATCTATTCCAACTCTTTCATTTTTTTTTTTTTATTTTTAAAGGTTTTTTTAAGGTTTTTTTTTCCCAAGGGTTTTTTTTTTCTCCCAAGGTTTTTTTGTTTAGTTGGTTGGTTGTTTTTTTGTTTTTTTTTTTAAACAGGGAAACTGTATTTGGACAGTGTTAAGCTGCAGGGGTAAGGACAGACATGTAGGAGGTTTCTGGAAATTCAACAGCACCAGTATGATCTGCAGGTTCTAGTCTTAATCTGGCCCATCCCACCCATCTGCAGAGCTGGGAAAGATATGATGGAGCAGAGAGACCCTCACTGAACACCCCAGGAACAGTCTAGCTATTGAGCCAGGGCTACTTTCTCTGTAGCAGCCCAACCTGCTTACTTTCCCAGTACTCAGGCCCAGGCCCTGCTGAGAGATGGGGGTGGGGTGGGGGTGGCCTAGACAGGTGGAGGGGGATTCTATACAGATTAAGTTGGCACAGCACCCCCAAACTAGGAGCTTGGTCTTCAAGTGGGCACCTCCTGTGATTTTTTTTCCCTTTTTCATTAGAGGGAGGGAAGGAAGGAGGAAGGGAATGAGGGAGAGAAGGGAGCAGGCAGGTCATCCTTGTGCTCAGAGTAGGACATAATAGCAGGAATACCCTCTCTACCCCAATCCTGCTATAGTGGGAGGGGACAGGGATGGAAAGGTAGAGGGAGTGTGATGCTGGCCTTGAAGCCCATGCAGAATAGGGGAGGGAAGCTCTCCTCTGTGGGGGAGCAGGGAAAAGGATTTTTTCCTTTTCAGTCTATGATTGGATGGGTTTTAGCTGATCTTCTGGATCAACTTCTCATCAGACAGGCAGTAGAGGTTGTTGATGGACAGGTCCGAGATGAAATGCTCACAGGCCTTCCGGGTGATCTGCTTGCAGCCTCGAAGGTCAATCAAGGTGACATTAGAGATGCGCCGTAGATACAACAGAGACTGGTCTGTTAACTTATTGCAACCTGCCATATTGATTTCTGTGAGGGAGTTGCGTGTGGAAGAGCCAACAGCTGTTAGTAGATTTGGTGACTGATCTGTAAGGTAGCTGCAGTGACTGAGGTCAAGTCGAGACAGAAGGGGCATGTGGCGAATGATGAGTCGAAGTGTGGCATCAGTGATATCTAGTCCAGCCAGCCGAAAATCTGTCATGTTTCGGAGCTTGCTGCGATTGTCATGACCAGGTTTATCAGTCGGTGGGGTCAACAAGTCTCGAATCTGAGGGTCCTTGATTCCTACTGCCCACCGAAGGTCAAGGGTCCTGAGAAGGGGACAGCTGGAGGTGCTAAGAGCAGAGACTGCAGACCAAGAACAGCCTGCTAGGAGGAGGTCTTTCAGCCCTGGAAGCCTATTGACAAGCCATGTCAGCTGCTTTTTGGAGATGTTGGTCCAACTGAGGTCCAGGCTCACTGGCTGTCTCTTGATAATGCCACTCAGTGCCTGGGGGACAATGGCCTTACACCTGCTCAAATCAATCTTTGTCCAGAGTCTCTTGTCACAGCACCATTTATACCATGTCTTACACACCCTCATACATTCACACAATTCTCTGCGGTTGAGATAACGGAAGACGGATAGCCAGATTTCCCTTTGCATCCAGCTTTCTTCCTCATCCTGTGTCCAGTTGCCCTGGCTGTTCATTGTGGCTGGCTCGCCCTCCTCCTCTGCACTCTCCTCCTCCTCTGCGCTCTCCTCCTCCTCCTCTGCACTCTCCTCCTCATCATCATCCTCCTCCTCCTCCTCCTCCTCATCATCATCATCAAAGTCCTGCTCTCTGTCCAGATCATCTTCATCCCTCAGCTGGGGAGTTAGAGCTGGACAGTGCTGTACCAGTACCCGGGGAGAATGATGGAGGTTGGCAGAGGAAGCCGTGATGGCCTGCAACTTGGGCACAATGGAAGTTCCCTGAAGCTCTTTATTGGACCTCTGTGGCGTGACCATTAGATAAGTCCCACGAATTCTGACCTTCTCTACTTCAGACAGCTCTTTCTTGCCACTAGGATTGTTCTCCTTCTCTCTCTGCGTGGCCTGGAGCCGAAGTTGCCTTCTTTTGAAGCGCTCGTCCCTGCTAGCACTATGGTGATCACTAGGGCTAGCTCCTGGGGATGACCTGGTCACCACACCATGGGGGGGCCCTGGGTCATGGATAAGCTGCAGCATAGTAGTGGATGAGTGAGGAGGCTGCTGAATGATCGGCTCCTCACGGCTCCGAAGAGGTCGGAGAACTTTGGCTTGGACCACACCCTCGTCACCATCGTCCATTTTCCGCCTCTGCACTTTCTCGGGGTTATCCGGCTGGTAGCACTTTGGGCACTCCCAGCAATTTGGCAGTTCATCATTAAGCAGTCCTTCCCCATCCATCTGCAGGCAACCAGGATGCACAACCTCATTGCAGATACAACATTCCATTAGTTTCTTCTCAAAGTCCTGTGTCTCCTCATTTTGATCCACCTCGCCACAGAGAGAACAAGTGACAGAGTAAGGCAGCCGGGGGGCCAAACACTGGCGGAGGACACAGGACTGCTTCATGCGGCCGGGCCCCCCAAACTTCTTCATGTCCCGGCAGTATCGGCACACACCACACTCTCCCTGCACGCAGGCCTCACATTTGCGGCATCGAACCCGCCTCCTACGGGCTCCTGATACTGGGGGCGAGGGAGTGGGCCTCACGGGCGGTGGCAGCCTAGGGGAGCGCTTCATGGCAGGAGGGAGGCTTGGCGGGAGCAGCTGGGGCCTGGTGGGAAAGCTAAGCCGGTCCCTTGGGAGCCCCTGAGCTAAGGACCCTGGTGGGGGCCAACTGGGGGGGGGGAAGCACTGCTGGCAAGCCCTTCCACCAGTATCTGAAAGGCTCTGCCCACTCTGCCTGGACCTCGGGCTGCTGGTCCCTCCCGGGCTGCGGGGGCTCTTGGTTCAAGTGTCCCCGGAGCCTCTGTTTGCTTGGGGGAGGGGGGCTGCAAGTTAGGCTGGGCGAGTTGGATCTCCTACCTCTCCGTAACTTCGAATGTACTGAACAAGCGTGGACGTCCCCAAGGCGCCTCGGCCAGGCCAGGCAAAGCTGCTCCGGAGGCCCAAGGCGCGCCTGAAAGGAGCAGCGGGCGGCAGGCGCGCGGCTGGCGGGCGGGCGGCCGGGCCGGCAGGCAGGCAGGCAGGCAGGGCGGCCGGGCGGCCGGGAGGCAGGCCGGGCGGCCGGGCGGCCGAGCGGCCGGGAGGCAGGCCGGGCGGCCGGGAGGCCGGGCGGCGGGGCGGGCGGTAAGCGCGCTCCTTCCCGGGGCCCTTCCTTCCCGTGCTGATGAGAGCCGAGCGAGCAAACGGTATTGCTCTAGTGCCGCGGCTGCTGCTGCTGCTGCGGCTGCTGCTGCGGCTGCTGCTGCTGCGGCTGCTGCTGCTGCTGCTGGGGTTGTTGCTGCTGCTGCTGCTGCGTCACCCACATGCGGCTCCCAGAAATGCTTTGCGCGTGCGCGCGAGAGAGGCGAGAGCGGAGGTGGGGGGAGCCGGAGCCGGAGCCCGAGCGGGAGGGGGAGGAAGAGTGGGAGAGAGGCCGAGGAGAGGCCCCGGGAGGGAGCGGGACGAAAGGAGGGGGAGGGAGGCGAGAGAGAGAGAAGAGTGTGGGAAGGAACCGGAGAGCGGGGGCCGGAGGGAGGCGGAACCGCCGAAAGAAAGAGAGAGCGAGAGAAAGGAGGGGCAGGAAAGAGAGGGAGAAAAAAGAGGGTCGGGGGAGCAGGAGGAGAGGCTCGGGGGCCCGGGCTGGGAAGAGGAAGAAGCAAGCAAAGGAAAGGGAGCGGGGGGAAGCGGGGGGAGAGGGAAAAAGAGAGGGGAGACGCGAGGCGGGAGGGGGGGCGGCGGCCGAGACAGAAGCAGAGGTGGAAAATAAGGCCCAGGGGCCAGTTGACTTGGCCAAGGTCACCGGGAGAGGCTGAGCTGCGATTCGAACCTGTAATCCTGCATTCTTGCGGCTAATCCATAATGGCCAGGAAAAGTTGAGGAGATGGGGGCGGGGCAAGGCGGTCTCTGTGTTTAATACCTCATGGAAGCTTTATCCCCAACAAATGTTCAGAGGCCAGCTGATAAATTATCACTGTTCTTTCTGATGGACTCCCCTTATCAACTGAACATGAAGAGCTTGGGTAGCTACAACCATGCTGCAGGAGTTAGCTGGGTGAAGATTGATCTCTTTGGGGGGGGGGGGATGTGGGGGAAGGGCAGAGGCAGGGAGATGGGAAGGAGTTTAGAGACCAAAGTATGAAGGATCTGATTAAAACGAAATGATCAATTCAAGAAAATAAATATCCTGTATGGCACTTCAGTGTATCTGATTGAATTTTATTCCTACACAGAATGTGAGTTAGCCATGGATCTTAAATGATGCATGATACATTTTGGAAATTAAACAAAATACTTAAGGAGGAACTTTGAGAAGTGGGCAGATGAGGGAATCTGTCTTCTGAGGATAGGGCCACATGTAACTTCAGCTGTGAAATGATAATGCAGTTAGCCATCCAAAGCAGCTGGCTTTGTCCAGACTGTTGCCCTTCTCACATCTGAAATCCATATGAGCTTAGCTTTATTCTTTAAGCATCAGTAGCTAGCTTCTGATGTATGGTTTTGTAGCACTGGAGGTTTGCTTGGAAGAGGATTAATATATTGGCCATTCCATTTGGGGGTTGGGTTTTTTGGTTTGTTTCTGTTTTAGGTTTTTTTTGTGTTCTCCTTGGAAGGGGAGACAAGACTATAAAAGATGAGTACGCGATTAATATCTTCTGTACTTGATGAATATGCAAAGAGAAAAAAGACTATGACCTATACCACCATGCATATTTCCCCTGCCTTATCTATCCAGATATTTCAATAACCTGAATGGGTACAAGGCAGCTGTTCCTTTCAGTACCCTGAAGCTGTACAATACAGCTCTAACTCTTGGCATCTACTCATGTGATGACAGAAAAATTCGTTGTCTATCATCAAATGAGCAGAAATTAATTTTTTCTCTGTATGTGTCAATAAACAGCTGAAATGCACAGCACAGTCTGACTAGAAGCTATCTATTCCCTCCAACCTACTACTAAATCCAAATGATCTTTTCTCAGGCTTCTCCACCCAAGCTGCCACAGCTGACTGCCCAGTAAACCGAGCTTCTTGGTACTCTTTCATTTACTCTGCTCCACATCTCATTCTCAGATCTGCCTGACTGTTCTTCCTCAGTCTCCCTGAAAGATCACTATCCACGCCCCACCCTCTATCCATATGTGCAGCCCAAAGTTCAGTCCTGGCCCCTGTTCTCCCTATGTCCTTTTTAATCTTGGTAATCTCATAAAATCTCCTGGTTTCAGTGATCATCTTTATGCAAATAATCCTCAGATCTGCATATCCAGATCTGCTCTCTCCTGAGCTCCAAGGCCATATCCCCACCTTCTGACATGTCCAGCTGAACACTCCACAGACATCTCCAACTCCATTCCCTTAGACTCAGCATTCCTCTATTTCTACCAAGGCTCTGACTATTCACCCACTTCCCCCAGGATTGCCACCTAGGACTCATCTCCCACTCTTCACTCTCATCCAGCCAAATGCAATCAGTTGCCAAATCTTAGGAGCTCCACCTTCTCTCCCTTCCATTCCCTTCTCTCCATTCAACCACAGCCAGTGGAATTGGGGCTCAAACCAGCTCTCACCAGGATAAGCCTCCAGCTGGTATCCTTTCCATGTGATCCCCTCTCTAACCCACCCTCCAGGCAGCCAACAAATGCCTCCCCTGCTCCAGGAGCCTTGATGTCTGTGAGTGGCCTCAGGGATGCCACACAAGCTTCAGTGTTTGGCATTTAAAGGCCTTCACAATCTGATTTCCAGGCTGATTACATACAGCATACAAACACTCTCATATACCTTTTGCTGCCCCTTGTACATAAAATTCACTTTCCTTCCTTTCTCTCTACACAGACTGTACCTGTGCTTGGAATGTTCTCCCTTCTGCCCTTCAGTTCCCTTGGAGGCTTAGCTCCAACATGTTCCTGGAGGGAGGGGAGAGGAAGGGGGGGGGAACTTTCCAAATTCCCCATCTTGCTAGTGCTCTACCCTCAGGCTTATTTTTAATATATATTTTATATTGATATAAGTATGTTCATGCTCTCCCCCAGTAGAATGCAAACTCCATGAGGGCAAGAATTTCATTTTTTTCCTTCTAGCATCAGAACCTAGTACACTTCCTGGTCTATAATAGGTGCTTACTAAATGCTTGCAAAATGAATTACTATTGAAATTTTGTCAATTAGTCAATAAGCAGCTATTAACCCCTTACCATGTAACAGGCACTGACACTAATAAATGTAAAAATCACATTCTAAAAGTGGATACATACCTAGGTACATACATGTTCTATACAGCAGTCTCAGAAATTAAGCAGTAGTGGGGAGGTGGGAAGGGGAAAGAAATTTCCTACAGAAGGTGGGATTTGAGCTGTCTTTTTAAAAAATGATTTAATATTTTGTTTTTCCCTAATTGCATGTAAAACAATTTTTGACATTCTTTTTTTAAGAAAAATTTTGAGTTCTAAATTTTCTCCCAGCACTACCCCCTTCATTGAGAAGGCAAGCAATTTAATATAGGTTTTACATGTGCAGTCACGCAAAACATATTTACATGTTAGTCATATTGTGAGAAAAAACAAACAAAAACCAAGAAAAATAAAGTAAAGAAAAAGTCTGCTTCGATCTGCATCCAGACCACAACAGTTCTTTCTCTGAAGACATAGCATTTTTCAACATGAGTTCCTTTGGAATTGTCTTGGATCATTGTTCTCATAGCTAAGTCATTCACAGTTGATCACTGTACAATATTGCTTTTACTGTGTACAACTTCTGGTTCTGCTCATTTCACTTTGCATCAGTTCATGTAAGTCTTTCCCAGTTTTTCTGAGAGCATCCTGCTCATTTCTTATAGCAAAATAATTTTCCATCACAATTGTATACAACAATTAGTCATTTCTCAACTGATGGGCATTACCTTAAGTTCTATTTTTTTGCCACCATTAAAAGAGCTGCTGTAAATATTTTTGTGCATTTAGGTTTTTCTTTTTTTTTCTCTTTGGGATACAGACCTAGTGGTGGTATTGCTTAGTCAAAGGATATGCGTGATTTTATAGCCTTTTGCACATTGTTCCAAATCGCTCTACAGAATGGCTAAATCAGTATACAACTCCACCAACAGTGCACTACTGTCTCAATTTTCCCACATCCATTCCAACACTTTTTATTTTCCTTTCCTGTCATATTAGCCAACTTGAAAGGTGTGGGGTGGTAGCTCAGAGTTGTTCTAATTCACACTTTTTAATCAACAGTGATTGAATCATTTATTCATGTAATTAGACATAACTTTGATTACTTTGTCTGAAAACTGTTCATATCCTTTGACCACTGTGTCTGGGAGTCTGACTCTGAGAGTCTGGGAGACTGATCACTGAGTCTGGGAGGAAACCAAAGCAGCTTGGAAAGAGGAGGTGAAACACTTTGTCTGAATAACCTCTTGTGTGTGTGTGTTATTTATCAGTGTAGCCCAGATGCTCCAAAAGATGAAGTGACTTGGCCAGGGTGATACCAATGGTGTCAGAGGCAGAGGCACGATCCAACACCATTGTCCCGCCTCCAGCTCTGGTGCTTTTTCTACTCTATCCTGGTACAGATAGCACAAAAACCATGTTATCTAATGCTTTGATTTCTCTATTATTAGCAGAAGCAATGGAGTCTGGAAATTGTATGCTTTTATTCTCAAGAAGACTCTATAAACCTATGATGAATATATAAACAATAAGAGCAGACTATGTACATTGATAAATAATGGAGCTGACAGCTCATTTGTTCCTCACAAACACCCTGTGAGCAGGTTCTATAGATATGACATAAGGAAAATCATTTTTGTACCAATTAGAAGTGTCTGCTAGTAGGGTGGCAATATCTTTCTATTTCCTGAAGGCCGTCAAGTAAAACATAAAGGAATGCTCACTGGACATAATGAACTGGACTACTTCGCCCCTGAAGCCCCTTCCAAGCTAAGGTTCTGTGATTCCATGCTATTGCTTCCATTTTAGATGGATGGAGCCTTTGTATTGTTGAGGTTTGGAAGTCGGAGGTGAAAATGAAAGGGAAGGGTCTCCATTCTCTCTTCTTGCCCCCAGCCTCAGAATGTAGTCATTACAAGCCTGGTCCAGGCCCCTCCATTTCTCCTTGAACTGGGCATGATTTACTCTCTGGTCACTACCCTCAACTCCCCTACTGCAGAGAGACTTCTCTACATGTGCTTGGTGGAGTCAGGAAAAGGAGAAGCAAGACAATGGAGAAGGAAGAACGACCATTTACAAAAATCAATACATCCGTATAATTTTCTTTCCCACTGCTTTGGAACCCCCAATCAGTACAGAAAAACTTTGGAGTAAATGTCAAGCAGTAAGAGGGAGAGAAAAAGACAGTCACTTCATAGTCTACTACCTATTTTCCCCAATTATTTTCCCAAACGGAAAGTCAACAACCACTGATAGATTGGACACTATGTCGGATGTCAGCACTTTCAATGTCCCATTCCAGCCACTGAAAACACAGGCAGCTGCAGCTCCAGAGGGAATCCTTTGGGAGGATCACTACTCCAATGCTCAGTCTCCCTCCATGCTCTAGTCTCGTACACCTAGTGGCCTCTGTGTACATCTGCCTGTCTGTCTCTCTGTCTTCCCTGATCCAAGATGGGAGGAAATGATGTTGGATGTCTCCCAGACACTCATGCAGCTAGGTCTTGAAAATGTTCTCCCTCTGTGCAGAAGAGCTGGTTTCCTAAAACTCTGATACTTCAAGTGAGAGGACTGGGGAGCCAAGAAGTACAGTGACTGATCATGGTCATATAGCCTTTGTCAGAGAAGGATATCAGATACAAGGCTCTTCTGACCCAACTCCAGTGTCTTTCCACTATACTATGGTGGCTTCAAATATAAACCCTTCAAGTGGACGTATTAAATTAAGGAGAAATTCTAATGGCTAGCAAGCTCATAAGTACCATTAGACCTGTTTCCTTTTAGGATGTTTCAGAACAAAGGTAGGCAGAAAGTGGGGGAAAAGGCTCACTAGAACTTAGCTTGCCATCTAAGCACATTTTCTAGCCTTTTCATGGAGGCAAAAGATGATTGGGTTAGGAAGGACCCTCCCTTTTATTCTCAGAGTTGATGGAGAAGTTTCCCTTCTCATTTATGTCACTTTATCTCCCTCTGGTCTGACTTGCTCTAATATTGGGATATTGATTCTTTCGCCCCTACTTCACATGCAAAGAAGTAAAAAAAAATCTATGCTTACTTGTTTTATTATAAAATTAAAGTTCCTACCATTTACAATCCTTCTATCTTCCCCTGTCAACCTGATTCGTTTATTACTTTTCACTGGCTAGTAGGTAGATCTGAAAGTGACGAACATATATTATCCTTAGATTATTCAGGGACGGATTCCATTCTGTTCACTAAAATGACTACCTTCTCAAACCCATTCAAACCTGGACAATTAGAGTAATGAGTTAGTTAGCTGCACTCACCTTGGGGAGGATACACTGCACAGAGTAGGGGCCATGCTTCCTAGACTGTTGCCAAGGCCTGTTCATTTTACCCTTGTTACCTCTCTCTAATCACCTCCTTTACTCTTCTGGTACAGGCTCCATCACCTCACATAGACTGTTGCAGAAGCCTGCTGGGGGTACTCCCTCCCACAAGTCTCTCCCCATCCTGGTCCATCCTCCATCTTCCTAAAGCATAGGTCTGACCACAACCTCGGGCTTCTTCACTTGCTATGCAGAATGGACCGTTCTGACCACTTCTCAGAGGATTCAAAGGGAATCAATGGCATTGAAATAAAGATGTAGCTTTTTCTCATCCATGTTCACAGATGCACCCCTCCCCCAATCTATCTCCTGAGAGGGGCCCCTCCATTTAGAATTCCTGCCCTGCATGATTGGTCACCTTCCTTTTCCTGTCCTATATTTTATGTACAGTGAAGTTAAGATTGGTATGAGCCAGAACTGCTGATAGTATTCAGTAGTCACTAGACAAGGATCTCAAATGGAAAGAATTGTAGGTCTTAGCATTCTCTGGCCCCTCCCTGTCATCCTACAAGTAGAAAAGACCTCATAGAACTGAGAGACATTTTATTTTGTCTTTTTCCCATGAGTTTCTGTGACCAAGGATTTCATCACTAACCTCCTAGTGATGAACCTTTCCATATTCAGCTCTGTTAGTCCTCAGAAAACAGACAGCCTCCTACCAAGGCCATACCTGAAACTTTCCCACATGGGGTGCTTGGAGATTTCATTGAACCTGCCAGAGACTGCATCTCACTGGAGAGCATACAAGGGCCCAGCTGAGACAGTTCTACTTCATCTGTACATCTAAGCATGCTGCAGGGGGAAAAGGCTGGACATGCAGGCCGAGGAGCTGGGTTCAGGTCTCTACTCTATTTGACCTTGAACAAAGAAGTTAACCACAGTAAAGATCAGTTTCTTTACCATCCTTAAAATGAAGGGGTTGAACTGAATGGCCTCTAAATGCCCTTTCAGCTCTAAAGACTTGATTCTCAGTTATGATCTACCATAAAATACTGTGTCTGTGATTCTGGATCAATAGAATGCAGTGGGCATTCACATTCTACAAGTTAAAATAACATTTTCTGCCAACTTGATATCTTTGAACTTACTGCAAAGACCAGAGTCACTTATGATGGTAGAACATGGAGACAGGGCAAAGAGCACCAAAGAAAGCCTGAGAAAGCCAGGAAGGGTGGAGCCATGCTGAGAGAATCCCTTAAAGTGGGCATTGGGAGCAGTTGAAACCTCAAAGGGCAAGAAACCAGACTACCAATCTGGATAGCATGGGGCTAGAATCCAAGCAAGGATTTGGGGGCTAAAAACTCAGGGATATAATATGTGCAACAAACACAGTTCACTGGCAGCAAACACCTTCTCAGAGCTGGAAAGAACCTGTAAGGCCAGAGCATCCAATCTGTACCTGAGCAAGATTTCTCATTTGCTACATGCTCAGTGAGTGGCAATCCATCTTTTCTTTTGAGGCTTCTAGAGAGGAGAAAGGCAGCCCACTGTACTTTTGGATAACTCTTGTTTGGAAATTTTTTCCTGACATCAGGAGGAAATCTGCCTGTCTCCAACCTCCCTGCATTTCTCCTTGTCTTGGCCTTCTTGGGACAAAATTAAAAGCCAAGTCTGATAACCATTCCGTGGGGCAACATATTTATGTGCTATGTAGGGTGTTCAAGGCAGCGAGGTGGCACCACAGTGGCCAGAGTGCTGGGCCTGGAGTCAGGAAGACCTGGGTTCACATCCAGCCTCAGATCTTGACCCTGGGCAAGTCACTTCACCTGTTTACCTAATCCACTGGAGAAGAACACGGCAAAGCCCTCCAGTATCTCTGCCAAGAAAAGTCCATAGACTCTTCACTGAGAGTCAGATCTGACTGATGACAACAGCAAGGTGTCAGAACACTTTCACAGCACGCATTTGCACGCAAGCAAGCAGGTGGCTGAACATGATCCTTCCCTGGTTATCAAAGTGGGTTTTTTTTTCACTTGGCAATAGTTTGTTACTTGATTTTTATGTTTGCAATGAATTTGATTATATCAATATAGTGAGGAAATGCCTTCGACAAAAATACAGTACTCCTTTATGTTAAAAACAACAACAACCCTAAAATCACAGGTGTGGAAAGGCCTCTCTATTAGAAGTTTAAAATTCTATAACTGAACCCAGAGGTTTCTTTGAATTACTTGCAAGGAGAAACTCTGGAACCTTTCACAGTACAAATAAGAATAAGACAAAGAGGTTCCCCTTTGCCACTATTATTTTATGTAGTAGCAGCAGAAATACTAGCCATTGAAATAAAACACGACTGATAAGTTAAAGACATAAATATTTGCAAAGAGTGGATTAATTATTGCTTTACATAGAAACCCCAAGAGAATTAGTGAAGAAACTGATAAAGACAATTTCTACCTTTAGTAAAGTTGCAGGATACAAAATGAATCCACAAACAGCATCGACATTTCTATATAATACTAATAAATACCAGATGTAAATTATGCAAATAATTACAAAATGAAAAAAAAATCTGGAATTTAACCTACCCACAACAATCCAGGACTTACAGAAATACAACAATTCTTTACAAAAATAGAGACAAACAGTTGGAAAGATATACAGAGTTCATCACTGGGTGATGCTAATAAATGAAAATGAGAATCCCATTTCAATTCATTTCTAGATTTAGTGCAATGCCAAGCAAACTCCTGAGGCGCTACTTCATAGAGCGAGACCAAAGAATAAGGCAATTGCTTAGGAGAATCTCAAGGGCAAATTAGCCACAAAAACAATAATGAAGGAGACCTATCGTGACCAGACCTCAAAATACGTTATAAAGCAATAACAATCCAACCTACGTGATACTTGTTTATAAAGGAAAACAAAGAGAAAAGTAGATCAGCAAATCTGACGATGGAAGGAATATCCAGGAGCAAGAGAACACAGCAGTTCAATGTTAGATCAACTCCAGAACCAAAAATACTAGGGGAACAACTTCTTGTTCAATAAGAAATGCTGAGAAAACTGGACAGTAGTTTGAAAGCAATTATATTTAGCCTAGAATGTTATAACATATACCACAAGAACCACCAAATAGATATTCAAATAGTGAAAATGGGCTGCTTCTATTTTGACATTCAATTCTGTGCTGTGTACCAAGTACTGAATACCACGTACATAGAAAATCCACAGAGAATCCAAAAGGCTTTCCAGTCCCAGGAGTCCAGGATTCTGTTACTTTACTACCCTGAGCAGACCAGTTCTCTCCCTAGATCTCACTTTTCTCCTTCGGACCATGACAAGAGTTGGACAAGATGACTTCTGAGATCTCTTCCACCTTTAAAAGGTTGCTTCAACTATGGGCATGCCCTCCTTCTATGTAGATCACAGTTCATCTAGACTTGCCAGTCTGTGACTCTCCCCCATGCATACCTATGAGCAAGCCACAGAGTGCCTCCCTCATGTGCTCAGAGCCTTCACCACTCTCTCCTGTCATTGCAGAGATAGAAGAGGTGGTATTATTATTATTATTATTATTATTATTATTATTATTATTATTATATGTTAAACCCTATTCATACCTGGTTAGCTCCCCACTATTCTCTATGTGATATACATTTTTAATTTCTTCAGAAACCACAGTGTCCCATGACTCATAGCTATACAACTGCCTGCTGGAATATTGCTATTAAAAAGACAGGACTCTGTTTCCTAAGAACAGTTTGGGGTCATTAAAAAGAGTTTGGGAATTTCCTGAAAACAGATGAGCACATTTTGACTCCTGTTCAATTCTGGATCAATCTTATTGTTCATTTGTATTGTACGTACACATTAATAATAATAATAAAGTAGTAGCTAACATGTGTATAGTGCTTTAAGGTTTGCAAAATGCTGTCTCTGTGTTATCTCACTGGATTCCCATGACAAGCCCAGAAGGTAGGCACTAGTATTAGCTCCATTTTTCAAAGGAGGAAACTGAGGAAGACAGAGGCTAAGTGACTTCCCCAGGGTCCCAGAATGAGTGTGAATTCACTTCTTCCTGACTCCCAGATCCACCACTCTACCCATCGTGCCAAGTTTTGCAAAGTATTTTCCATATATTTCCTCTTTTATTCTCATAACAGCCCTGTAAGGATTTTAGAAATGAGGAAACTGGAGCTGAAAAAGGTTCCACTGGCCCATGAGTGAACAGTTAGACAATGTCTAAGGTGGGATTCAAGTTCATTTCTTCTGGTCTCCAAAGCCAAACACTCTTAGCCATTAATGCCCAGGTGCTTTACTATATATAGTGTATGTAAATAGAGCTATACTATATATGTGTATATATGTGTGTATGTATATATGTACATATATGTGTGTACACACATATATAATTATGTGGAACTATACATATATATACACATCTATGTCAATTCCATATATATATATATGTATACACACACACACACATACACACACATTCCTATCATAAAAAATAGCAAAGACTTTTTGCAGCTCTGGCTATGGGTAAGATTCTTTTTATTATTATTACATTTTATTTTTAATTTGTGGAATAAAATAACCATTTCCATAACATAGTATAATAAAAAAGATGATGGCAATGAAACTGCAAATCTACTATGCATAACTTGCTATTCCTTTCAAATACAGAACAAAATGATCATGTACATTTCTTTTTTTCTTCCTTTCCCTCCTCCTTGGAGATGGCTATCACTGGACACAAATGGGTATATGTATGTGGGTCTATATGTGTGTGTGTGTGTATGTGTGTAAAATTATTCTATATAACCTTCTTAACCAAACAATGAATAGAGGTCATCACAAAAGATTAAATAGCCAGTTTCAATGATGTGACATTTTAACATTTTGCAAGAAAAAAATCAAAATACTTTGAATAAGAAGAGACACTGCCAAGTTGGGTGGGGGGAAATCCTGGCATTACACGTCTCTGATAACAGTTCAATAGCCCATGGTACATGTATAGGAAATTGATCCAAACCGATGTGACCAAGGACCATTTTCAAATATCTAAGTGCTCAAAAATATACAGTCTTCAAAAGAAATGTCAACCATAAATAAATACAGAAAAACCACTCCAAATGACCAATAGTGAAAGAAACGCAAATTACAGCAACTCATATTCTAACTCACACTGATAAAAACTGCCCCAAATGATCAAAGACAGAAAGAATCTATGGTAGCAGCAGGGATATATGCAGCAAAACAAGCACAGGCAAATAATGTTGGCGAAACTGTATACTGAGCCAACCATTCTGGAAAAGCATTGGAAATTAGACAGGAAAAGAGTTTACCATGTGAACCAGTGTTTCCACTCCTATGCATGGACCACAGAGAGGTGAAAGTCTTACAGAACTCAGCTACCAAAATAAGAAGTGGCTGAAACACTTTATGGAAGTCAAAATATGTAAAGAAAATGGCTCACCACTGATTGGTAACATAATTACAAATTGTGAACAAATGGTGTTATATGAATGTACTGTTACCATAATAAACAATATAAAGAATTCAGAGAAACATGGGAACCAATGCAGAGAGCAAGGTAAACAGAACAGGAAAATACTGTACACACATTCCAACAGAAACAGAAACAACAGTAGAATTCAGTTTGAACTCTGATTAATTTTCGTGACCAATTTGATCCCAGAAAACAAATGATAGATAAGACAGTCCACTCAGTAGAGAGCTGCAGAGCTCAGATCACTGCTACGTACACTGTGGGGGCGGGCCACAAGTGCAGGCCACGAGTGCGGGGCCGCGGGTGCGGGCCACAAGTGCAGGCCGCAAGTGCGGGCCACAGGTGCGGGTTGCAGTCACTGCCTCTATTGGTTTGCTGGGCTTTTTTCTTTCTTACAAGGGGGTATTCAATGGAGGAAAGGGACATATCAGGAAATAATCGTGGTATAAAAACAAAAGACGAGAGTAAAACTAAGAAAACAAAAATGAAAGTAATGAACCCATATTTTCTTTTAAAATATTTTATAATTAAGTTTTAGAGTTTTTCCCCCAACTAATTTGAACTATGTAGTATCTCAGCTCCCACCCTCTACAACTACCAAATTAATCTGAATTAGTAAAATCCAAAAGTGGATTCCATGTCTTGGAAGCAAGTATTAGGTTCTGGCCTCTGTACGCTAATGCTCCAAACTCATATAAACTCTTTCAAATGTTTGAGGGCCCCATTCTTGAGCAGAAGGCATATATGTGGGTACATGTATACATGTATACATATATACATACATACATACATACATACATACATACATACACAATCACCAATTTTGCAAACCTCCCCAGAGAGCTTGTTAGCTTTCACTTACTACTCATCCACCCCATAAAACTCACATCCCATCATTTTTGCACAGTTAAGTCAAATGTGTATGAATATGCCACATGAAGAAAGATAGTGATCTATTTATTACAGATCAGTTTGATTACCTTTCAAATGTGAACAGAATGAAGCCTTCCCTCTAACACATAGAGTCTGTGCGCCACTTAGCTAGGTAAGTCACTTAGTCTTTTAGGGGTCTAGGCAATTTTCTAAGACTTTAAGTTCCAAAGTGGAGACCTATGTTAGTAGAGGGTCTTTCCTCACCTGAGAGTTCCCTATACCAAGGAAATCTTAAGTCCAGTCCCTATACTTCAAAAGATAACCACAAGGATAGAAAGGGAAAAGTCAATTGATAGCAGGTTTAGTGATGGCAAAATCCACAAATAAGATCAAACTCTCAGGATCCAATTGACAACCCACCTTTCTCTACAGCTAACTTCCCTGACAAAGTGGGCCATTAGCCTGCTGCCTGGACCGATTGTTTTCAATAAGACAGGAGAGAAAAACAAGTTGCCATTTCCATGTAAGCGCTTTCTCCCCCCCCCAGCCCCTTCACAGTGGCCTTGTTGCAGGCATAAGGAATGAGAGCTAAGTGCTATACCTACCAATTATTTGCCTCTTTCTTAGGAACCGAAGATAAGTCTTCAGTATTGCCAGGAGGATGTACATGGCAAAGTGGATGTCAGTTGAATGGCTAGAAGAATTTTTGAGCATTTGTTCCCATTCTGATATCATCTTCTAGACAGTTACAAAGAATCATTAAAGAGCAATAGAAAATTCCAGGCATTGAACTGTATGAAATTGCACAAAATAACCAATGGGGCAGTTTTCTGTCATTAAGTCTCTGGTCTGAAGCCATTCTGAAACAGCTTTTCTCTTTTGAGAGGACAGTATTCATCCTGTCTCTTGTTCCCTCTCTACCTACGCACCCCCTCCCTACTCTCCAACACCCTCATTTGAACCTTGGTATTCTGTTACTTTCTGGAGTTCACTCTGTGTAGTGACACTTGCAATGTCCTCACCATTCCACTATTATACATGGAAAGGTGGCCCTTGAAGAAAACATCTCTTATTAGCTAATCAACACACTCTACATTTGAGCTTAGCAAAAGCTTCTTAAAAGCATAGTATGGCTTGGTGAGGTATCTGTTGTCTTCTCTCCCCTGGAGTTTACTCCGTGTAAAGAGATGATCCAGGCAAATATGGTCCTCCACCTCCTCTTTCCCCCATTCTGTGCTGTAGGGAGTATGGGAGAAACTAGAGTGAGGAGGGAAACCACAGGTAAACGACTAATCCAAGGGAACAATGAAAGGCCAACAATTCAAGACTGCAAGACTAAATAAAAACTTAGCTTAAAATTAGATAAAATGACAGAGGAAGAATCCCAAAGAAGGAAGAATGAGTAAAGTGTCAAACATTGTCCAGGACACTGCAAAAAAGTATTATGCTATGAAAGAAAAAGCACCCAAATCACTGCAGGACAATCCTAGAGACTTCCAGAGATCATGGAGCAAAAGCAAAAGTCTCCAGAATAGTTTTAAAGAGAAAGAAAATGCAGTGTGCAGAGACTGATTTTGATTGACTTAGCCCTTCTCAGCAATGCAAGGACCTAAAAACAATTCCAAAGAATTCACAATGATAAATGCCATCCATATCCAGAGCAAGAGCTGGGGAGTCAGAATGCAGAGCCCTTTTGTGTTTGGGTTTGTTTTTTCTTTCTCATGGTCTCTCACATTCCTTATAATTTTTCTATGCAACATGACTGATATGACAATATGTTTAATAGGAATGTATGTGTAGAGCCCGTATCAGACTGCATGCTGTCTTGGGGAGGAGGGGGGGGTATAAAATGTAAGGAAATTTAAGAGAAAATTTAAAATTAAAATTTTTTAAATTAAAATTAAATTTTAAATTTAAGAGAAAATTTAAAACTTATAGAAGTGAATGTCAAAAACAAAAAAATAAGTAATTTAATAAATTGGGGGAAAAAGAGAAATAAAATGGTGAGAAAAAATATTCGGATTAATTAATTTGGAAATCAGAGCTCTCAGCATAGGATTAAAAAACAAAGACAGCAGACTTCTAGGAAATGGTGGAGAAGCTCTACAAAGAAGTAGAGGCTTTGAACAACAGCTTTCCAACAGCCTTGGAACTCAAAAACAACAAAATGGGGAGAGGGAAGGAATTGGCTGAGTACAAGCACAAGGAAAAGACATTAAATGGACACATGAATTCTATACAAGCTAAAGTACTTGACCTTGAAGTTGTAATGTACAGAGATTCTAGAAGAATCATAGGTCAACAAGAAGAAGATAAAAAACACAAAAACACTGAATATCATACTACAGGAAAATACTAAAAACTTTGGCCGGAATTTTGGGATATAGACTTCAAAGCGCTGACTCATCAAATCCATAGACTGCTGCCAGAAAAACAAATGAATGAATGAATTCACGAATGAATAAATGAATGAATGTTCATTTATGAATCAATGAAACAAAAAACTTGTATTTCAAACTCCATGGCACATAGAAATTAAATTTTAAAATTTTCTTAACAATACATTTGGCAAATATTTAAGGAGGACTTTTGGATATGAAAAAGGCCATTTGAATAACCTAGAAGCATTCTCCTCATGAAGGCTAATACCTCAATGCCTTCATTCCTTCCCAATCTCCAAAAGACTGAGCCCACTATCATCTCCACCCATCTTCAGTCTTTCCCTATGTATTAACACCTTCCCTGATGCCTACAAACAAATCTTTAAAAAAAAAAACCCTCACTCACTACACTCTGCCAACCTTGCCAACTCTGTATATATTCATCCACGTATGTATATGTATGTATTTGTGTGTGTGTGTATACACATATCTGTATACATTCAAACACACACATATATGTCCTTTACTCAGCCAAACTTCTTGGGAAAAATTCAAACAAAAACCTCTTTCCACTCATTCCCTGCCACTCTTCTCATTTCTAAACGCTCTGCAATATGGCTTTTGACTTCAAACTTCAAAGCTACCAAAGAGCTCTTCATTTTCAGATCTAGTGGCCTTTTCTCTGTCACAATCCTTCTTGGATTCTCTGTGCTGGTGCTGCTCCCTGACCTTTCCCCTATTTCTCCTCCTACCTTTCCTGACCACTCCTCAGTTTCCTTTGCTTGATCTTCATCCACGTTATCCCATCTGCCTGTAAGATGCCCATAGGCTCTCTGGTAGACCCTTTACTCTACACTCTTTCACTTGATGACCTCATCAGCTGCCAAGGGTTCAATTATGATTTTTTGGCACATGACTTCAAGATCAACACATTAAGCCTTTATCTTTGCCCCAAGCTATAGTTCCCCCATCACCAACCGCCTGTGGGATATTTCCAATTGTATGTTCCACACATAAAGAACTCATTATCTTTCCCACCAAACTCAGGCCTCATTTCAACTTCCCATTCCTGTCAAGGACACCCCATCTCTCAGTCACCCAGGTTTACAATTTCAGTGGCATTACTTGCATTCACACCACTTATCTACTTGGGATATTCTCTCTGAACTTCTCTACCAATCTATACTTGCTCTCATACAACCGAGTCTCTGAAAAGCAACTGCTCCCTTGGGTTCTAGGGGTAACCTTGAGAGGCCATTATGAGTCCCCATTGGTACCTTTCCCATAAACATTCAGCTGATAAACTTAAAAGCATTTACTATGATGGCATAGTAGGAACGGCTAATACAAAACATTGCCACCAAAAAAAAAAAACCTGGGACGCACTCTCATAAAGACACTATCCCATGGAAAGAGGGGTTCAAGCTTAAAGCACAATGACAATGAAGTCCATGTGTAGATAACACATGAGACAAAGGGGCAGCTCACAGCTCTTGTTACCAGAAATTCTTTCTCCACGAAGGCCTAATAAAGTTCCCTTTGGGTGTACCTCTTCAATAGGTTCTTAGTCTCTGACTCTAGAGAACATATATCCAGCACTTCTCTCAGCCATGAAGAATCCCTGGCCCTGAAGCAGCCTCTCTCCACAATGCCTGATAATGGAAATCTTTTCTCCTTTTAGACAGTCTACATGTAACTCCCCTTAGGTGACTATCTTGCTACTTCCATTTTATTAATGGTTTTCCCCTTCTGGCAGGAGAATTTTTTTTTCTATTGGTCCTGTCTCTCTAATAACATGGTCATGGAAATAAAGAAGGGAGGGAGGGAAAGAGAGAGGGAGGAGGTAGGACTATAAGCAATATAAATGGAAAGAATCAACCCCCCAAAAAACTTGTTCAACAGTATCTACTTATAATCACTAAGCTTGAGTCAAGAGAAGAATTTAAAAAGTCTGCTTTTTCCTTTCACTGCAGAGGTGGGAGAATGTAGTCATGGAACACCACATACAGTACACTATCATATATGGTCAATGTGTTGGGTAGTTTTGCTGAATTGTTTTTTTCCTTTTTCGGTCTTTGTTACAAGTTGTAGCTTATTGGGCAAAGGGAAAGGTATATAGGGCTGGATATTTGGGTGAATGGGATATAAAAGCACAAGATGTCATTAATCTACGCTAAAACCTATTTCAAAACTTTTTAAAGAGTGGTGTAGAGAGAGATTCAAGAAAAAGATGGCTCAGAGAAAAGGAATAATTGGCTTAGGGCCTGGAAAATTCCACTGCTGAAATGAAAATCAATTCCAATCAAGAAATATCTGGGTGATCACTGTTGGCCAGAAGCTGCTGCTCGCTAAAAGTTCTTCCAAGGCAAATACAAAATGGTCTCTTAAGGCTGAGTTTCACTCTGGGAAACCGATGTGTGCTCGCAGAATCATCTACTGCTCTTGGCTATCCCCACAGAGAGATCCAAAGACACAAATCCTCCTTAAAGATGGAAATATAATGGCCCAAGTCAGGAGTATTGCATGAAGTGGTGGCAGGATGGGGAACTGAACTCCATACGTGACTCTACACACACATCAAGGCAGTCAGTCAAGGTGACACTCTGGGCCTTGGAATGAGCAGCTGTATTTGCTCAAAAATGAATTTATCAAAAGATGGGAAGTATCCTTTATATCTTATAGCTGATCAGGTATGTGGAATATTAACCAAGAAACTGACTACTTTGGTCCAGAAGAGGCAACTATACTGCTGAGATGCAAAGAGTAGCATTTACAATTACTGTCCTTTTCAAACTTATCAGAGGGTGAGGATGGCGGCTAGTTTGGCTGGTCTAGAAAAGAGACAAACTGCTAACAAAGATGGAATGAAAAAGGAGATGGGAAGCAAATCAACCTTAAGAATATTCAGTGTCATTATCAACATTTCAAAAACTGAGGGCTGCAGGAAGAATTTCAGGGAACATAACTCAACTCAACGAAACAAGCCTTTATTAAGCACTTCTGTTACTCTGAGCATTGTGTTAGGTCCCGATAATACAAGACAAAAGGTCAAATTGTCTCTACCCTGAAGAATCTTGTATTTTAATGTGTATGTAGGGAGGAGAGACAACATGCAAAAGGAGAAATAAATACAGTATAACTTGAAGAGAGCAAGCGAGCAGTAGCAGTGCAGAGAACACTGCATGGTTCTGGGTTCAAATCTTGCCTCCTGCCACTTAGTAGCTCTCTAACAATGAGTCACTTCATCTCTGCATGTCAATTTCCTTATCTGTAATATGGGGTGGGATTGTTCTCAGTGACCTCTAAAGCCCCTTCAAGCTCTACATTGATGATTCTTAGCTCCTCTGAACTAAGCAAATGAGGAAAGGCCACACTAGCCAGCAGGACAGTTGAATACTGAAGTACACAGAGGGATTTTAAGAGGCATCATCAAGGAATGAGCCCACTCCAGGCTTGGGGATTATAGGCTGTGCAAAGACTCGAAGGGGTGAGGTAGAATTCTGGGCACAGAGAAGAGCATTAAGGGAATAACATGAACTAAGTCTGGAAAGAGAAACTGGATTCAGATGATAAAGGTCTAGAAATCCCAAGGGAAGGACGCTGTATTTAATCCAAGGGGCAAAAGGGAGCCACTGAAGATTTCTGAGCTCAAGCATGACTTGGGCAAAACTGTTCCTTGGAAATAGCATTTTGGCAACTGTGTGTGGTATGGACTAAAGAGGGGAGAGACTGGAAGAAGGCAAAGCAGTGAGGACGTGAGGTGAGAAAGGAAGAAGGCCCAAACTAGAGTGGTGATACTGCAAGTAGAGAGAGAAGAGAGCTGTTACGAGAGACGTGCTGGAGACAGAATGGACAGAATGTTCTTGGCAACTGACTAGGTTTGGGGATGAGGGACAAAGAAAAGGAGAATATGAGTGGGAGGTTATAAATGTGGGTGTTTAGAAGGAGGGTGGTGGCCTTTACAGAACTGGGGAATTCTAAGAATAATACTTGTTTCAAGACTTCAAAATATCTTTGATTTCATTGATTTGAGAATTTGCTCTGCTGAGGCTGATTACCAGTCCATCTTCTAACAGCCAGCCTTCTGGTGACATAGAACCAGGATGGCCCTCTGGCAGCAGCCCCGCACAAGCTCTTGGGCCTTTTCAGCTGGCTATCCCAATTTGCTTGTACTCTGCTGGCTCTGCCTGCAGCTGAGCCCAGGGGTTATTTCCATGCTAGGAGGTGGCACAATCCAAGGACATTTGGGGGGATTAATAAATAATGCAATTTGGCTTCCTGATCACAAAGTGTTTTACAAACATCGGTTCTTGGTTCTTCCCCAAGACCCTGTAAAATGGGCAGCAAGAGTATTATCATCTCCATCTTAGAGGTCATGAAACTGAGGCTGAGGGAGAATGGGCAAATTTCCCTCACCTTACCAGGTTCTAGGGATGCTCCTCTCCCCTGTTTCGCCCACCTGTCCAATTGTTTGTTTTAAGTTTCTTTTGCTTAATCGTCGTTCATATCAGCGCCCCCTAAAAGTTGGCGTTCCCCAAGATGGTTAGGCCTTCTTCTTTTCTCTCTTTCCACTCTTGTCAGTGCACCTACCTCAGCAGTGACTCAAATGTGCTCCTCATCTGTATACGGATAACCCCCAAATTTGTATAACCAGTCCCTCTCTCTACCCTCAACTTCAAGCCCACATCAGGAAGTAAACACTCAATAATTAGGTACTTACTATGTACTGGGAGGCTAGTACTACCTGCTTAGTATACAAAGAAAGGCAAAAACACGGCCCCTGACCTCAAGGAGTTCACATACTAATGAGGAAAATCACAAGATCACATGCAAATAATGATGTCATTACAAGATCTCTACAGAGTACACAGAAGATAAACTCAACACATAGGCACTAGCAGTGAAAGCAACCAGGGAAGGTCTCTTGAAGAAGGTGGGATGTGAGCTGAGTCACAAAGGAAGCCAGGAGGCAGAGGAAAGGGGAGAAACATTCTAGGCATGAGAGACAGCCAGTGAAAAGGCACAAAGCTGGAAGATGAAGTGGACTGTGAAAGGACCAGCAAGTTGGCCTGTGTTAAAGGGGAAAAGGGAAAATATTGGGTAAGTAGAAAGAAGTAAGATTAAGAAGGGATGTGAACACTGGAGGTAAAAATCAATCACCCTTCCATCTGATAATCTTTAAATACTTTTGTAATTTTAGCTTTGATATTTAAGTAGGTAAGAACACTTTCTGACTAACTCAAACAACCACAACTAAGTGTGAATAAGCCCTGTACACCTCCTTGAATCATTCAAAGGCACTGTGTTAGAGATTGGGTCACACCTTAAGCAATTTATATAAAAGGAAAAAGCTATTTCAAAACTGGAGGAAGAGATTCTGTGCCTGGATTTAATCTGAGATGCATGGCATTTCCAGCATATCTTTGAAGAACAAAAGGAGGACTAAACTGTACCAGAGAAGGGAGATATTGAGACAAGCTGGTGGCTACAGGCATTGTGCAGCAGAGAACCCAAGCTAAAGGAAGGCTCAAGAAAAGGTCGGTAAACCAAGGACCCCAGTTTCTGCAACAAGAACTGACTATTTGACAAAAAATTCTTGGAATACTGGAAAATGGTATGACAGAAACTGGACATAGACCAAAGTCTGACACCACGTACCAAAATAAAGTCAAAATGGACAGACGATTTTGATATAAAGGCTGATACTATAAGCAAACTAGGAGAACAAGAAATAGTTTACCTGTAATATTTATGGAGAATGGAAGAATTTATGAACAAACAAAAGATAGAGAACATTATGAAATGCAAAATGGATAATTCTGATCACATTAAATTAAAAAGTTTTTGTACAAACAAAGCCAATGCAGCCAAGATTAGGAGGGAAGCAGAAAACTGGGGGAAAAATTTATAATCAGTGTCTCTGATAAAGGTCACATTTCTAAAATATACAGAGAACTGAGTCAAATTTACAAGAATACAAGTCATTTCCCAATTGATAAATGGTAAAAGGATATGAACAGGCAGTTTTTAGAGGAAGAAATTAAAGCTATCTTTAGTCATATGAAAAAATGCTCTAAATCACTACTAATTAGAGAAATGCTAATCAAAACAAGTCTTAGATACGACATCAAACCTATTAGATTAACCTGACAAAACAGGAAAACAATAGATGCTGGAGAAGATGTAGGAAAATTGGAACGCTAATGCATTGTTGGTAGAGTTGTGAACTGCTCCAACCATTTTGGACAGCCAATTTGGAACTATGCTCAAATGGCTATAAAACTGTGAATATTTTTTGACCTAGCAATACCACTTCTAGGGCTGTATCCCAAAGAGATCATACAAGTGGGAAAAGGACCTGCAATGTACAAAAATATTTATAGCAGCTCTTTTTGTGGTGGCCAAGAATTGGAAATTGAGGGGATGCCCATTAATTGGGGAATGGGTGAACAAGTTGTAGTATATGAATGTAATGGAATACTATTGTGCTTTAGAAATGATGAGCAAGTGGGCTGCAGAAAAACCTGGACTTATATGAACTGACTGCTGAGTGAAGGGAGCAGAACCAGGAGAACATTGTACACAGTAACAGCAACATTGTGCAATAACTAACTTTGATAGACTTGGCTCTTCTCAGCAATGCAAGGTTCTAAGACAACTCCAAAAGGCTCATGATGGAAAATGCTCTCCACAGCCAGAGATAGAATTACAGAGTCTGAATGTAGATCAAAACACACTATTTGCTCTCTGTTTTGTTTTGTTTTGTTTCTTCTTTGTTGTGATTCATCCCATTGGTCCTAATTCTTCTTTACAGCATGATTAATGTGAGAATCTGTTTAATATGCATATATATGTAGAACCTATATCAAATTGCATGCTGTCTTGGGGAAGGGGGAGGAGGGAAGGGAAAGGGGAGAGTGGCGGAAAAAAATTTTAAACTCAAAAGCTTGTAGAACTGTTGAAAACTAAAAATAAATAAATTTTAAAAAATAAATTTTAAAAAGTTTTTAAAATAAGAAGAGGTTAGCTCTTTCCCCAAATTCCCCTCTTGATGCCTATCTACCCATAGGTATTAAAATATAATCAGCTGTTCTGTTTATTTCTAATAAACTGAATTTTCCCTCAACTGCAAAGAGGTCAAAGGTCAACTGGAGAGAACTATACATGTAAAGTTAGATAGCAAGCCTAACCTCTGCCTAGGTGTTGTGAAATTTCCAAAATAGGGGTTCAGAATCACAGTGGTTGACTTCAGAACTTTTCATCTAAAATAAACTTCCTAACTCCAAAGAAGAGGAAACCAAGTGGGTCTTGAGGGTCATTATATTTCACCCTAGGCTTAAAATGAGCTAATTATCTTAAAAGGATGTTTCCCTTGAATACAGCTAACATGTCATCCCCCATGAGTCTTCTTTCCTCCAAGCTAAACATCCCCAGCTCCTCAAACTCATTCTCATATGCCATCAATTCAAGACCCTTCTCTCTTCTGGTTTCCCTCCTCTGGATATTCTCTAGCTTCTGAATAGGATACTTTTCAGAACTGCTGCCTAACTATATCTCCCTCAACTTATACTTGTGAAGCTGATTTTTTGTACTGAGGTGCCAGAGTTTACATTTATCCCTAAAAAATGTTATCCGATTAGACTCAGCCCAGTGCTCCTAAGACCCTTTTGGATTCTAATTGTCACTCAGTGTGCTAACTGTTCTGCACTCCCCCAGATTTTGTGGAATCTACAAGTCTTATGAGCGGATTATCTATGCCTTCATCTAAGACATTGAACCCCCTGGAGACCCCCTGCCATAGTGAAGGTGAACCATTAACAATTACTTTTTGAGTCTAGCTATCCAAACAATTCTGAATCCATTTGGTTTCATTACTGCTAATCCATACTTCTCTGTCTCCTGGACAACAATAGTATGAGGCATTTACAAGAGTTTCGCTAAAATCTAGGTAAACTACAGCATGTCCCTCATCTACTAAAAATCCTGACAGAGAGAAATGAGATTAGTTTGGCACGACTTGTTCTTGATTCTTTGCAGATCACCACTTTACCTTTTCTAGGTGAGCGCAACAGTGGATAGAGGGCTGGGCCTAAAAGTCAATAAGACCTGAGGTCAAAACTGGCCTCAATCACTTACTAGCTGTATGACCCTGGGCAAGTCACTTAACCATCTTTGCCTCAGTTTCCTCCTCTGTAAAACGAAGTGGAGGAGGAAATGGCAAACCACTCCACTATCTTTACCAAGAAAACCCCAAATGGGGGCAGGAAGAGTCAGACATGACTGAAATGAATGAACAACAATAAAATTCTAGGTATTGGGCAACAATGTCATAACCGATCTTTTCTAGAATTAGCCCAAAAATCAAAATCAAGCTCAATAGCCTATAATTTGTAGCGTTTGTTTGCTTCTCTTTATTGAGAGTTTTCAGATTCTATTCTCTTCACTTTTGGAGAATTGGGACAATATTTGCCCTTATCTAATCCTGCAGTACTTCTGTTGTTCATGATCATTTGAATGTCCCTGAGAATGATTCAGAAATCATACGTGCCAGTTCTTTCAGGACCCAAGGATCGGGTCTATTTGGGGTGGGTCACTTGGCTGGGTGCCAGCTTACTATCTCCCTACTTCTCTTGATCATTATTCTCTATTTTTATTCTATTTATTCTGTTGTTTCCAACATAAAGAAAACAGAAACAGCATAATCAAGCAGCTCAGCCTTCTCCCTGCTGTCAGTCATGATAGTCCCATGTACCGTAAGCAAAGGTCTGACCATCCTTTCATTCTTCTTTTGCCCTATTTTACAGGACTAGGCCACACTTGACCATCTTTTGTTTTCTTCTGTTGCTTCCCTCTTTTGTATATTTCCTTTCAAAATATAACTTTTGAATGAGTCTCCTGTGCGTCCACATTATTCTCTTCAGATAAATACCATCAATGAGAGATGTAATAAAAGCAATGGGAGCAGAATGGGATGATGGACTCAATCTTGAAGGAGGGGGAAGTGAGAAAACAGAACAGGGGAATGAGTGGAAAGAGAAAAAATACTCAAGTATCAGTCTAGATAACTGGATAACAATTAGAATGGTTGTACAGATGTTCTATTCACCCGGCAGGATGTCCTACACAAATAAAGAAATATAAGGTTTATCAAAATGTAATAGCAAGGATAGAGCATTGACCGACAATTGGGAGGAGGAGAATCAAGAGAAGAGGCCCAGGGTAGGAGATGGCTCCTCAGCTGAGTTTGGAAATGGCTGAGCTGAGGAGGGTGTGCACACCAGCTCCACTTGATGCCAAAGATACACAGACTCCCCCAAAGTTACAAAGCAAAATGAACTCACTCCAGACTAAAACTTTCTCCTTTTTGCTATTCATTTATCTCCAGCTGTCTCAGGAACAACTCCCCTTAAGTCCTAAACAGAAAAGCAGGACACCTGTAAGCTTTAAAAACCACACAGCATGTGCCTGGAATAACAACAAATCCTCAGTAGACACTTTCACTGCTTGGCTAGGAGAGGTTGTTGTGAACTTAAATAAATTATGCACCCTGAAACTGAGAGACAGAGAAAGAGAAGGGGGAGAGGGAGGGGGAGAGAGAGGGGGTAAAGGGGAGGGAGGGAGGGAGAGGGAGAAAGAGGGAAAGAGACAGAGAGGGGGGAGGGGGAAGTAGGGGGACAAAGAGGGAGAGAGGAGAAGAGGAGAGGGAGAAAGAGGAAGAGAGGGAAAGAAGGAGACAGGAGAGACAGAGACACAGAGAAAGGAGAAAGATAACAGAAGGGTGAGAGATTCAAACTAGATGAAGGGGAGAAACTGATTTGATTTTTTTAATCATTTTCAGCTTGGCTAAGATCCATCTAAGATTTTTCCCCCTACAAATTAACAGTATAAAAGTCCCAGGCTGTGCTAACTCTAATTCGGAGCTATTTTGTGTTTGCTAAATGGAATGTGACAGGGATCTGAAACACTGACATACTATGGAAAATAATTAGTTGAGAACTAACTTGATAATTTTACCACTGAGAAGAATGAACGGAAATCAACCTTCACTTTAATTATGTGTAAAGAAGTATAATTACCTGCACAAGATAGTAATCAGGGAAATGAAAATACATTCCTCTGTTATCTGGGAGATAGCAAACCAGCTTGTTTAATCTGTTCACCTCTTGTATAGTAAAGATAGCAAATTAGTTACTATAATTCCACCAAAATCCATCCCAGAGTAAAGCTGAATAGGGGAAAAAAGAAAATTTAATGAACTTTTTTCTCACGTAATAATATATTAATTTCATGCCTCTAGGGAGTTCTGCCCAAAAAATGGAGCTAAGTACATTGGGGCAAGTCTCAAATTACCTGAGAACCCAGTCTAGACACAACAGTTGGGGTCATTAGGAAAATGGCAAGTTTTCTTACCCTCCCTTTATTACTGGTCTGGTCACCCACACCAGGCTGCATGGCTGTATAGAGTGTGGGACTTGGCATTCCAATCCTGCCCTTGATATGTCTTGGCTGGATAACAATCATGAGCATCCCTCTGAGTCTCTGGCAGCTCATGAATACTGAGCTGATCACCCAGCTCCCATGGCTATACCCTGGTACAAATGGGGCCCCATGTCTGCAGTATTTTCCTCCTCACCTCTGCTTCACAGAACCCAAAGATTCCTTTGGCATACAGCTCACTCAAGTATCATATCCAAAAGACTTTTCCTTATCTCCATCTTATTAGTGTGTGTTTCTCTCTCTCTCTCTCTCTCTCTCTCTCTCTCTCTCTCTCTCTTCCTCCCACTTCCCCACTTCCTTCCCTTTCACCCCTTCCTTTTCCATCTCCCCCTCCCCCTTCTCCCATAAATATTTCTGATGACTAGTTGATACTATATAATTACTTACCTGTATACATGTTATATTGCATTACAGAATGTAAGGTCTTTGAGGGGAGGGATTTTCTTTGTCCTCTCACACAAATTTAGCCTAGTCCCTTGCCCAGAGTAGGTACTTAATGTATGTTGTGAACTGAACTGTACTAACTATATTAGTTACACTGATGGTTTCTGATGAAAGGGTGTGACATTTCTGTATTTTATATGGGTCGGGCCTGTCTGCTTAGCAGCAGGACATTTCTGATACTAACTTCTAGTCAAACTCATAAACCTTGTTTTGGTTTACTACAGAAGAAAGATTCTGCATGAAATCCAATGATCTCACTACCTGGGAATGTATAGCCTGAAGAGATCAAAGACCAAAACGTCCCATGTCTACCACAATACGGACTTGCAGCACTCTTAGTAGAAGCAAAAAACTGAAAACAAAGTTGATGTCCACTGATTAGTGAATAGCACATGAAATTATGGCATATGGATGTGCCATAAAAATAACACATACGAATTAAGAGAAATATGGGAATCCATGTACTAAGAGCTAACTGAGAGCAAAGACAGCATGATCTGAAAAATCTACACAGCAACCATATTAATGCAAAGGAAAAGATCATTGAAAGACATCAGAACTCTGATCACTGTGCTAACAATCTTGAGTCCGGCCTGCTTCCCTCTGATTAGCTGAGAGGTGGTACAGCACAGGTGTAAACTGAGGCAGACACTATGAGACATGGCTAGCACACTGCTTTGTTTTGCTTTACTTCTTTATTATAAAGGTGATTTCTATTCAGGGGAAGGTATGAGGCTCAGCAATTTGGAAACACCGCCTATATTTTAAAAGAAGAACAATCAAATATTGTCAGAAAATAAAAATGTCTGCAAATGACAATGCTGGTAAGCTTCTGATTGCTCCATCTGCACAGCTCCTGGTGTACTTACTCCCCTTCTCCCCTGCCGACTGGGAAGTGCCATGGGAAAATGGGCACCTAGCTACCTTCGGTGATTTGTTTTCTGCCAACCTGTTCTTCAGCTCAGCCCAGGCACCAGCAGGGCAGATCCAGAAAGATGCCAGCAGGGCAGATCCAGAAAGATGCTAAGGGAAGGCCTTTCCATTGACAGAGCAGCTCTTATCAAAGACCCTGAGGTGGCAAGACCTTTCTTTCTTGAGTCTCTCATTCATGTCCTTATCTGTGCCCATCAGTGGTTAGATTATGAGATTTGACAAGATCACAGTCTGAGGAGAACCAGCTGTAGACAATGGGCTGTCTGGTATTATTTCATTCTCCACAGTATCTCATGATTTGTCTTGGATGACAGACTCTACAAAATAAAGCTGCATTTTATAATGAAAATACCTGAGGCCTAAAGTCACTGACAGAAATGAACTGACATATAAGACCCAATCAGATTTTCCTGGCAATTAGGTGAACTGACAACAGACTTAATCCATGATCTAATTAGAATCAGAAGGATTGTAGGGGCTGAGGAAGGTGGGTAGGGGGCAGCCAATGCTCCAACCAGTCTGAGGCACAAGGAAAAAGCCCTATCAGCCCTATCTGACCTAATGTCTTAGAGAATTTGGAGGAAAACCTACACAAGGAAAGAATGCAGGGGAAATCCAGGAGTGAGTGGTGCAAAAGGACAAAAGGCAGGACTGGCAGTAAGGGCATCAGTGGGGGTAACACTTTATAGAGTCTGGAAGGAACTGATGGAAAGGCAGGGGGAGGGCAGGAATGGCTCTTGGGCATAGGGCAAGTAATCCTGGCCTAGTGGTAGCAAATACAATGTGATCAATCCTATATCAAGTCATGGAAACCACAAAGACAACTGAAAGGCCACACGTTCTTCTCCGGGTGCTAACTGCTGACACTTCCATAGCGCTTTAAAATTTGCCAAGTGCTTTTTATCCATCATCTCACTGAAGTCTCCCAACAACCATGGGAGAAGGGCATTTTTGTCCACACCTGTGATTTCTTTAGTGTCTGGGACTCCCACTGAGGAAAGTTCCTCTACCAAAACAAATCAGTGACTCGTCTTCAAGAGCTGCCTGAGATGCTACTGATATTATTACCCCCAAGAAACCAAAAGACTCAAGTGATGGGCCTGTGGTCACACAGCTAATATATGCCATCAATGAGATTCAAATTCATGTCTTCCTGATACCAGTCCCAATATTTTATGTACTACAGTGCCTTGTCTTTCTGATGGGCAAAACTATAACTAGGGTGGGGCAAATGGAACAAAGAGGAGTTTGGAAAAACAAAAAAAAGTCACTAGAGTATTCTGATGATTAGAATGCTGATGAGTTCACAGGACCACTGACTGAGAGCTGAAAGGAGCCTTAGAGATAATCTAGTCCAGCCTGTCCATTTTATGGAGGAGAAAACTGAGGCCCAGAGAGCCAAAATAGGTTGTTCAAGGTTATTCAGACAGTCAATTGCAGAGTCAGGGTTAGAATCAACGTTCCCTAGAAGCTTACAGATTGAGGAGAGGAAAATGCTATGTTATTTGGCCCCTGCCTTCTGGTTTCTCTTGAGGGCATCACCATGCTTATAGTCACCAAAGTTCCCGGCTTTGGAGGCAGCTTACATTCTTCCTTCTCCCTCATGCTCCATATCCAATATGTGGCCAAATCGTATCTATTTTACCTCACAACATAGCCTCTATTTATCATCTTCTCTTCACTTGCATGGCCACCATCTTAATTCAGACCCTGATTATTTCTTATCCCTAACCATTGGACAGATTTTTTTTTGCTTTTTTTTGGAGGGCGAGGACAGGGAAATTGGGGTTAAGTGACTTGCCCAAGATCACACACATGGCTAGTAAGTGTTAAGAGCCTGAGGCTGGATTTGAAGTCAGGTCCTCCTGACTCCAGGGCCGGTGCTCTATTCACTGCACCGCCTAGCCATCCCAATTGGACAGACTCTTAAATGGTCTTATAGATTCAGGGACACAGGAGAGCTCAGTCCAACAGAGGACAATTGTTGAATTTTCAGTGTGAGCATTTGCCCCTCAGAAATGGGGAAATGCTATAAATCAGGGCTTGATTTCTTGTCTTGTTGATTGTCTATACTTAAGAAGGTGATGAAGAAAATGTTAATGGTGTAAATTAAATAGAAAAGTGTATCATGGGTACATTTTTTCTTCCAAATCAGTTGTTAAACATTTCCCAGCACATTTCTGCCTGGCTCCTCAACTGATATTCGTAAAGCATATGTAACTCTGTCCCCTCACAGACAGGAGGCAGGGCCTAGACCTTCATATGCTTTGGGGATTTAAAGTTTTTACTCCTCCCCAGCCAAGGAATTAGATGGTGATGTAAACAGCAGATCTGGACTTGGAATGAACCAGGGAAAAGAAGAAAACCAGAGGTGGAAGGAAGAGAAGGGAGCAGGAAAAAGGCTGCACTTCATTCTCTGGGACAGGGCTGAGCTAAAGCAGACTGGAAGCCAGGACAGGGGCGCCTCTGATCAGACTGTGAGCCACTGGGCTCCCTCTGGGAGGCAAGCTTCATTGTGCTCTCTGGGCAGAATAGAGAGCAGCAGAGTCAAAGAAAGGCCCAAGAACCACTGGACTCTGTCTCCTTCCTTCCAGATAGAGATCGACTTCTAGAGATCACACACTGATGTGTGTTGTTGGGGATGTTGTCCTTTAGTTTGATTCATCTGGATGGACAGAGTTCATTATCCATTGTCTTACTGAGTAGATGTGTAGGTAAGGTCGTGACTGCATGGATGGGCAGCTTTGCTTTCACTGGGACTCTCCAATTCTGGACCTCCCTGGAGGCCGCACCACAGTTTCCTTTTATGAACGACACTATAACTCTGCCAAGAAGAATTCTAAAGCTTCAACTCCAGGTTTACTTCAATTTTCCCAGGAAGAGTAAGATTAGAACCATTGTGAGCAAGAGTCTCACAGGCAAAAGCTCACCTGACAAGAAAAAGTGCTAGGAGGGACTAGAGAGGAAAGTCCCTTCTCTGAGCCTGCCCCAGGAGGCGGGTAAAGTAGCAGTAGTAATAGTAACAATGCCAACGACAACAACTACAAACAGGCCCTGGGCCCAAGCACTTTAGAGGGATGGTCTTATTTACTCCTCACAACCCTAGAAGGCAGGTGCTGTTAGGAGCCCCATTTTACAGATGAGGAAACCAAGGCAAACCAAGAATACATGACTTACCCACAGTCACCAAGCAAGTGTCTGAAGTCAAACTGGAATTGAGGTCTTCCTGTCGCCAGGCCCAGTGCTCTCCTACTGTGGTGCCTCCTAGATGGCCTGAGAAGGAAAAGGAGAGACCTAGTTTTACCCAGAGATCTGACCCCAAGGATACCCTGATCAACAAACTTTAGAAACTCTATTACCTTAAGGATAAATCAATCAATAAGCATTTATTAAGTTGTTCATGTATGCCAAGCACATGCTAAGTTAAGCTAGGGATACAAAGAAAGACAAAAACCAATCTCTGCCCTGGGAGTTTACATTCTAATGAGACAACATATATACATACAAAGTAGGGGGGTAACCTAAGAGAGACAAACAGTAGCACTTGGGGCTCAGGCAAGGCTTCCTGCAGAAGGTGGCAATTGAGCTGAATCTTGAAAGGAGCCAGAGATTCTAAGAAGCAGAGGTGAGAAGGGAGAGCATCAAAGGCATCCTGTGCAAGCAAGGAGGCCTGGAAGGCAGGACTAGAGTGCGAAAAGAGGAGGAATGTGTAAGGAAAATGTAAAACCAAAAAGGGGCTGGGTTAGAAAGAGCAAAGGACTTTAGATGTGACCTGAAAAGCAGAGAAATGCAAGAAGCTGGCTACAGGTAATGATAAAACATTGTGTGTGTGTATGCATATGTATAAGTGTGTGTATGAGTATTTGTGAGTGTGTGTGCGTGTGTGTGTATGCATATGTGTAAGTGTGTGTATGAGTATTTGTGAGTGTGTGTACGTGTGTGTATTGTGAGAGTGTGTGTGTGTGTGTTTAGGTTGAGAGAGATGAGTGTTTTCAGTCAGCAATGAAAGAATCAGTAGACAGAAAATGCAGATGAGAAGAGAGGGCTGGTCTGAGGGAGAAGATGAGATCAAGGGAATGTGGAGAGGGGATAGTCTTGGCACAGAGATGGGTCACCTTGTCCTGTGAGATGGAAGTAAGGAATGATGATGGTGCAGGAAGGGGAGATGAGAAGAGAAGATAAAGCTAGCACCTAATAATCCTTCTTTTTCAGTGAAGTGTGAAGTAAGATCCTCACTTGAGAAAGTGAGGGAAATGATGCCACAGGAGCCTTGAGGGAAGAAGAAAGGTGTAGGGGAGCTGCTGTAGAAAGTAGGATAGAGGCTCAATTAAAGACCAGAATGAGTGCCTTGCTGGAGTGAGGACCAAGCTAAAATTAGGTAACTTCAATGTGAAATGAACCCAATTAGCCCAGTTTTGTGACTTCTTTCAGTTCCACACTTTAGCAGAATAGAAGTAATCAAGGTTGAGCTTTGGTAAGGTCTGAAAACAGACTCCTGAGCTTGGCATTGAAATCCCTCAACAGTCTGGATCCAGTTTAACTTCACAGGCACTCTTACTCCAGACAAACTAGCACATTTGCATCTTCCTGAATTTGACCTTCTATCCCCTCCTTCCATGCCTTTGCCCGGGCTATCCCCAGGCTATCCATCCCTCCTCCAACTCTGCCTCATGGAACCCTTACCTCCCCTCAAGGGTCAGCTCGTGTACCGCCTCCCAACAAGGCCCTCCATATTCTCTCTGGTTCTTAGGACTCTCCCCATCCTGCCCCCCCCCATATTACTTTGGATTTCCTTTACCAATATTTTGCATTTGCTTATCAGTACACATGGTGCATGTGTCTTCCCCCTATCAAATATAAGGTACTCGAAGGCAAGGACTGTTTTATTTTTGTCTCTGGATTCCTCAGCATCTAGCTCAATACCAGGTACATCTTACATACTTAATGGGTTGTTGAATAAATGAGCATGGCCAATTCTCAGGGACACTGAGCACCCTGGGAACAGTCAAGGGTGGATGGGACTATAAGGAGACAAGCACACTAGTGTATTGTTAGTGGAGCTGTGAATTAGTACAACCACTCCGGAAAGCAATTTGGAAAGTGGTTAATATGTCAATCTCCTTTGGCTTGGATCAGTGGTTCTCAACCTGTGGGTCATGTTCAATTTGTAACGATGAAATCACATCCTGCATATCAGATATTTCATTACAATTCATAACAGTAGCAAAATTACAGTTATGAAGTAGCAACGAAAATCATTTTATGGTTTGGGGTCACCACAACATGAGGAACTGAATTAAAGGGTCACAGCATTAGGAAGGTTGAGGTTTGGCGTTTTTTTTTTCGAGATACTCAAATATAGTACTTGAATCGTAGGTAAGTGTAAAATATACTTCATCTCCTTGATGCAGGTTCTCCCTCCAGTGATGTAGATAATAACTTTCGTGCCTTTCCACCTTGTGCATATTTTGTCCATGTCCTTACATAAATCCTCCAAAAAGGTTCTACTCAATGCATAAGAAGCCTTCCTATGATTCAGTGGATACCAAGGTAGCCCTCGGGCGGCCGATCTGTTATCTCTTATTTTTCTCCCTATGGTTATTGATCACATATCTTGTGCTCACCTATTTCTAACTCAGATCAATGCATTAACCGGTTTTAAATCAACTGACAAACTGATGACATCTGATAGCATATGACATGATATATGACATGATCAGGAGAGCATATGCTTCATTTTGCATCTATAGTCCTTACCATCAGTCCTAAGGATTGGAGACATGTAATTCACCAATGAAAAATTCTAACAATGAGATAACATGCCAAAACTTGTGGGTGCAGCCAAAATATCACTGAATCTAGTTACGGAAGCAAAAAAAAAACCCTAAAAAGCAAAGAATCAAAACCCACAAAATAAACATAAAAATTAAAATCCTGAAAATCAAGGACAGATAAAATTGGGTAAGAAAATCATTGAATTAATACACTAGGAATTATTTTTAAAAAACTAATAAAAAGACAATCCAATAGCTAATTTTATAATTTTAAAAATCAGAGGAAAAGCAAATTACCAAAGTAAAAAAGTAAGAAATGAATCAAAACCCACAAAATAAATATAAAAATTAAAATCCTGAAAACCAAGGACAGATAAAATAAAGAAAATCATTGAATTAATAAATAAACTAGGAATTATTTTTAAAAACTAAAAAAAAGATAATCCAATAGCTAACTTGATATTTTTAAAAATCAGAGGAAAAGCAAATTACCAAAGTAAAAAATAAAAAAGGAGAAATTACAGCATATGAAATAGAAAGAAAAGAAATTAAAAAATTATTCTGCCCAATTGAATGTAGACAAAACTATTAAAAGAATTAAATACTAACAAAAATATTTTTTAAACCCAGATTAATGATATAGTAAAGATAATTTAAACAACCCAAACTTAGGTAGAAAAACTGAGCAAGTCATAAAAGAACTCTCAAAGGGAAAAAAAGACAGATTTATAAAAGTGAATCTGATCAAACATTCAAAGAACATTTAACTCCAAGCTACAATTTTTTTTCAAGAATAGAGAAAGATGGTATCCGATTAAGCTCCTACTATAAAACAAATATGTTCCTGATACCTAAATTGAGACCATCTTTGCGAGTTCCCTTTCCTTCACCTTCAAACCCTTTGACAACATACCCCACTCTCTCCTCCTTTGGTGCAATCCCTGATAATGAGGTGGTCCTTCTCCTTGCCAAGGTCAATCCCTCCAGGCTTTAGCACAGTGCCTCAGAGTAGATGATTCAGAAATACCAGACTGATCCCATTCCTTTCCCTCTTCTCCAGCAGACTGCCCCTTCCCTTTTATTAAGTGCAGATCTGATAAAGTCTCTTCCCTCCTCAGTAAACTCAAGGGCTCCCTGTTGGTTCTAAGATAGAACAGAAGCTTCTCCCTTAGGCTTTTAAAACCCTTCACAATTTGTCCTCCATCTATCTTTTTAGGCTCACTCTATTAGTCGCTTTCTTGCACAGAACAGTATGGACAAACTGGCCTTTTCCCTGTTACTTACACACAGCAACTTATCTCCCAGTGCCATGCCTTTACCCTGGCCATCCCCTACATGTGAAACATACTTCCTCAACTCTGTCTCAGGGAATCCCTCTCTTACTTCAAGACTCAGCTCAGGAACCAGCTTCTACATGAACCTTTTCCTCATCCCATCAACTACTAGTACCCTCCCTCCCTAACTACCTTGCATCTGTTTTGTATTCATTCCATACATATGTGCATAGATATGTTTCACACAATAGAATGTGAACTCCCTGATGGTAGGAATGGGTTCATTTTTTTGTCCCTTTGTCCCCAGCACCCAGGAAGTATCCAGTATGGAAGCACCCAACAGACGCGTAGAGGTCGATTTGTTGGTTGGCTGATCTTCCTATGCAAGAATCTTGAAGATCTGTAAACTAAAGGTGTCATGCTCCATGCTGCCATATCTGTCTGCTTAGCAAAGAGATGTAATATTTGTTGCTGAAGGCTTCTAGGCTCTTCTGTTCTCTTACTGTATGGCAACTGACTGCTAACCCCCCCTTAGGAAATGGCCACAATCTGTATCAAGATATTTTCTTTTATCCAGCTTTGGGCACAGCTAGCTTGTTTAAACAACACAAGTTTAGGTTGCTTCATGTCCGTGCCCTATGATCCAATTTTTATCCTTTCCCCTAATTTGGTATTGCTTCTGATCTTTCCCTAATAAGTTTTTGGTCTCACTGTAAAGAAACAGAACAAAGTCTACCAATTTCCTTACTCTTAGAATATAATCGATTTCGCTTTTTCTAATTTTAATTAGTGCTTCACATATCCAGGATCCTCCTGATTCTTTTCATGAGGAAAATCTTCATTATATTTAGGTGTGAGGCTCCATGTTGTTTTGTGATCCTCAACCAGAGCTGTGCTGGAGCTAGCTCTAACCAGCTGACTGTTCAATTTTCAATGCTGACATTGAAACTGTGAGCATTTACACCTCAGAAACCAGCAGTTCCTAAAACCCCAGTCTTGATTTATTGTTTTGTTGATTTTCTAATCTTAAGAAAGTACTCATAATCCAGATGAATCTTAAAAGTGTGCTTGTATACTCCCCCACCCCTACCCAGAGAGCCCTCTTGTGAAACATTCCCCAGCACACCGCTGAATTGCTCTTTCAACATTGCTCGAACAGGAATACAGGACAAGGCTCAAGGGACGATGTCATCACCAGACTAGAGTCCTAGTGACTGTAGACTGATAAGAGTAGGAATAACTGGCCTTTATGTAGCACCTTGAAAAGTTTGCCAAGTGTTTTATATTCAGTCTCTCCTCGAAACTTCCCAGCACCTCTGTCCTGATCCCCAGCCTATAGCAGATTTTTCACTTCACCACTGTTCCCTATTCCTACCTTTACAGCCAAGTCACTGAGTATCAGGCTATATTTTGATACCATTGGATGGGTCTTATTGAGTTCTTTGTACAATTATTCCACACCCTCATTGTCTGTAATAGATGTCAATCTGTATTAGATGTCAATCTGTAATAGATGGCAATCTGTAATAGATGGCAATCTGTAATAGATGGCAATGCACAAGTTTTCACTCCAATCAGAGTCCTGCTTTTGCTTAGATTAATCCTAAGTACTACAGTATAAGGTGACCAGTGTCTCATGAAATACTATTTGTTGTTGCATTTAGGGCCCGGATAAAACTGACTTCAGGACTTCTTTCCTTCGTACCTCAAGGCACAAACTCAGAGCCATTTCACTTCCACATAGCTGCAATACTGCAAAGATGCTGTCTCTCCAGCTGGATGTTAGCTCATCTGCCATCGGGCAGGGTTCACATTAAGAACAGTAGCACTTAAGTTAATGCTTAAAGGAGTTTCCAAATGTGCACAGTCCTAAAGACCTGCTCCGTGCCGGGGGGGGGGGGGGGGGTGGGGTGGTCCTGCCTCTAAGCCACTGTGAGTACAGAAGGAAGCAGTGGGGGAGTGGGAAGGAAGTTTTAGCACTAAGGGCCATTTAGTCATTTTTGTTTATGGGTTGTCATGGCCACCAGACTCATCAGTGAGTGGAGAGTCCTTTTCATGATGAGTCTCTTTGTATTTAGTCTGTCTCCAGCACCATACTGAAAGTTTTTCTAGCACACTAGAACACGTCAGAATTTATATTCCATTGGTCTATCTAGTCTTTCAGAATCCAGAGCAAATTATAAAATTTATTATCTATACTAATACAGATCCTAATGAGACTCCAGTAGGAACAGGCTGTGGGAAGCTTATGGGGACCTTTCCCTATCCCTCCAAAACCATCACTTGGATTCCAACAGGCACTTGGCCCTCTTTTCTAGAATCCCCCTTGCCCAGCTCATACCACACACTAGAATCCCTTGTCTGACTAGATGCTGTTTTCCTTCACTCCCCTCCCCCGCCCCCCAGAGAAAATCATGAGTCCTGCTCCTCATCACTAGCCCCTTTCTATCAGTCATTTGTCAGGGACCTGCTACTTGGATGAGTAGATGGTCACTAACTACAGCGCCTTTGATTCAATGGTATGAGAGCCTTCCAACCTGCCCGGACCCTGTTCTCTAATGTCCATTGGGCTTTACTGTCTTTGCTGTAGCTCTGTTTTCTGGCCACATCATTCTCTGGTCTGCCACTGCACCCTAAGGATGACTTCAGTTGTCTGTCGTCTACTAGGAAGCTGCACTCTAAGCGCCACTGGATCATTCCATCTTCCCCAGGGTAGAGGCCCCTTCATGTGCCCTCTTTGCAATGAGGGTATAAACTCCTAATGAGCAGGGAAAATCTCATTGTCCTATTTGTATTTTCAGTACTTAGTCCATATTTGGAACACAGTAGGAACTTAATGCTTTCCCATTCCAGTCTTTTTAAACCGTCCTTTTTATTATGGATTCAACAATCTACAATAGACATAAACATTTCAAAAGACAAAGCAAGAAAGAACTGTAACAAGCTAGCATAAAAGCCATAGTCACCAAGTTCTGAAGAGCTCAGCCTATCTGGGGATCCTTTCAGGTTCATAAACAATACTGGCTTTGACAATGTAATGATCCTATTTGCTTCTAACCATTCCAATGATGTTGAAACACTGAAAATACAAAGATCTGGGAGGACATCAGCAGACCGCAGGTTCCAAGGCATATGTCAACATTTTCCCATGTGCTTCATTTTGTTCAGAAAATAATTTTCTCCTACATACATCTTTCCTTCTTAATTCTGAGTTTGGTTCCCTAAAGTGTAATATTGATTACTACCTTATATTAAACTGATACTCCACTAGCAGAATTGGATGAATGGCTTGATGAACTCTTTGGAAAAATACTAAGCAGATGAAAACAGATGTAAAATTTCATATCTAAAGCAGGAAGACAATGAAGCTCAATATGACTACTACATTCTGCCCTAGACTTCATAGTTTCAGATGAGCATTGACAGTTTTCATTCAGGGGAGATATCAATGACCTCAAAATAGAAAAAAAAGAATAGAAAAGAAAGGATTATATAAGATAATCAGAAAAACCCTCATTAATCTGGAGAAAATATGTAAAGTTGTAATGTTAAGTTTATTTTCAAAGGTCCAAGAAAAAAATGTTTTGCATGGGGGACCTGTATTTTTTCTTTTCCAACTTTAAAATGGTAGAACTGGGCTGAAAATAACAGGTGTGGGATTAAGTGACTTGCCCAAGGTCACACAGCTAGTAAGTGTCAAGTGTCTGAGGCTGAACTCGGATTGTCCTGATTCCAGGGGCAGTACTTTATCCACATGCCCCCTACATGTAACTCTCTTAAGGGTTTATTACCAAAAAAAATCTCAGTAGCAAGGTACTGGATTTTTATTACCAAAAAAAATCTCAGTAGCAAGGTACTGGATTTAGAGTCAAAGATTCTGGGTTTGCATCCCAATTCTGACACTTTCTACTTATGTAACCTTGGTAAAGTCACTTTCTCTATCTGTTTCTCAGTTTCCTCATCTGAAAAACAACAGGGATGGCCTAGATCTTGTACTTCTAAGCACTATACTTCTTCAATTGTATATTTGTAAATTGTACTCACGATATATGTCTTTCATAAAGGATTTGAAAGAGAATTAGAAAACATAAAAAGATCTGAATAAGGCAAAAGGCCAACAGTAATGAAACTTCATCAGAAAACTTCACAATCTACATTTGAAATTGCTTTTTCCATTTGTCACTTGCAGGCTACTAAGTAGTAAGAGAGAGTAATGATGTCCTTTTTTATCTTCTCCCATAAGATTTCCATAAGGAACATCAATGGTGTATTGTAATAATGCTGGCCTTAGTACCATTTCACCCATCATAGGGATGGCATTGCAGGGTGTTAAGATGATTAGATAAGGTTATGAACCTTAATTTAGTAATAACATGATAATGACACAAGAGATATTACAAAAGGAGAAGGAGGAGGTTCTGAGACATTGCAATATGAGAAAAAGGTTACATCTAAGGCAGCAACTAACCTTCTTTATTTAGCTTTTTGTTTTTTCTCATCAGGAGATAAGTCAGTTAAAAAGATGTCAAGGAAGCAGACACAGCAGCACCAGACCTATAAGGTGAGAGCAGTGCTAAGGTGCAAAACAGATCATTTTGATTATTTTAAATTAAAATGTTCTTGTGCAAATAAAACCTCTGCAGCCAAGAATAGAAGGAATGCAGAAAACTGGGGGGAAACAACTCTCATAAATAATATCTGAGATACAATATCATTGGGTTGGAATATTGCTGTGGTAAAAGAAATGATGAGCTGTTCGATTTAGGAAAACATGGAAAGACTTGGACTTCTGAAGGAAGATGTCATCCACCCTCAGAGAAACAGACGACAAAGGGGAATAAGTACAGTTCAGTCTTACATACATTGTGTACAAGTGTATATATGTGTATGTTTATAGATATCTGTGATTAGAAATGTCTATGTGAGCTTAACTGTTGTCTTCTTTGGGGGCAAGAGGGAGGGGAAAAGTAAAAGAAAATGTGCATATGAGAGAATAAAAGAAAACCAACAAGGAAGCAAAGAAAGGCTAGACAGCTCAGAAAACAATGGGGGGTATTTATTATATAGGTTTTCTTGAAATGGAAATGTATTGTTTTGTACTGAATCCTCTCATAGGTTCTGCTGTACATGGCAATGCTTTCCCCCCTTTTCTCATTTTGTATTTGAGTTTAAAATAGATTTTTCAAATTTAACAAAAACAGAGATAAGTCAGGTGCATTACCATGAGTGACCATACAACTATAACTACAGCTTAAACTGTATTTGCTGGGTAGTTACCATGTTCATACTATTAAATAATGCACTCTATTTGATTATAATTAAATAGCTAACATGTTTTAGTGATCATCTCACTGCACACAGAGGTGGGTTCCTCTGTGTAATACAAACAGAAAATGAGTCAAGGTAGTTTCCAGCAGGGAGGGAGCTTAGAAGGCTTAGTACACCCCCGTTTTACAAATGGAGAAACTGAGGACCAGTTTTCATACTGGTAATGACCAGAACACATACTCTGCTCTCCCTTTCTCACGGAATTTTTGTAACCCTTAAAACAACATATCAAAATGAATCCCTACTATTGTTGTGATGACCGATCACAGAGAAGAGAAAAACTTGTCAGATACAATATAGACTTGAAAGCACACCTGAAATACATGAAGGGATTTGGTAAGGAAATGAAGAAGCATATCTGAATAAAGTATTACAGAATTAAGATCTTGGGAAGTTGGCATCAAAATGTCATCTTTGATGATGTTTTTCCATGAATTTCCAACCATACTGCATCACCAAGAGAAGGCTGGTGCTAAAAAGGATGTGGGTTTTTTGGTTGTTGGGGCTGTTTTGGGTTTTGGTTTTTTGTTTGTTTTGGTCAGAGGGGTGGCTTAGTGTAGAGGACCACAGGCCAGTGAGACTCTGACCCTGATGGCTGAACAAGCCCTCTCAGGTGTTTGGCCTGCTGATGGGCCTGGATCTGTTCCCCATTCCCCAGGAAAGAGCTCAACCACACAGGTGTGAGGACTAGGCCCTCAAGATAAGGATGGCATTGACACCCACAGCCTGGGAACAGAGAAGTGTGCAATGTCCTTGGGGGAAAACATAAGGGAGGAGGATTGTGGCTCTGTAAAGCTTGTGCTTGGAAGAATAAACATTGGCTCTCTATTTTCACCATGCTGAGAGTCCCATCTCTCTTTATGCACCCACTCCCAACCTCTGGGTCAGTGATTCTTTCTCAGCCCTGCTTGGGGATGGCAGGGCTCCCACACTTCATCAGTTCTGCGCATGGATGGCAGGGTTCCCCATGACTGGCTCCCCACAGCCTAGAGTCACTGACAACACTAATTTCCTAAATGCAGTCTAGCCTGCTGTCCTACTCCTATTCAATTCTAGCCCCCAACTTACTGTCCATCTGTAGTGCCTGTTCAAAATATATGGACCAACTCAATAGGCTACTCATCAAAGTGCACATCACTCTTGTGATGGTCTCGCCACTTCCGCTTGAACCCTACCCCCCTTTTCCCCATGGCTGGCTAGGCTGATCTCTGTTAAGTGGCCATGTATCTCAGTGAGAAGGCTCTCCAGTGTGCTGGGGCTGCTGGAGGAACTCACCACTCACAGGCAATTTCAATTTCACTCTCATTGTCTGTGAAAGCAGCAAACAATTTTGGTGATTATATGTCTCCGGGTCATCTATTAATATTTGATAGTAATAATCAGAATATATTTGAACAAAGTTATCTTCATTGCTGCAATTATTAATCTTGTATGATCTTGACATATGTATGGGAAACACCTCACTGGCTGGATTTGGAATTATTGGGTCAAATACTTTAAAAGAAAAACAAAAAACCAATACAGCACATCTTACATTCTCTATACTTTTCTATCAATTGTGTGACTCTAAAGATACAACCTCCCTAGATAATCCTCTGGAAAAGCCTGCCTGTTCCTTTTCCTTCAGTAGGCAATATGCCATTTGGTCCATACATGTTTAAGTATTGATACTAATTTATTTTCGATGGTACCTTTCAGAAAAAAGTCATTTCCCTGCATATCTGTTTTAATCAAGTATATTTTTCTGGTTGCCTCTTCAGAGAGCATGTTTGCTACTCCTACTTTTTTTGAGTTCAGCTGAAGCACAACTGATTTGGCTCCTGCCCCTTATTTTAACTCTTTATAAGTCAGAATGTTTCCTGTAAAGACCACATTGTTCGATTCTGCTTTCAAATCCAGTCTCCCTTCTCGTGCTTTCATCACTGATACCCTCCATATATGCACAGATCACTCTTTTAAAGAATTTATGGAGATGAGAAAGTAGGCATGTAGACCAATAGCTGCTTTCATTCTCCTGGTCACCTTTGTTTGACATTGGTCTGATTCAGGATGTTTGCAATTATTTTGTTATGCTCTCTTATTTGAAAAAGCTCCTTAAGAAACTCTAAGGACTATTCATTTTCCAGAAAAATATGATGACATAGGAGACTGACCCAAATATCTGAGATCAAAAACCACTTCCCAACATAAAAGTGGTCAGAAGAGATAGACAGACAGATAGATAGATACTTAGCCATGATGTCTGCAAAAAAGAGTTGCCAACTATCAGCAAACATATTAAAAGAATACTTCAAACCACTAAGAGACTTACAAACTAAAATCACTCTGCAATTTCACCTCGCACCCAGAAAATTAAATTGGTCAAAGTGATCAAAGAGAAATAATCTATTCAGGTCAGGTCAGGTCAGGTCAATTCACTTCAGTTCACATCAATTCAGTCAGTATAATTCAATTCTGACACTTCAGTTCAATTTAGCCAATTCAGTTCAGTACAATTAGATAGGAAGACCTAGTTTCGAATCCCACTTTGGACACTTATTAGCTATGTGACCCTGGGCAAGTGATTTCACCTCCATATGCCTTGGGCCACCCCTTAGGTCTTAAGTGCTAAGTCATAGACAAGATGGGCTGTTGTTGAAGGTAGCAATCATACCACAAGTTCCCCATCATGACAGAACACAATCTTTTGTGTAGTTGCGTTGACCTCAGAATCTCATACTCAAAAGTGACTAAATGCATTTCAAATGGCCACAATGTTTGCACAACAACCCTGCCAAAGCAAGCGACATCAGACGATTTGACCAGTGGGGACAGTGAGTCACCAAGCCTCCTCCTGCTCTGTTTTGTACATTGAGAAGCAGTCAAGAGTACAGTTAAATCCATCTGCCTTTGCAACTCACTGTACCACAGTCAGACTGGAGTTCCCCTTAAAAATGAAGTCCAGTCCTAGAGACTGATTTCATTTGGCATAGCGACTCTCCATTACCGCTACCCATCATTCCTTCAACAAAGACTAGCCCACACATCTTTCTAGCATCTGGTAAATCACTGTCTTTGGCAAAGCTTATGAATTTCAGTAGCAATGCCCATTCCCTCCTTGTCCATAAGAAGTTGCTTTAGCAATAGGCCAAATAATGCAATCATTACAGAAATCAGTCTGTCTGGACTAAACTTGACAACTGTTTAATCTCCCTCTTGCAAAACTCCATAAACATGTAGGTTTTGGCTCGGTAAAAGGATAAATGAATCACTTGGAAGAAATAATTCTTTTGCATAAAGGGAAAATCTCTTCTGAAACAGATCTACTAGTGTAGGCAGAATATACAGTTTATGGGCTTTGAAAAAACTAAAGCATGCCTGGTTATTTATTTTTGTAATCTACAGGGTTTTCCCACGTTTATCTCCCTTCCTCCCATCCCTCATGGAGAGCTAAGTCCTGATCCTCTTCACAATTTTGTATATGAACTGTTGAATTTTGCATTACCACAATAAAATAAAACAATGAGGAAGTGTGTTGAGAGAGGTAGAGAAATGCAAGAGAGACAGAGAAGGGAGAGGAAAGGAGAAGAGAGAAAGAGAGAGAGAATGGAAAAGGTAAGAAAGGAAAAAAAAGAGATAAAGGAAAGAAAGGGAAGGAAGCAGAGGGAGGGGAAAAGAAATGGGATAGAGGCAAGGAGTGAAAGAAGGAAAGAACTAAGAGAACACAATTTATTTGAGGAGAAAATTGGTCTCCTCAGGCTTTGTAGCATACAATTTTGAATTTGAGAAGCACAGTATCATCCATTAATTTCTTGATGAAAGAAATGTATCACTTGTAAACATTTCCAGAAGTGCCTGTGTAGTTATGAGTAAAAGATTTGCCAGATACACAAATAAAGACAAATTACTTGAATAACACAGGCATCCTGTATTTCAAATGCCAGCAGCTGGCCACTTACTAAAATCCTTATCTCCTTAAAATCTCAGGAAGATTCAAGTTTTCCTCCTATGGAGTTTCAGGGGTTCGTTTTTGTAGTCTGGCCGAAAGCACCAGTCTTTCTCCCAACCAACCCAGCAGGCTTAAAAGGACAAAAGAATGAGTTCTTCCTCTGTGCAGCAGGGCTTCCAGAGAGTTCCAACCCAGAGGAGTATTTCCCACTATGAATAAACTCCCAGTTGTACATGAAACTAAACTAACCTCTTCTGGTAGCTGAGAAGTGACATCATTTGTGACAATAGCGGGGTACTTCCATGTCACAGGCTGAAAAAGAACTTCTCTCCTACTTTAATTAAGTGAACACTTCTCCAGTGCCATGGCTTTCCTCTACATGACTGCATGGTATTCTGCAGTACGTAGGAAGCAGTCAGATTGCTTCTTTAAATGGAAACCTGACTTGGGAGATGGCATGGGAAGATGTTTTCTGGTTCTTGAGTTCATCTTTTCTTTTCAGGTCAAAGGACAGAAAGGCTCAGCTGCCTACACAGTACACTAAGGAAAAGTTGGGAAGCATAGGAAGAGGGTCCCTAGCTTCCTTTGAGCTTCTTTTGCATACACAATACTAGCCTTGCAAAGAAGTCCTAAAATCCTACAAATATGGTTGCAAACAGAAATGGAAATATGGTTGGCCAGTAAAAATAGTTCATCAGTCTTTCATGTAATTATTGGCTCTATAGAAATGAGGGACTCTGAGCAATGCAGAATTGACTGCACATTTCCTATCCTGATCAAAGTAGTGACCTGTTCACCACATCAGATAATTTAGGCTTCAGATGGAGGTATGTATAAGTCCATGAAGTGAAAGTTGGGTTAACTCGCATAGAAATAGCTGTCTCACTAGCAACTACTCACTAGAGTAGTCCTTAGAAGACTGGAGACCTGGTAGGCCCTAGGGTGAAAATCAGGACTCAGTGGAAGGGAAGAGAGCATCTTGTTTGTTATGAGCTCTTAAGTATGCTTGGTAGAGTGTGACATTGTCCATGGGGGCAAAATAAAGGCCTGCCTCATCTGACTTTTGCATAGGAGCTGTGGCCCCTTAATCCACAGACCTAGACATGAGCTGTATTCAGAGGTTTCCCGAGGGAACTACTAGTGGGCGCAAAATGACTCAAAGAGACATGGTCTGGGTGGGTGGGCCGCTCCAAAAGACAGAATCTAAGCTACGTATATCCAAAGTTTGAGGTTCTAAGTTATGAGTTACAAATTTTTATGACTCTGGAGATGTGTCTAGTATGCCTTTGCATGGCTAATATAAATGCCACAGAGATGCATTTTAGATTATTCAGGAGGTATGACTAAAAAAGAAAGAGACTGATTTTCTTCTATAGTCCATTAAATCATTCTTAGTAGTTTATGTTCATGACATGAATGGATGTCGCTCAGGGGGCATATAGTCGTTCATTCATGGCAGCAATACCACATGTGAGGAGCCTCTGGTCCAGAACCAATCTGGAGGGGAAGAGGGTTCACAGGTCCAAACGGGATAGATCCTTCAACTGTCAGTCCAGGCTACAAAAGTTCATAAAGGTAAAGTTAAAAACCATTAAGGACAAAGGTTCTTTATTCTGGTGACTTTGGGGTAGAAGGGAGAAGAAATACGGGAGTACTTCCATAGTCCCAACTTCGAATTCCTTTCCTGCAGAGGGAATATATCCTGTTTGGTCATTTAACTAAATGCATACCCATTCATGGATAGCATGGCCCTAGATCCATGAGAAGTGAAGACTTTCCAGAGAAAATGCCAAGCCTGGGTTAATTATGACTGGATGTTCCTTTATTTGGGAATACCAAGAGAGTTTAGCACACTCTTTGAGATCCTTCCCCTCAGAGCCCAGAGTCACTTAGACATCAGAAAGACCTTCTTAACATGACAAAACATACTTCTGCTACAACTTGAGGCTTTGAAAAGTTTTCTCAGGGCAAGCAGGCATTGCTCAGCTCCCTTTCCTTCCCAACAACCCTTAATAGCTTTTTTCATATTTTTTGTTTGGTTTTTTTTCCCCAGGTGAACACCTGCTTGTAAAATTGGGAGGCTAATAATGAAGCAAACTGAAATTAATAGCAGCTATACAAGTGCACAGGGGCATGCATAAATTACATGAGTCACAAAGAGCTAGAAGTCTTACAGTTCAGGTCTGTGGAAGAGTGTAATTGTCTCATCTTTCTAACGCCTGGAAGCTTAAAAGGGAATGGCAAATTGACTCCTGCTTCTCCTGGTACTCCTGGATTTTCACTAATAATAAGCTTCTCTGCACTGTCTTTCAACGGTTTCTTCTAGCTCCCGATTACAGCATTTAATTTTGTGTTATAGTTCCATATTTCTCTTTTCTCAGTGGAGCATTTAAAAACAACCAGAGCACTACTTAATAATTTGGATCATTTCTATTTTCAGAAAAGGCTCCCTGAAGGAAGAGGCCCTGATAACTCAACAGGTTGGTTGGAAAAGTGGCAGTGGCAATCGATGCCCTTTTCTTTGACAAGGATGTAGATCATCCATTTCACTTCACTCATTCATCTTTTAAACACTAAACAGCAATGTGCACCACCACTCAAAGGTGGCTGTGGTTACTGGCTATGCTATATACATACAGAGGCATGTGGGATTCTGCTACGTGACACATCTGGCTATCAGAAGGCCCCCAAATGTGATGTTAATGGATGCTCTATGAAAAAGAAAGGCCAGTCCAAACGTGCCAGTGGGAAGTGGGCTGCCTATACAGAGGTTTCTTTGAGAAGTCTATACACAGGCTTGAGACAAGTAAGCACCAGCTTTGTGGGCATGGAAATATCAATCTGAAATATCTACTAAAGTCAAGAACCGAACAAGGCATTTGGTTATAGTGTTCCATGTCTCAATGTCAACTTCACTTTCCTTTCTATCCTCTAGAATTTCTTTTATCAAACCCAATTTAAAGTCTAAACAAAATTACCAATGTAATAATCTATAATATATAAATATGTTCAGTATCTATGATTTTGTAATTGTACAGAATTCTTAGGGTGGATACCCTCTCTCCTAGAACAGATTACAAATCACCTCTGACTTAATAGATGAGTTACTATAATGACCTCAAGATCGATTTTAAAATGAAGGTCCATCTCTTTAATTCCAATATTCTTCCAGTGATCACGTATGGCTATGAGTCATAAAACACTGCTTACTCTCTTAGAAGAATTGAGGTTGAACATCACTGAAATAGCAATACAGACATTCATTGTGGCCATGAGTATATACTACAACATAGAACTCACAAAGAGTTATGAAGAAGAACTGGCACAAAGGATAGCATTAAAGAAATGTATGAACAAAAAAAATGGGCTAGCTATATGAAGAGAACCGAAGATAACGGGACACATGCTCCATCATTACTTTGTGATATCACTAGAACTCAAAGAAGCTATAAGAACATTGGTTGGAACTCCTGTGGTGAGCTTATAGGAAAATATGGACAAGGCTGGTCCAGGATGGGGAAGCATGGATGAGTTGTAATCCACATCACTGGAAGGACTGTCCTATCCAGGAAATCACAGAGCAATGGAGTGTTTAGAGAAGGAGTTGCAGACAACTACAAATAATCTACAAAATGACATAAAATTCAAAGCAGCTCCATAAACTCATTATACGATCACAATATCTCAGAAATTCTTAAAACACACACACACACACACAATATTTCTTTTAAATCATACGAACTGCTGAAGGTGAAGTTGAAACAGTGGCACTCAGGTTTTTCTGCTCTCGGGATAATGTTCTTGTCTCCCCCTTTGCTACTGAAAGGCTTTCCTCCAGGGGATGATTTTCTAACCAATTTACCAATTGTAAATGCCTTACACATTGAGATGCCTACTTTTCTACTTTTTCTTCAAAATACAGATTTGTCTGAAATCCTATTCTTCCTCAATTTCTGCTATTACTAGTCCATATTGTTTCTTAGGCTCCTTTGGGTCATCTTAACTCCATTTTTCTCCTCTTTAAAGTGCTCAGCACAGATTTAGAGGAAAAAAATCAAGTTCTCTTACTTTATGTTTAACTTTAGTAATAATTCAGTAAAGTTGCCCTATCTTCCTGGAATGTTATAAAGATCAATGAACTAGTATAACAAAGAACTTGGAATTTATCAAACAAAATAGGGCAAGAAAAAGGTATAAAACATTACAATTACCATTGAAATTCCATAGGATTAGACATAGGTTACTGATAAAAACTGGAGCTTCATAAGAAACCACCAATCATTTCCACCTGACCAATGTGTCCCTTGCTGAATATTTTCATCCACTTTGGAGAACACGCTACATTTTCTTCCTGTGCCTGAGGATAATAACATGCTTCTTCCTTCAGTTACACATTTTACTGAACAAATGATATCCAGACTGGATACAATGGTGCCATTTTCTACCAATCTTCATTTCAACTCGTTAAATATAGTGGTTCTAGGTACTGCGGACACAAAAAAAAAATCCCCAAACAAGGAACTTGTGCAACATGTATACTAACACATTTAAAAATCATATAGAAATTTGTTAAAGAGGAATAATAACCAGGGGAATTAGGGAAGGTCTTATGTAGTTAGGGGTATCTGAGCTATGCTTCGAAAGAAGTTAGGGATTCTAAGAGCCAAAAGTGAGGAGAGAGTACATTGCAGACACAGGGGACAGCTTGAAGGTATATTGCCATGTGTAGTGAACAGAAAAGATAACTATGAAGTGCCTTCTATCCACTGACAGTATGGTACTTCGTGAGAAGTATTTCTCTGATGAGATGGGCATTCCACACAAGATCAGCATAGTGTCTGGCATATAAGAGTTTAAATTGCTTGTTGATCTGAGGTACCACCACATACCCATTAGACTGACTGACATGACAAAAAAAAGAGAAAGTGACAAGTGCTGCATGAGATGTAGAAAAAAACAGATACATTAAAGAACTGTTGGTAGAGCCGTGAACTGGTCCAACCATTCGAAACTGTCCCCCTCAAAGCTAAAAACTGCATAGCCTTTGATCTATCAATACCACTACTAAGTCTGCATCCCAAAGGGATCAAAGAAAAAGTGAAAGGACCAATATATACAAAAATATTTCTAGCAGCTCTTTTCTGGTGGCAAAGTATTAGAAACTGAGGGGATGTCCATCAACTGGCAGTGGCTGAACAAGTGTACTGTATAGCACAACAGTACTGTGCCATAAAAAATGATGAAAAGGATAATTTCAGAAAAACCTGCAAAGTCCTATATGATCTGATGCAAAGTGAGGAAAGCAGAATCAAGAGAAGACTGTATACAATAAGAGTACTATTCTAACAGTAATCAATTGTAAAAGACTCGGCTACTCTGGTCAATACAATGATCCACAACAACTCCAAAGGACTCAAGATGAAAAATGCTCTCCATCTCCTGAGAGAGAACTGACGAACTCTGAGTGCACAGCTTTTTGTCACTTTCTGTAATTTTTCCGGAACATGGCTAATGTGGAAATGTATTTTACATGACTTCATACATATAATGAATATTGGATTTCTTGCCTTCTCAAAGGGTGACGGAGGGAATTTGGAACAGAAAATATATATTTGCTGACTCAACACACAGTTGAGCAACCACATCAAAGTTTGCTGTAAGCATATCTTATCTCTACACACCCCAGACTATGGAGGAGCACAGGTACAGGGATGAACAGCTATATCATTTTCAGGTTCCATTATGAATGGATTACGTGAGCCAATACTAATGAATACACCTTAAAGGTATGTAATCAGACATTTTAGAAATGTTGAAAGCAAGAAGTAAAGTTAAAAGTGCTTGAAGAACCTGTGTTTAAATCTTAAACTTCACATGATTTTATCCTTGACTTGTATTGTATACACCCACATTTGCAACTAAATTCAGCGAATGGTAGTTTACTATACAGTGAGTGACAGACAGACCATCTGACAGTAAAGTTTCTGTTGGACTAAATTTAGCATGCTGACTTTCTTCTTTTTCCTCCCCTCTGAACACCTTAAGGCAAATTAAATCAAAAGAAAAATGTGACTCACTGATCAAAACATTTATATAATTTGTTACTGTCCATGTCTCTCCTACCTGCCTAAGAATGGCAAGCCCTTCCACAAAGAGAAGTTAAAACAAAGACTATAATTTCTCCATTTGCCATTGATCCGATCTCCACTGGATTGTTTTTACTAGATCGGAAATGGAATGTCTAGGTACTGGGGATACAAAAAAAAAATCCCAAAATGGAATGGCAAACAGCCACCATCCTCTTTGAGAAGGTATGCGTGCAGTCCTGAGAAGCTCTCGGCAGCAGACGTATCAGAGTTTGCGTCACTTCTGGTTCTTTTGAAGGAGGATTCAACGGTTAACCGTTCTTTTTTATTTCTTGCTTCTAGTCTGGATTGTGTCTCTCCCATACCCTGGAATAGATTCATGAAAAAAGGAAGCAGTCTCTAGGCATCCATTTATTATAAATGACTCTTCATTTCTGCTTTCCATAGATTTCCCCCCTCCCCAGTTCAAGACAATTCTCTAAGATATTAATAGACTTCAGTAATTCCTGGAAAGTTGTTATCTGGTTTCCTTTCTGAATCTTGATTTTTTTTCCTTCCTCCAAATAAATGAGCAATATTCATGTCTAACTCAATGCACTGGGGAGGGCCATTTACTGTTCTGCTCCCAAGCATTTCTAACACAACTACTATTATTATTTCTTTGAGTTAAGAGAATCTCTTGAGATTACTAGTTTAACCAATAAGCAAACCTTACGATAATATTTCACTGTCTCCTATGACAATGCAAACTGAATGCCATTCCAGGATCCCAAACCTGAAAGGTCCTTTTCTCCAATCTCCCTCCCCCTTTGCTACCCAATTGAAAGATATTTAAAGTGATTTATTTGAAGAAGCACTTAGGAGGAAAGAGGGCAAGCATTTAATATACATCATGGGATTCAGCACTGTATGCCTCACTATATCTTAGTAAAACATATTTTGACATAATTGGTGGTATTGGAAAACTTCCCAGATGTATACACGGCAGAGTCATAAGTAGAAATCATTTTCATTTGGGGCAAAACATATTAGGAAATGGGGAGGTATGGGAGAAGCAGCAGCCAAACTCTCACTTTGGAAAGACTTTTTAAAGGGGTAAGGCAACCCCATGAGAGGGCACCATATCAATCGGGCTAACATAGGACTATGAAGTGAGGCTCAGGGATGGCAGCTCCCCAGGTAAAAGGTCGAATTCTTTGGATGTTGGTTCCCTGGAGGAAACCCTTATCCAGCTATGGCTCTGTTATATCGGGACAATGAGGATAAAACTGAATTAGTGACACACAACTCAAAATCTCTCTTAAAACTTTTAATTCCACCCCATGCAAATATATTCACAGACATGGGGAAATAACCCACTGTATTCAGAATGTTCAAGTCCATCAGAAAGCACTGATTGATGGATGAAGAGTGAACGCAATTTGCAGCCATTGCTCACTCTAAAACAGAAGTAGTCCTCAGTCTAAAAGTCCCTGAACTGATTCGTCATCATCATAAGTGTTGACAATTAAATTGCTTCTTTCAGTTTGTTGTTTCCCAAGGAAAATACATATCAGTACTTCCATATTGGCATCATATCACCAACAATTGGCCAAAGGAATTTTACTAGGAAGAAAATCATCAAAGTATCAGGGAAAAAGAAAAAGAAAACAGAAGCCCCAAAGCCAGTAAGTGATAACCTCCTAGCAGAGGCAAAAGTGCCTTGCCATCATTCTCTTAAAAGGCTGAATTTATACTTGCATGGCTGAATGCTACCTACAGTCAATAGCTTATGATGCAAATGTGTGGGGAAGGGGCAGGGACATGGCTGCTTGGGATACGGTGGGTCTGGGGGGCAGTGAATAGGTTTTCTCTGAGTCAGTCTACATTCTAGTCCTGGCAAATTTTACAGTCAGTCTTCTAGCCCTGCTTTCTCCTTGATAAACCCTGTCCAAATAGATTCCTTTATATATTCATCTGGTGACAATATTAGCTGAAGACAGGAAGCACGATATTTTCAACATAAGGGACAATCTCACAGTGGTTGGTTTATCCTCATTTAGAGTAGCCAGATACTATGGCTAGCCGTGTTTCTCCTTTACGGGCTCTTGTCAATGATGTATGTACACTGCCTTATGACAATTTAAATTGGCAGGGAGAAGTTCCAGATACCTGGCTTCCCAGAGGAAGAGGCAAGCTCATAAAACTAAAAGCCTGACCAGGTTTATTAACCCAAATTATTTAGGGTTTCCAAATAATATATAACATTCTAGGAGACAATTTCTAGCTGGCTTCAGGAACAAGGAGCATTTACCCAGGGAAGCCACATTCCAGCTTCCTTTTAAACGCTTCAACTTCCCCTTCTTCCCCATGTCATTTCTCATTTCTCACTCAACACGCCATAGAGAACATTTCTTATCACCAATACTCATAGAGTTGAGAAGACAACTAGAGGTCTCTGATTTGATGCAACAAAAATGTTTAGGTGCTTTCTCTGGGCCAGGCTGATCTCTGCAGGAAGTGTATAGACAAGGACAAGGACAAGCATGGCTCATGTAACTTCCATTCTTTGGGGAGCATGCATGTGGACAGATAAGTAAAACGAAAGTCTAGATAAAGTAATGCAAGATCATTTCAAAAGGGCAAGGGCATTAACAAGTGTAGGGGGTGGGGGGTCGAGAGGAGAGAGATCAAGAAAGACCTCCTTTAAGAGATGGACCCTGAGCTGAGCCTAGAAAGGAAGCAAGGGATTTTAAGAGTCATAAGAAAAAGGATCTCAATTTGGGGTGGGCGGAAGAGGGAAGAGAAAACTGGGTCTCCCTTTCTTACTCAGCCCAGAAGCACATGGGCCATTCACTGGCCCACTTCTACAGCTGACTGGCCCAGCAGCTTTGCCCTGCTTCCTTTTCTGACCTGGCCGAACTCTCTTCTCCTTAGGCTCTCCCAAGGCCTTACCATACTGGTTCTGGACTTAGTGCTGATCCCCAGTGGTCTTTAGCCCAAGTTTAGCTCAGGATTCCTCCTCAGCAGTAGGGCATCTGGGTATCTACTGCCACTCCCAGCTCATGTCTCTAGTGGTTTCCCATGTTAACTGCAGCTGTTGCTTATACTGTCTTGGATCCTTCCTACTTGGCCTCGCCATGTAAATGATACTTGGGTTTCGACATGATCGAATGGGTAACCTGCCAGCGTACTGTGGCTCTGCATGCTGAGCTAGTTTACTTCTAAATAGAAACCACAAAATGTCAGAAGAGAGCATTTCATGCAGGTGCATCCCCAGAAAGGAGGCAGGGAATCTGGATGTTTATATGGTAACCTTCTGTCAAAAACACTTGCCTTCTGTTCTCCTTCCCTTGGCACAGAAGAGAAATTTGATTAAACAAACATTTAGTAAGTGCCTACTACATACATTGTGCAGTGCTGGATGCAATGGGGAGGAGGACTACAAAGGTGGAGCACTACCCCTAACCTCAAGGTGCTTGCAAATAGCAGGTGGGTAAGACTATTGGGCATCTAATTAAAACACGATGCAGGCGATGCTAAATGCATAGGAGAGTTGCAGAGATTGGTACAAAAGATTCAAAGAAAACTGAGAGCACCTGGAGCTGAGACGGGCTGGAGGGAGGACTATCAGGGAACATTTGAGGGATAAAGTAACACTTCAGTTGGGCCTTGAAGAAAGGGAAGATGAAGGAAGGAGAGAGCAAAGGAAAAAGTCATTTTAATTTGACTCAAAAGACTGGGATGTGAATCTGTGATATTCACCTTCATTTGAAGGACTCTAGGAAAATATCTCACCTCTCTGGGTCTGTTTCTTCATCTGGAATGTGCAGAGATCAGACTGATTTCTAAGGTCCCTGACAGCACTGAATCCTATGATTTCAATAGATGTTGAAGTAAAGCAAAATTGTTCATTTTCAGCAGTCTCTTGGGAGAGTTGAGGGATGGAGAAAGAGATGTGTAAGTTATCTGAATATAGGTGGTAATTGGAACTGTGAGAATATGCCATTAAGAGAGAGCTGCTGGGGTGGCACAGTGAATGGAGCATAAGCTCTAGAGTCAGGAGGATCTGACTTCAAATCTGGCCTCAGACACTTAACACAAAACTAGCCATGTGACCTTGGGCAAGTCACTTAACCCCAACTGCCCTACCTTTCCCCCTCTAAAAAGCAAAAAAAAAATGTTTGGGGTGGCTATGTGGCACAGTGAATAGAGCACCGGCCCTGGAGTCAGGAGGAGCTGAGTTCAAATTTGACCTCAGACACTTAACACTTACTAGCCATGTGACCTTGGGCAGAAGACTTAACCCCAATTGCCCTGCCTTCCTCCCTCCAAAAAAAATATAGAGAGCTGCTGAAGAGAAAAGGGTAAAGGGGAGAGGTAAGCACCTAGTAAATGTCAACTGTGTGATAAGTGCTTTACAAATCTTACCTCATTTGAGAAGAGGGCCAAGGCCTGAGTTCAAATTTTGGAAGTGGGAAGATGCAGAGGAGTCCTGTGAAGCATGTAAAGGGGCAATCAAAGTGGTAGGAGGAGAAGCCTAAGAGTCTTGTATCATAGAACCCAAGGGAACAGAAAGTAGAAAGGAGAGAGTAGTCCCCAGTATCAAATCCAGCAGAGTTCAAAGAGGATAAGGATTGAAAAAAGATCTTTGGATCTGGTTGTTAAAATGCTATTAGTGGTTTTTAGAAAAAGCAGTTTCAACAGAATAATGGAGATAGCGAAAGTTGAAGAGTGAATGGGTAATATGGAAGTGGAATCAGTGAATGGAAACTTTCTCTGATTTAGCAAAGAAATGAGAGACAGAGAGAAACAGAAACAGAGAGACAGAGACAGAGAAAATGAGACAGAGAGACAGAGAGAAGTAATGAAGGTAGCAGGGTCAAGGAAAGCATCTCTTCCCAACATCTTCATTCACACTACCACCATCCTAGTCTAGAACCTTGCTATCTCATGGATTACTACGACAGCATCCATACTCCTTTCTTTTACTCTCTCTTCTCTCCAATCTGCCATTCACACCACCACTGTCAAACGATCCTCCTTAAAAATCATTTTCATCAATTACAAACTCAAGAGTTGAAAGGGATGCCAAATGAACTCCTCTACAATAAGTGCTCATTCAAGATTCTCCCAGAGACCATTAGTGAATGAAAACTGGCTCCATGTGCATCCCCATACATACCATCCCCCTTCTAGACAGATCGAATCATCACAAAGCCTTTCCTTACATGGATATTCAATCAATCCCTTCTGCAATCTGACCCACTGCTCCAAGTTCATTAAAAACAGCAAAACTAATCCTTTTCTCATATGACTGGCCTTCAAATACCTGGGGACAGTTGTCAAGTTCTTTTCATATCTTATCTTCTCCAAACTAAATACCCTTAGTTTCTTCAACCAGTCATCAATGGATGTATATGACATTTTTCAAACAGTCATAGAACATCATAGGGAACATCACAGGGCACTGTCTTGGTCACCCTGCTCTGGATTCTTTCTAGACCAGGGTTCTTTATCTTTTTGTTGCTGCTGTAGATCACGTTAGCAGGCAGTCCGGTGAAACCCATGAACCCCTGGTCAAAACAATGGTATTAAGTAATTCAAAGAAATGCAAAATTTCAGTTAGAGTTGAGTAAAAACAGAAATGGATTTTATTGCCGTTCAAGATTGTGAACCCTTGGGGAGGCTAGGTGGTGCAGTGAATAGAGCACCAGCCCTGGAGTCAGGAGGACCTGAGTTCAAATCTGACCTCAGACACTTAACACAAAACTTAGCCATGTGACCTTGGGCAAGTCACTTAACCCCAATTGCCCTCCAAAAAACAAAACAAAAAAAAAAGATTGTGGATCCTCTGAAATTTATTCACTATCTTTACAATTTTTGTAAAATAAATACATTTATTTAATTTTTATTTAATTTTTAAATTTGTATTCCATTTTAATTTTATCTCATTTTAATTTATTTTACTTAATTATTAAATTTTATTTTAATTGTTCATTTAAAAATAATAAATAAATAAGGTTAAGAACCCCTGCTATGGTCAATGTCCTAAAAATGTGATAAAAACAATATTACAAAGATAATAAGACTAAGGCAAAGCACAGAATGTTCTGGATATCTCCATTATGAGCTATTATATAAAATATAAAATTCTCTGTTTGGCATCCAAAGCCCTTTACAAACTGCCCCAACTTACCTTTCCAGTCTCCCTTTATTCTCCCTTCTCTCTCCCACACTCCAGATGTACTGATTTTGGCTTCTTTGCTGGTCCTCAAGATACTCTGTATCCCAACTTCAAGCATATTCATTGGCTGTCTGAAATGCCTGGAATTCTCTCCCCCCTCTTCTCTACCTCCTAGCCTCTCTGGCTTCTTTGAAGTCCCAGCTAAAATGCCATTTTCTACAAGAAGATTTTCCTGATCATGCTTAAAATTAGTGCCTATCTATGAGATTATCTCCAATTGATCCTATCTATGTATCTATGCATCTATGTATCTCTCTATCTCTCTGTATCTATCTCTCCATCTCTCTATCTCTCTCTATCTCTACCTATCTCTCTATCTGTATCTATCTCCGTCTATTTATCTCTCTATCTGTATCTATCTCCATCCATCCATCCATCTATTCTTGTATCTATCTATCCTTCTATCATGTCTATCTGTCCATGCATCTATCTATCATCTATCTATATCTGTCTATCTGTCTTTCTATCTCCATCTATCTATCCTTCTATCTATCATGTCTATCTATCTATATATCTATCTATCTATCTGTATCTATCTCCATCTATCTCTCTATCTATCTGTTGTACATAGTTGTTTACATGTTATCTTTCCCATTAAACCTTAAAGTTCCTTGAGAACAAGACTGTCTTTCCCTTTCTTTGTATCTCCAGTACTTAGCACAGTGCCTCCTTACACACAGCAGGCACTTCATAAATACTTGTTGACTGACTGCCTATGCCTCTCTTAAGCAGCCTAAGCTGTTTGGCTGTCTGACAGCACTGTTAATTCATATTTAACTTGAAGTCCACCAAAACCTCCAGATAGTTTTCCTTTTTTAAATATTATTTTTATTGATACTCTTTCTTTTAAATCACCTTCATTTCTGAACATAATCCTCCCCACACCCCTACTAAATAAGTTCTCCCTTATAACAAAAAATTAAAACAGAAAAAATCAGTTTAACAAAACAAGTCAACACTTTGACCAAATCTAAGAATATATGCAATATTCCACAAATACAGTCTTCTACCTCTACAAAAAGGCGAAAGAAGTTCATTTTCTCAATTCTTCAGGTCCAAACTTAAGTCACTGTAATCATACAACAAAAATCATGGATTTTTTTATTGTTGTTTTTTTCCAATTAAACTGTTATGGTCTTCGTCTATATTTTTTCCTTGCTATTCCCAGTTCCTTCTGTATTTCTTCAGATTTCTCCCCATGCTTCTATTAATTTTTTACATTCACCATTTCTCACAGTGCAGCAATAATCTTCTATATCTAGATGCCACAATTTGTTCGGCCATTCTCCAACCAATGAGCATCCACTTTGTTTTCAGTTGTTTGCTCTCTTGAAACAAGTGTTGCTGTAAATATTTTGGTGTATATGTGACCTTTCTTTGTGTCTTTGGCCTCCTCAAGACACATATCTAGCAATGAGATTTCTGGGTCAGAGGGTATAGACCAGGGGTGAAGTACTTGAAGCCTCGAGGCCACATGTGGCTCTGTAGGTCCTCAAGTGTGGACCTCTGACTTAATCCAAACTTCATTTTGTTCTGTGAAGTTTCCATCAAAGGGCCACACTTGAGGACCTAGAGGGCCATATGTGACCTTGATTCTGCAGGTTCCCCACCCCTGGTATAGACATTTTAGTCACTGCTTTAGAATAATTCCAGATTGCTTTCCAGATTAGTTATGCCAGTTCATACCTCAACCTCCAGTATATTAAAGAGCCTGCATTTCCATAGTCCTCCATCATTGACTATTTCTATTTCTTGCCATCTTTCTTGCCAATTTGCTGGATGTGAGGTAAAGATTTAGTGTTGTTTAAATTCACATATTTCTTACAATAAGTGATTTAGAATCATCTTTAGTATGACAGTTAATAGTTGTCAGTTCTTTTAAGAATTATTTATTCTTGCCTTTGACCCACTGAAGAGCTAGCTCCTGGTCTTAAATGTTTGTATTAATTACCTGCATAGCTTAGGCATCAGACCCTAAGAACTTTGACGTATTTTCTCAGTTGACACTTTACCTTCTTACCTATCTGTATTAATTTTTGTTCTTGCAAAAGTTTTTCATTTTCAAATAATCAAAATTATCTTTTTCCTCTTTTAGGATAACCTGTCTCTTATTTGGTTAAGAACTCTCCCCTTAGCCATAGCCATGAAAGATTCCTGATCTTGTTCTCTTCTAATTTTTTATGGTATAACATTTCATATATTTAAATCACACATCAATCTGACCTTTGATCTAAACCTAATTTCTGCCAAAACTTTACAGTTTTTCCAGGAGTTCTGGCTGAATACTTATTTCCCCAAAAAATCATTTATTATATCAGCTTTACTGAACACTGGATTCTTCTAGATCTTCATCACAAGAATTGTTAACCATTATGTAGCAATGATACCCTCATCATGTACTTTTACTTAACCCAAGTACAGGACTTTATCTTTATTTCTATCAAATTTCATTTTATTTGGTTTGGCCCATCATTACAACCTACTAAGGTCATTCTGGTTCCTGACTCAGTCAACTGATTTATTTTCTCTGCCCATCAGTAAAATTCTCATCTGCAAATCTGATAAGCATACTGTACTGCCTTGGTCCCACAGCCATTAATGAAAATACGGAGCACCAAAAGGACAAGGAGAGACCTGCTCATACAACTCTATTAAAGATCTCCCTCTAAGCTGACATGAAGTCACCAATGATTATTCCTTAGGTCCAGTCATTCAACTAATTCTGAAGTGACTATCATCTAACTTACAGTTCTATATCTCATGAATCAATAAATAAATCAATTTATTAAGTTCTAACTATGTGCCAGACACTAAGGTGCTAGGTACTGAAAATATAAAGACAAAAATCAAACAGCCCCTAACATCAAACAGGCTCTACATTGGATCAAGATAGACACCACACACACACACACACACACACACACACACACTTATTTATTTATTTATAAGTACATATTAAATTATACAAAATTAATAGAAGCTAATTATTTAGAGTATAATTGGAATGACTTAGCGAAGTTCTCATGCATAAGATAGTGACTGAATTGTGTCCTACAGGAGACTGGGAATTCCAAGATGGCGAGGTAAGGAAGGAATACATACCACAAGAACCGCATTAGAAATGTTGTCAAATCCTTTACTGAAATGTGGATAAATGTCACCGCTACAGCATTTTCCCCATCTACCACCTCAGTAACATTGTTTTGACATTGTTTCTTTGGAAAGATATAAAGTGAGCCTGGCAGGATCTATTCTTAAGAAAATCATGCTTGTTCTTAGTGATCATCTCTTCCTTTAAAAAAAACAACAAAGTTTTTAGTGATATTTTCTGTTTCTCGTATCATTATACTTAAGCCAGGAATCCTTCTCTCTTTTTATTTCCAAGAGAATCATCCCATATATATCATTTTAGAGAGGAAAAAATAACCAGTACAACTGATCAATAAACTGAAAAAGCCTGAAAACATGCATGATGTATTACACTTGTAGACCACCTCCTACCCCCCAAAATGGGTGATTGGGGAGTATATTTTCATATCTTTTCATTCAAGTAGTTTTTATCTTTATAATTCTGTTACATTCACTTTTTTCTGGTATACAGGTGTTCTTTCCATTACACTGCTGTATTTGGGCAACTAGGTGGCACAGTGGATAGAGTGCTGGGGGTGTAGGCAGGAAGTTGTTCTTGTTCAATTGCTTTTGAATTCTGTCTTGACTCTTCAGGACCCCATTTTCAGTTTTCTTGGCAAAGATGCTAAAATGGCTTACTATTTCCTTTGCCAGCTCATTTTACAGATAAGGAAACAGGCAAACAAGGTTAAGCAAGTGTCCAGAGTCACACAGTTTGAGGCCAGATTTTAACTCAGGTCTTCCTAACTCCAGTGCCTGCACAACATAGCTGCACCACCCCAAACACTGGATTATTGAATTATATTGTTTCTGATTCTCCACGTCTAATTGGTTCCATTGATCTTTATCTCTATTTTTTTAACCAGTACCAGATGGTTTTGATGACTGCTGCTTTATAATACAGCGTGATGTGTGAAAGTGCTATTTTTTCTTCGTCCCTACTTCTTTTCATCATTTCCCTTGATATTCCACATCTTTTTTTTTCAAAATGAATTTTGTTACCATTTTATCAAGTTCCATAAAGTATTCCCTTGTTAATTTGATCAGTAAAGCATTAAAAGCCTAAATCAGTCTTGGTAGTATTGTCGTTTTTGTTATACTGCCTTGGCCTAATCATGAACACTGAATATTCCTCTAGCTCAGGCCTACAGAATGCCAAAGGCAACCTTTTGGTGTATCACGTGCCTTCTTTAACTACTGAACTAGTTCTTTATTTCTTTAAAGCATATTTTGTAACCAAATCTATACAAGTCTTTTGTGTGCTTTGGTAGGTTAAGCCCCAGCTATTTTATGCATTTTACAGTTGTTTGGAATGGGATTTCACTTTCTGTTATTACTTCTGGGATTTTGCTGCTGCTATTGTTATTATTGTCATTATCATTATAGAGAAATGTTGTTGATTTTTGAAGTTTTATTTTGTAAACTGAAATCTTGGTGAAGCTATCATTTCAATTAGTAATTCTGCATTTCAACATGATGTATGATTTATTCACTTCTGCATTTCTGTTGTTTGGGTTGTGTGAGAACTAGATCCTTATTTATCATCTTTTAAAATTTTTAGGGGTGGCTAGGTAGAGCAGTGAATAAAGCACCAGTCCTGGAGTCAGGAGGACTTGAGTTCAAATCCAGCCTCAGACACTTGACACACTTACTAGCTGTGTGACCTTGAGCAAGCTACATTTAACCCCAATTGCCCAGCCCTCCCTCCTCCAAAAAGCAAAAAAAAAAATTTTTTTTTAATGTCTGCTTTTGCTTTGTCAGCATGATTGCAACTCTTGCTTTTTTGGATTCCATTGATGCATAGTAAACTTTTTCCCATCCCCTCAATTTTATTTTGTGCATGTCTTTGCTTTTTAAATGTTTCCTGTAAGCAAAAGACTGTAGGATTTTGGGCTTTTTATCCAGTCTCTCACTCTTTTTCATTTTATTGGACTGTTTAATCCATTCACATTTAAAGTTACTAAAGTTAGGTTTATATTCTTCTCCATCTTTCTAATGGTTTTTTTTGTCCTAGTTATGATTTTCTTCCCTCTTGTGCTGCAAACAGTTACTTTTCCTTACTTTTTAAAAAGCTGTCCCTGCTCTCACTGGCTCTTTTCCCTTCATCCCTGATCCCCTCTTCTCATATGTTATACCTTTCCCTTTGAGGTTTTCCTTATCAGTTTCTCACTTGTTTTTTTTTTATCTAGTTATAATCTGTCCCTCTTTTTTTCCCTCTCAGTTAGTCATGAAGATTAACTTTTTCTTCCTCTCCCCTTCAACTAGTTCTGTTTTTTAGGTTTTTTTCTCCCTAATTTAACTTTTTTAACCTTTCAAAAATTATTTCTTTCATTCTCTTCCATATCCATTCTCACTTTCTATCTACTCTAGACCCTCATTTTCTGATTTATGACCATTATAATTATCTGGTCTCTCTTTTCTCTGTATTTCTCATGCAATTAAATCTTCCAAAGGATACATTCTAGGCTCTCCCCTCTAGAAGTATTTGTCACCACCTTGTAGAACTTGATCCAATGAATCCACTTTTCCACTATATTTTACTCCTAAAAAATGCCAATTATTGCAGGTGACAGAGAAGACATGGGCCCACAGTAGGGGTTCTCCTCCACCACATTCCTGATCATGTACCTCACCACTCATCGATACCCTAGCATGGTTACCTTTTTGCTCCTCGTTTGCCTCAAAATTTCCTCCCTAGATCCATGCTCTCACAGTCCCCCTAGGTGCCAGTCGCCTCCAAGAATTCCAAATTTCCCCTAATAAGGTAAAATGAGTAGACTTTTCATGCACTACATCCCCTATGCCACACCTAGTACAAGGTCCTCTTCTCCCTTCATAAACTATCTCTTCACCCATATGGGCATTTTTAAATGGATGCTTGTCCTACCACCAAAGCAAGTCTTCCTTCCTTTCCTCCATTTTTTAATCCTGCTTCCTCCTTACTCACCTTTCTGTAGGCTCTTTTCTTTCTGAGACAACAGGGATCAAATTCTCCTTATTACTATTTTTATATGACCCCAGCACATCACATACTTCTCTCTACCCTCTTCTTCCCTCTCCCTTCTTACCCATCCTCCAAAAACAATATCACATAGTATAAGCCTATACTATATCAGCCCTACTTCCTGATGCTAGCTCATCTTGACTTCTGCCTTTATCCCTGTCTTCCATACATTTAGAAAGACTTTTTTTATTGGTCTCTCTGTTGTCACTCTATTACTATTGCTATCTTTGCCGCTTCATTTATTCACTCCTCCTCCATTTCTATTGTTCAGGATGCTCAAGAAGCAACTAATCTCTTCAGTTCTGATTTCCTTTCTAAAAATGTTTCACACCCTCAACAAGTTGTGGTATATGAATATGATGGAATACCAATGTGCTGTAAGAAATAATGAAGGGGATGGTTTCAGAAAAACCTGGAAAGACCTATATCACCTGATGTAAAGTGAAGTGAGAAGAACGAGAAGAATCTACCCACTAACAGAAATATTGTAAAGATAAGCAACTCTGAAAGACTTAGTTATTCTGCTCATCACAGTGACCGATCACATTTCCAAAGGACTCATGATGAAACATGCTGACCAATTCCAAATGGAGAACTAGTGGACTTGGAGTGTGGAATGAAGTATATTTTCCTTCATCATCTTTTTTTTTAGAACATGCCTAATGCAGAAATTAGTTTTACATGACTGCATATATTTGGAATAGGTTTTGTTTTTCTTGACTTCTCATTGGATGGGGAGAAGACAAGGGGAATAAGAGAATTTGGAACTAAAAACAAAGAATAAAAATGTGTCTGTGCCTAAAAAATAGATAATTATTTAAAACTATTTCAAAGGAGGCAGAGCCAAGATGGTGGCATGGAAACAGGAAAACTCCATGGCTCCCCCCATGACCACCTCAAATACCTATAAAATATGACTCTAAACAAACTTTTGAGCTATAGAACTGACAACGTGATGGAGAAACAAAGCTCCTGCTGAAGGCAGCCCAGCAGGTGGACAGGGTTCAACACAGCACACTCAGAGCAGAGGAGCCCGTGATTTTAGACCCAGGGCAGCAACAATCAGCCACAGCTGGAAGGACTTCAAGAGAGTGGAACACCAACAGCTGTGGCCATTTCCAGAATTATCAACTCACAAATGCCAAAAATAAAAAGTGGTATGTCAGTGTGGACTTTGGGAACAGTGGGAACAAGAGGGCAGTCCAGCATCTGACCACAAAAGGGAGAAGCAGCTTAGATGTGACAGCTGTGAGGCTGCCTCCATGTGGCTGTTTCAGAGCTCTTGGCCTGCAGATCATAGGGGGACATTCTGAGGGGTAATCTCTCTTGCTTTAACCTGCTTGGATCTGGATCACTGCCTTGGGTGGAGGTCCTGGGGTGTGTGACCAGGTGCCAGAGCCTGTGGAGGCTTCAAAGAGCACCCAACTAATATCTCTGGCAGCTGCAAAAACCCCAGTGATTTGGGACAAAGCTCTCCTCTCTGGAAGTGAAACCTAGACAATATACCCCAGTGTCATGCCAAGAAAGTGAATTGCTTCCATGTGAATTGTCTTAGGAAGATTTTGAAAATCACCTGGTAAGATAAATTATCAGACATCGAGGTCCTTTCTCGAGCTAAACTGCCAAGCATTCAAACTCTACTGCAGAGAGTGAAACTCTGATGAGTTGGCCACATTGTTCAAATGCCAAATGTGTGTTTGCCTAAAAGACTATTTTATAGAGAACTTATACAAGGCAGGTGCTTACATGGAGGTCAGAAGAAGTGATATAAGGACACTTTCAAGGTCTCTCTGAAGAACTCTGGAACCAACTGTGAGACATGGGAGACATGACAAAGGACTGCTCAGCATGGCATGCTCACATCAAAGAAGGTATAATGCTCTAGGAGAAAACATAAGTGCTGTAACTCAAGAGAAATGTAAGATGCAAGGGCGGCTAGGTGGCACAGTGAATAGAGCACTGGCCCTGGAGTCAGGAGGACCTGAGTTCAAATCCGGTCTCGGACACTTAACCCAAAAACCTAGCCGTGTGACCTTGGGCAAGTCACTTAACCCCAACTGCCCTCCAAAAAAAAAAGAAAAAAAAAGAAATGTAAGATGTGCACATTTAGACATCTCCACTACAAATGTTCATCTGGACTATTTGTGCCCAACCTATGGTAGAGCTTTCTGAGCTCGTATGGTTCTGATCAGTCACAGTTGGACACACTGTACCTTGACCTCAACATGATGTCATTTTGGGCCTCTTTGAGAATAAAAGACAAAATAATTCTTTCCTTCTACAATATTTATTCATAAATGCCTTAATTAATTTACTAAATCTAGAGGCCAGATTTATTTTTGCTGTTAATGTTTTCCCTATTGATTTATTTGCTTAGATTCAAGGTCTTTAAGTTTTCTTCTTCCTGATATCTTTGGTAATTTCAGTCTTTGTTTTCCTGATTTTCTGCTGTTCACTTTCTGACTCCCTCCCCTATGGTGAGGTGGTTTTCTTGGGGATTGGATCTCAAAGCATCTGAGCCTCTTTCCATATTGAACAATTCATAGTTCACCAGTCTAGGGCTCTTCTCCGATGTCTTTTGGGTAATCAGAACTAGCCCCAGTGGGATGTTATGCTCTTTCCCTTAGGTTTGGTGTAGTGCTTCACAGCCCCCCACATGAACAGTGTTCTATTCTGGTGACTTGTCTCACTCTCTTTGTTCCTCAATTCTCTACCCCAGCACTGGTGGTTCAGAAAGTTATTGTGTTGATACTACAGGTCTATCTGCTGTCATGCTTTCAGGGCCTGAGTAAACTTCTGTAACCTGGAGTTGGGGTCTCCACAGCACTGGAAAGAGGGAAAGAGGAGTTAGGGTGTAGGAGTATGTCTCAGTGTAAGCCTGTATTTGGGTCTTTAGATTTTTTAGTGCAGCCTCATAGCCAGAAGTGTAGTAATTGAGGGTGGAATGTTGAGTGAGCTCAGGGAAAGCGAGCTGTCAGTTCCTGGAGTTTTCTTTGGGGTGGGGGGAGGTTCGGAAGTGGTTTGCCTTCTTTTGGATTCTGGGTATCCTAGACCATGGGAAAAGCTGAAGTTGCTTTATCTCTGGTGCATAATTTCTGTTTTTCAGAGTTTTGAGAAGTCAACAGCCATCAGAGAAAATATCTAGTCTACCATCCTGCTGCTCAAGTGAACTGAAACTCCTCATTGCTTCCTTTTTATAAGTGTTCATAAAACATCCTCTTAATCATACATTCTAGAATTTGGTCAGGAAGTGAAGTGAAGTTCACCAATCCATCATTTATAGACTTTTTTTTTTAATTGGGACATTTTTCAAAATTCAAACAGAATGTTTTCTATAATTCTGCAGCCCTGCTCTTGTATTCTGTAATTTTTCAAATATCACTGACAGTAGCTCAACAATCACGTCAGCTGGTTCTTTTAGGATCAAGGGTTATAATTCATATGGAACTAATGGTTTGAACTCATTAGGAGCAGCAAGTTCTCTTACTCCCTCCTCACTTATCTTGGGGATCACCTTCCTCTTGGTCATTTTTCTTGTCCTTTATAATACAAAGATTATTCTCCATAGTAGAGAAAGCAAAGGCAAATTAAGAGTCGGGGAGTTCTACCTTGTCTCCCGCATTTATTATCATTATCTCGACCACCCTGAGTAGGCTTGTTGGTTCTTTGATGTTCTTCTTTTCTTCATCATGAATAAAAACAAAATACTTCCTTGTTCTCCCTCAGCATCACTGCCCTGTCTCAACATCAGCACTGCTTTTCTATTGCCTGCTGGATCAAACCCAAACTCATCACAGTGATATTTGGGGCTCTCTAATCTGCCCCAAACTTCTCTCTTCACCTCTTCTCCATTGATTCTGCTGTTCAACCAGGCCACCTGCTTACTATCTCTCCCTGCCCTGAACCTAATGCACCCAAGATGGTTTTGCAATGTGTAAAGCTCTGACATCGATGCGCTGCTTTAAGATGTGCAACATTCTTTATATACATCATCTCATTTGAGCTCCACGACAGTTCCTTGGAAACAGATGCTATTGGCATCATTCTCTTTCTACAGATAATTTGGCAACTGAGACTGAGCAGTGAAGTGGCTTGCCCAGGGTCATATAGTAAGTACGTATATCTGAGCCAGGATTTGAACTCAGGTTTTACTGATTCTCAATCCAGTTCCTAAACAACTCTGTCACACTGCTTCTTAACTAATGCTAATAACAACCCCAGGAAGAAAGTTATCATTCACAGGTTCATTGATTTAGAACTGGAAGGCTACTCTAGGTATTATGACCTTTCATGTACAGATGAGGACACTGAGCTTTAGAGAAGTTCAATGAGTCAGCCAAAGTGACACAGCTCGGAAGCATCAGAAGTGAGATTCATACCCTGATCTGCTGATTCCAGGCCCTGTCTCTGTTGTTCAAATGTAAGACATTGTTCTTAATGTTATATAGGGAAGGACATTCCATCTTACTCATTAGGGCCCTTCCCATATTGACTCCCCAACTCCAGATATTATGTTTTGCCCACCATACCACTTTTGATAAATTTCCTAATTTCCTTTATTTGCTCCTTGATATAACTTACAATTTTCAAGACAATTTCATGGAGGCCTGTTTTATTATTGTTTTGGGGTAAGCATTACCCATTGTCTTTAGTGCCAAAAAATAAAGAATGATCCGTAACCTAGTCCATATCCTTCAGGGAAGAGAGTAACGGCCCACTTGATGTCTATGTCAATGAATATCCCCAGACTATCAAATATTACAAGGGTATATTAGTTACCATGACTAAAATAATCAAAACAGACAGCAGTTACCACTACAAAAAACCTCACTGGCTGGTGAACTAGTCGGATTTTGTGTACAAAGCTAAGAAACAATGTGCTCCATCCACTGTGTGACACATGTGACAGTTTCAATGAGGTGTTTTAAAGCCTTCTGAATAAGATTAATAGCTTCAGAACCCATGTCAGACTTAGAAAGTGGCTTTCCTTCAATTAGTGAAAGTGTATTATTAATGACAACACCATCATTGTGGTTTTCCTTTAAACCCAGAGATGGTTTATTTCTTATTCTACCTCAACTTTCCCAAACTTACTATAGAGGACCCTCTCCCACCTTGACCTGTAGTAATTCTTAGACAGAGTCTACATGCAATAATTTCTAGAGTGCTACCAAACAACCAGGAAGAACTGGGTTGAGATCTGGCTTCTTACACATATTAATGTGATAATGGGCAAGTCATTTAATTCCTCAGTGACCTGAACAACAATCTAAAACTACAAATTACAAGAACTACCCACCTGCATCAGTGGATAGAGTTTCCAAACTTCACTAGTGAAATCTCCTTGCCCTCCCCAAAACTCTTAGCCATTACTTATTATACTTTAATTCAAAAATCTCCTTTCTGTGACCTCCTTCAAATCTCTCCTTCCCTTGTCATTTTTCTTTCAGACAGTGTTCTTCTGTGTTTGTCTCCCCAGAAAAAAAGTCAGTCCACCAAAGGACAAGAATGGCCTAAAGCAAAGAGAAGCACAGCATCAGGGTAACTTGGCGACTCTCTGGGGGTAGTCTTCACTGTGACTTTGAGGCTTGGCACCACCGCAGCAGGGGCACCACTGTGCACTTTGTATTTGCTTAGTCAACCTTGTGAAATTTACATTTCTATGGTGTTCCACTGGAAACTCAGAGCTTCCCAGTTCAAAGAAAGAAAGATGGCTCTGGAAATTGGCACAATGTACATAATAAAGAGCCCCAAAATGCATTCCACTCTGGAGTAAGTTTCCCACTTTAGAGTTTGCATCGGGACAAAGCTTCCATCACCAAAGCATTTTACATGTGGTTCTCCAAGTATCATACTAACCAAACATGTTCTTTTCATCCTTCATACCTAAAATTCAGAGGGGACCTTGCTGGGCAACAATTCATCTTTCCCATAGCTGTTGAATAAATCAGTATCTTTCTTTTCCAGAAATCAACTCCTTCCAGAAAAAGAAGAATTAACTTTGTGAAAAGCTGTTGTTCTGAGGGAAGAGTACAAGTCTCTATACAAAATGGGATGCTACTTGATCACTGGCAGACCTCAAAATTGAAAATTAAAAAATTTAAACACTATATCAAGGAAACATGATTCCAGAGGAACAGGCAGAGGACATAGGATTAAACCCCAGTTCTGCCACTTGCTACTTGTGAGGCCTAGAGTAAATCTCTTCCCTCTGATCTTCAGTGTCCTCTTCTGTAAACTGAAGGGGTTGCTCTAGCTCAGTGGTTCTCAACCTGTGGGTCATGACCCCTTTGGTGGTTGAATGACTCTTTCACAGGGGTCACAGGGGTCTCCTATGACCATTGGAAAACACTTATTTCCGATGGTCTTAGGAACTCAGATACCGCTCCTCTATCCATCTCCAGGTGGGTACGCCCACATGCAGATACACCCAGATAGGAGTATTAAAGGGTCGCGCCATTAGCAACACTTAACTTTCTATATCTCTAAAGATGGAGATAATAAGAGGTAGCCAGGGAGCTACAGTGACAGAGTGTTGGACCTGGAGTCTAGAAGAGCCAAGCTCAAATCTAGTCTCAGGCACCTACTAGATATGTGACCATGGACAAGTAACTTCATTTTTGCTTGCCTCAGTTTCCTCACCTGTAAAATGGGAACAATAATGGTACCTACCACCTTCCAGGGTTGTTATGAGGATCAAATGACATAACGTTTGTAAAGCAAAGCTCTTTGCGATAAAGTGCAATAAACGGCAGCTACTGCTACTAATTGTTCTCACTGTTGTTCTCATGATTGAGCTCGGCCCTGAACGAGAAAAGAAAAAAGGAAGAACAAAACGAGCTGAGGGGCCATGACCTGGAAATACTGCACATATTAGCACTTAGTTAACGTGACAGGTTTTCTAAACTGGTTTTTCTTCTTCATTTTTGTTCTCTTACAAGGAATGGCTCTGGGATGGGGTGTGGAAGGGATATACTGGAAACTAAAGGTGATTTCAATATCAACTATATGGATGAAAACATTTTCAAAAGAAGTCACTGGTAACCTGTGAGTCCACAGCTTTGGTGGCAGGGTAAACACTGGAGGCCAGAATACAACAAGTGAAGACAGAAATGAGTGTTGTCAAAAACAGAGGCAGAGAATACAGACTAGTGGGCTACCTTGCAGGCCACAACATTCCCCAGGACAGCCTGAAACAGACAGAGAAATTATTTTACAAGATAAATACACCTATAATAGAACATAGATAGCATGAATATGTGGTTTCCCAAGCCAATCTGTGGCCTACAGGTATCCTTGTGGAAGGATTACTGACCCCTGCTTTCTGTATGAGTTGGACATTGCCACTCTTGAAATTAGCTATGAAATTGGAGGAGTACATGGAAGAGCAGAAGAAGAGAAAAGAAAGAAGCAGGGGGATGCTTTTTTGTAACTAGGTAAGATGTGAACCTGTGTGTAAGCAGCTGGGGAAGGAACCAGTAGCAAGGGAGAAATGGATGAGGCAAGGTTCAGAAAGAGATGGTAGCTGTGATTGGGATGAGAATACAAATGGATATGTTAAGAGTTTGACAAGGAAAAAGGCCACCTACTCCCCAGATGAGACTCAAAGAAGGGAGGATGCAGGAGGGCAGAGCTAGGTTTTGTGGCCTGAAGGAAGGGAGAGGAGAGAACTCATGGCGGATGGCCTCAATATTCTCCATAAAGTTCAGTAGAGGAGGTCATTTGCTAAACCACTCAATAGCAGTGTCATGTTTTGTCTAGATAGTGGCAGATTGCTCTTGTGACCGACAGAGAAGTGGGACAAGGAGCTAGCATGTGGAAAAAGGTTTGTGACACACTGCGTTTGAAGTGGACATCAAAGTGGAGATGGCCCACAGATAGCAGCAAAAGGGCAATGTTTCCATAGATCTGTGGCTTTTTCTTCCATTGCTTGTTTTCCTTTTTCAGGCCAGCGATTTTCCAAGCCTTTACCAGAGTTTACTCTTGTGTCTGTTACTAAGCATCACTTGGGCAACTAGCTTGCAGACTGGATGGCTGTTTAGGTTTCAAAAATGCTGACTTTGGAATTTAAATGAGGGACTGCTCATAGGGGCGGGACCCAATGAGGCTGCACACTGGAGGCCATCCCACTGGCTCTTGCAGAGGCTCCAAGTGCCTTAGCCCCCAGGAGTTGGGTCACCAAGACTTATACATTCCTCTGCTACAGACCTGACATTCAACCTGAGCAAAGAAACTTGGTGCAACGCCAATGTGCAGTCTGACATCATAATCAAGAACATCTCTCCCCACCTTGAATCAGCTGCTACCAAGATGGACTTTGCTGAGAAATGCCTCACAGACACTGACTCCAGGAAAGAGAATACACAATTAGATCAGATATTCTTTGCACATACTATAGATAACATGATTTCCCTTGGTTAAAATTTGTAATTTCAATAAAATATATATGCATCTAGAATATATTACTATGCTATATATAACTACTATATAATTATTATACTATAATTCATAATATATCTACTATATTCACTACTTTGTGACCTTAACCAAGTCCCCCATTCTGGTTGGGCCTCAGTTTTCTCCTCTGCAAAATGAAGTGGTTGGACTAGGTTATATCTAAGATTCTTTTCCGTTTTCAAAACTGAAGATGATTCTGCCTCTGCTCTGTAAAATATGGTAAGACTAGATTTTTCAGAAACGAGTTACAAAAACACTGAGGGTTGATTGATTTCTGGAATCGACTCAGACTTTCTTTAACATGGAAGGCCTCTGCAGTGCTGACTTTGGGGGAGCAGGTCATCCAGCTGCTTGGGAAGGGCCACAGGAAGCTCAGTCACTGCTGAGGGGCTGGAGTTCTAGACCTTTATTCAACCGACTCCAATGAATCATTGGGGCATTTGCTCTTCCATCAGATTTGACAGAAATTGTTTTCCCCAGAATGCTGGAAAAACTTTTTCCTCTCCTTTCTCTGAGGTTTTCTACTCTACTGATGCTCTGAGAACAACTCCAAGCCCTGCCAATGTCATCTCTTCTACCTTATCCATCACCATTTCCAGAGACCTCACAAATCTTTTTCCCAAACTAAAGGTTGAGTTTTTCTCCCCCTGATTTGTTTCACAGGATCCCTGAGGGACCAAAGCTCTTTACCAAAGTGCTTTCAACCATTTGGTTTTGGTTCCCCTCCCAACCTCCACGGGACCCCAGGTGTTATTTCAAGCTGGGTGGCTAGGAATGACTCAGCACTAAAAGTGAGGAGGGATGAAAGGGAATGACATTCTATACCCTTTCAAGAGGCCTGAAAGTAGCCTAACTCCCTTTGCTTAGTAGCCTAAACCCAATCTGTGCCCAGGGAGAAATTATTCCACTTCCTCTAATCAAACTGCATTGAATTAGCATTAGTAAGAATGAACTACTAAAGTTCCTACTAAAGAACCTACTAAGTTCTAGGCTCTAGGGATCCAAAGACAAAGACAAAACAATCTCTGCCCTCAAGGTTGTTTCTACTGAGATAAGTAAATACCAAATCTACAACAAAGCAAATACAACAGCATTTGAGGGGAGGCTGAGCCTTGAAGTGAAATGACAACCTGATAACGCCCCTAATTCTCCTTCATGCTTCAAGCAGCAGCCTGGAACAGTAGAAGGAGAGCTCACTGGCTTGGAGTAATCAAGCCTAAGCTGAAATACTGACTCAATTCCTTACTACCTATGTGATTTGAGGCAAGGACCATAACCTCTCAGGGCCTCTGTTTTCCTCATCAGTAAAATAAGAGCCTTGGCTTCAGTGATGTCTAAGAGTCCTTCCAGCTCTGCGTCTCTGATCCTAGGCCTTGAGTGAGGTAGAGCATTCCAATCTGCCTTCTGTTTTTTCAACTTCCTCCCTTCTCTGAGCAACTATTATAAGGCACCACAGTTGTGGTTTTGCAATTTGAATGGCTTATTCCTTTACAGAATTCCTAGAATAAGATTCCACTTTGTCAACAGTCCTCAGACCCTGAGTTCTTTTTCCAGTTTGGCCACTAACTAGGTAAGTGACCTTAGGGGAAATCCCTCCACATCTCTGGATCTCTGTCACTAAAGATTCTTCTCTAAAGATCCAGATCTTAAGTCCTATCCTTCAGCTCTATAAATACTCTCAGAAAACTCCAGGTGAGAAAACAAAGAGGCTGTGTGAGTTAGCTTCTCCTTTCTTTTCTTCCATCACTCTAACACAAGAGAATTCATCCTGCAAAGATACTATATAACCTTCTCCCGTGGGCTCTTTGTAACATAGCCATGAACCAGCACTCTTGGATAGCTGTAAAAATAGGAGAATGTTCCCACAGAAAAACCAAGGACACTTCTGATTTTGAAGCCCTGAGTAATATAGGTCAGAAGACAGAGGTCAGGAAAGAAGCTAAAGAAGCTGAGAACACCCAGAGAGTCTCAAAACCCTCTGTGAATAATTTATTTGGCTAAAATCATACTCTGACCTTTAGGCTGTAAAACATAGATCATATGACCCAGCTGGACCCAGCACTGGTTCATATTTGACACTGGGAGTTCAGACTAAACCATCTTAGACGATAAACAAATCTTGAGCTTCCCAGAAGAAAAGATAATGTTACATGGGCTGGAAAGATCTATTAAGAACTGAATATTCAGTTAAGAACTGATGTCATGTTAGCCCCAATATGGGCATGATCATTAATAAGAACTGCATGGTCCCCAACATCATCAACTTTCTTTTCAGGATCAAGATCTAGAAACCAAATGATCCAAGAACACCAAGGAGCCAGGCCAAGCTTTCACTAGGACTAATGTTTTGGGGACAAAAACCCCTGGGAGCATCTTTGATTACATATAAGCACTCTTCCAACAAAGCTGGAGGTATGATATTCAATAAAGCTGGGAGTTATTTCTCTTAAAGTGCGTTTATGGACAGAACAGTAACTCGATAAAAAGGGGCATCATGGGGCTTCATACTTATTCTGCCTCCATGACTTCCAGATCAAATTTGCTGCATTTAGAAGCTGAAGGGGGATTTTCCTCCTAGTTCAGTCCAGAAATTTCTTGTCTGAATGCAAAGTTCTGTTCTGCAACAGAATTTCAGATCACTTCATGGGAGGGCATGAGTCCATAACCACACCCATTTTGCCACCTGTCCAGTGTCACCACTGGGCCTCTGGCTTCCAATCCCCAATGAATTATGCACTCTTCCTACCATTAGGTCAAGACTACATTTTCCCACAACATCCTCAAATAGGCAAAATTATCACTCTAACACTTTTAGACCAACTACAAAATAAATGTGAGAATCTAAAAAAAGCCCTTGCCTGATATTAGACTGAAAAAATTGAGGCCATTTACTGTAAGCTCCCTTTGCCTCTCCCATCACTCAGATGCCTTCTGTCACTGTCTCCTCCTTCACCTCTGTCTCTTCCAGCCCTTCTTCTTGGCAAGGCAAAGGCTTCGATCTGCACCCTTCACCACATCACATCCATTTTCTCCACAAGATTGCTCTCGCTTTGCTTCCTTTTCCCTTCAACTTCTTAGTTTCCCCAGCTTTCTTCAAATACCACCCATCATATTAGACCTTTCCAATTGCCCTGTTAACATTCACTCCCTTGTGAAATTACTTTATATTACAAATAAGCAGCAGCAATATGGCTCAGACTTCATGTGCAAAGCAGGGTCTCAGTTCCAGCATTTAACCCAGCCTGCAGAAGAATAATCAGAGCAGGGGGCGGGGTCAAGATAGCAATACAGAAGCAGGAAAACTCCATGGCTCTTCCCATAACCACCACAAATACCTATAAAGCATGACTCTAAACAAATTTTAGAGCTCCAGAACCCACATAGTGACAGAAACAAATCTCCCACTGAAGGCGCCCAGCAGGCAGACAGGAAGGGTTCATCACAGCACGCTGGGAGCCAAGCCCAGCTCTTTGTGAGCCTGCAGTTTTAGCCCCAAGTCTGCCTGGACCAGCCTCGGCTGGAGCATTCAGGAGAGTGGATCACCAGCAGCTATGGTGGTTTCCAAAATTATCAACCTATAAATGCTGAAGAAAAAGTGAGAGGTCAGCAGAACTCTGCTAAATCTGGAGGAAATGGATGAGTGGGTCTCGCCTCTGCCCCCGGAGCCAGAAACAGCGGAGGTGCTGTGGCCCTGTAGACACCTCAACGTGGCTGCTTCAGAGCTCCTGGCCTGCAGATCATAGGGGGGCTAAGAGACCATTCAGAGGCTAAGTGCTCTTGCCTTAACCTGCCAGGATCAGGATCACAGTCCTGGGTAGTGGTCCTGAGGTATGTGACTAGTGAGTCAAAGCTGGTAGGGGCTGTAAAGACAACAGCCTCATAATAGCTCTGGCAACTGCAAAAACCCCAGCGATTTGGGACAAAGCTTTCGCCTCTGGAAGCAGAGTTCTACCGTGGCAAAGAGCTCAAAAGTCAAGTAATTGACTGGAAACGTGAGCAGGCAAAGGAAGCAAAGCAAGCACAGCCATCCAAATTTAGATTCCTTTTGGGGGGGGGGACAAAAAGAATCAAAGCATGGAACAGGGGGAAGACAACATAATCAGAACTCCTGCACCAAAAGCTTCCAAGAAAAATATAAACTGGTTACAGGCCATGGAGGAATTCAAGAAGGATTTTGAAAATCAAGAGAAGGGGAAGAAAAATTGGGAAGAGAAATGAGAATGATGCAAGGAAATCATGAAAAGAGAGTCAACCACCTGACTAAAAAAAATACCACCTTAAAAAACAGACTAACTCAAATGACAAAAGAGGCCCAAAAAGCCAGTGAGGAGAATGCCTTAAAAAGCTGAATTTGCCAGATGGAAAAAGAATTTCAAAAGCTCATTGAAGAGAATAATTCCTTCAGAATTATAGTGGAGCAAATGGAAGCAAATGACTTTATGAGAAATCAAGATACTACTAAACAGATCCAAACAAATGAAAAAATAGAAGGCAATGTGAAATACCTCACTGGAAAAACCACTGACCTGGAAAATAGATCCAGGAGAAACAATTTAAAAATTATTGGACTATATGAAGCCATGATCAAAAAAAAAGAACCTAGAAAGCATCCTTCAAGAAATTCTCAAGGAAAATGGCCCTGATATCTTAGAACCAGAGGGCAAAATAGAACTTGAAAGATTCTACCAATCATCTCCTGAAAAAGATCCCAAAAAGAAAACTCCTAGGAATATTATATCCAGGTTCCAGAGTTCCCAGACCAAGGAAAAAATATTACAAGCAGCCAGGAAGAAACAATTTGAATATTGTGGAAACACAATCAGGATCACACATAGTCTAGCAGCTTCTACACTGAGGGATAAAAGGGCTTGGCATATGACATTCCAGAGGTCAAAGGAGCTAAGGGTAAAACAAAGAATCACCTACGCAGCAAAATTAAGTATAATGTTTCAGGGGAAAATATGGTCATTAAGTGAAACAGAGGACTTTCAAGCACTCTTGATAAAGAAAAACAGAACTGAATAGAAAATTTGACATTCAAATACAAGAAGCAAGAGAAGCATGAGAAGATAAACAGGGAAAAGAAATCATAAGGAACTTATCAAAGTTGAACTATTTACATGTGTACATGGAAAAATGATAATTGTAACTCATAAGACTTTTCTCAGGGAAATATAGTCAGTGTTTCACAATATATGGAGATATGGAAATGTTTTGTGTAACTACACGTATACAACCTATATTGAACTGCTTATTTTCCCAGTAAGGGTGGGAGATGAGGGAGATAGGGAAAGAATCTGGAATATAAAGTTTTAAAATCAAATGTTTAAAAAATATTATTATTATTATTATTATTATTATTATTTACATGCAACTGGGAAATAAGATATACAGGCACTGGGGTATGGAGATCCATCTTGCCCTACCAGAAAATCAAAGTTGGGGTAGGGGAGGATATAGGAGAGAGCACATTGGGGGAGGGGGTATTCAGTGGGATCACTGTTTTGGGGTGGTGGGTAGGGGAAAGATGGGGAGAAAATTTGTAACTCAAAATATTGTGGAAATGATGTAAACTAAAAATAAACATAAAAGTTAAATTTTTTTTAAAGAATAATCAGGGCAGGAATCCCAGACCAATGGAGAACCTAGACATCTACACTCTGAACCAATAAAGTACTCCATTTGGTTGACAGGGGCTGAATACAATAGTAATGTAATCTTACTCAGACTGAAACTCAAATTCAGGAATTTGCAGAGCTCTGGGAGGGGGGGTGGGAAAGGAGGAAGTGATCAGACTTTGCCCTGAATCTAACTACTTTGAGAGCAATGAAAGCTTGCAGATCCCCAGCCTATCCCTGAGATCCTGGAATAACCCAGACCTCCAGAAGTATGGAAAAACCCAGCCCTAACATCAAGTCCAAAGTCAGTAAGTAGGCTGGAAGAATGGGCAAACAAATAAGCAAAGTCCCACCATAAAGACTTATTATGGTAGTACGAACACTGAAGACAAACCCAGAAGAAAAGAATGACTCCAAAATATAAAGTCTCAGAGAAAAACACAGCTTGGGCAAAACTTTAACTTGCATTCTTAGAAGGGCTAAATCAAGAGTTTTCCCAAAAAGTTAAATAAAATTTGTTTGTTTTTGTTTTTACAAATGAAATGAGAGCACCTAAGGAAAAGAAATGGAAAGGAAATAAGCAGAAAGAAATTAGCAAGGGATTAACAGCTTGACACGAGGAAAAAACCTGAAGACTTCTTGAAAATTCAAATGTAGAAAAAAAATCCAAGGACTCCATGAGGTAAAAATAAATATTAAAACAAAGTCAAAAGATTGAAAATACAGATGAAAATATAAGCTATGTGTAGCAAAAATGACTGACCAGCAAAACAAATCAAGTGGAATAAATTTAGGAATCACTGGACTATCTGAATACCATGATCAAAAAACAAAAAGCTAGAGAACACATTTCAAGAAATCAGGGGGGGCAAGCCAAGATGGCAGCATAGAAGCAGCAAAGGCTCACAGCTCCCACGCAGCCATCTTAAATACCCAGAAAATACAACTCTAAACAAATTTTAGGGCTCCAAAACTCACAAAAATACAGAAAACACATCTCTGGCTGAAGGCAGCTGGACAGGTGGGGCTCATTGTGGTAGGCTGGGAGCCCAGGCCAGCCAAGCCTGAAACTGTGGCCTGGCCCCAGGGCAGTCGGGAGAAGCCACAGCGGGAGTCTACAGTAGAGTGGATCACCCACACCTGGGGCAATCTCCACATTTATCAAGCCAGAAGGAAAAAAGGCTAAGAGAAAGGTCAGTGGAACTCAAGCTAAATTTTGGGGGAACAAAGCAGTCTGTCCAAACTGACCCCAGGGCAAGAAAGGAGCCCAACCCGGCTGCTTCAGAGTCCCTCGCCTGCAGACGCAGGGGGGCCAAAGCGATTGATCAAAGGCCAAGGGCTCTTGTGTTGAGCGGCCTGGTTCCGGATTGTGGTCTTGGGTGGTAGTCCTGGGGTTCGCTTTCAGCAAGCCAAAGCTTATGGGGGCTGCAGCAACCCCCCCAATAGCTCCGGCAGCTGTGAAAACCCCACCAATTTGGGACAGAGCTTTCCCCCTGGAAGCAGAGTTCCACAGAGCTAAAAAAAAAAATCAAGCAATTAATTGACTGGCCAACATGAGGAAAAGGAAGCAAACTAAGATAAAACTTTAAGAATCCTTTTTTGGGGACAAAAAGGATCAAAGCATGGAACAGGAGGAAGACAACACA
>CM053602.1:7909210-7969604 GCA_028646575.1 Pseudocheirus occidentalis | reverse complement strand
TTTACTCCCATTGAATTTGGCTTAGGGAAGAAATGACATAAACTCTAAACTGGGTATCTTGCCACACAGGAGAGTAGGGGGCATGGGGATGAGAGGTGGGATGACGGAGGGGAGGGCAGGGTCTGGGGGAGGGTTGCCGGAAGCACACACTTCAGTAAAGGGACGGGGACAGGGTAGAGAACAGAACAAGGGGGGGTAGGATAGGAAGGAAGAATATATGATCAGACTGTCACATTATGTCCTCTGTGAAGATGTCCTGTGTAATTACACATGCACAGCCTGTACTGAATTGCTTGTCCTTCCAGTGGGGGTGGGTGACAAGGGAGGAACCCAAAGAATCTAGAATTGAAAGCTCTGCAATACATGTAACTAGGAATTAAGATATACAGGGACTAGGGTAGGGAGACCTTGCCTGCCCTACCATAAAGTTAGAGGGGTGTTGGAGGAGGGCATAAAAGAGAGCAGATCGGGGGAGGGGCTTTGCAGTAGGATCGCTGTTTTGGGGTTGGGGGTAGGTGAAAGGCAGGGAGAAAATTTGTAACTCAAAAAATCTCATGGAAATGAATGATGTAAACAAACAAATTTTTAAAGTTTATATTAAGAAAAGAAAAAATAGAAGAAAAAAAAGAAATCTGACAAGAAAACTGTCGAGATTTCTTAAACCCAAAGGGCAAAATAAAAATAGAAAGAATTCGCCAGTCATCTCCTGAAAGGAATTCCAGCCCTATTGAAAATTTCCAGGAAAAACCATAACAAAAATCCAGTTTCCAGGTCAAAGAAAAATTACTGTAAGCAATGAGAAAGAAAGAATCCAAATACCAAGGCTCCATAGTCAGGATCATACATGATTTAGCAGCCCCTAGTATAAAGGAGTGGAGAACTTGGAATATAATATTCCAGAAGGCAAAGGACATGGGCTTACAGCAAAACTAAATTACCAGCCAAAGCAAGTAGCCTTTACTGAAATAGAGGTCTACTCAAGCATTTCTGTTGATAAGACTAGAGCTGTATGAAAACTCTGAGGTTCAAACATAAAACTAAAGAGAGACATAAAAAGGTAAGGATGAGGAAGCAATGATAAAGTACTAATCAAGGATAAACTGCTTACATTCAAATATGGGGAGATGATAACATGTGTTCCCTCTGAGCTCTATAATCATCAGGAGTCACAGAATGAATCCAATCAGATAAGGTCTAACAGTGGTTAAAAAAGAATGGAGAGAGAGGAGAAGAGGAATTACACTGGGGGAAAAGGGGAAAGAAGATTAGAGAAAGTGAGATAATATAATCACGGTGTGCAAGTAGACAAGAAAAAATAGGGGCTGGGGAGAGGGTGACACTGAGATCTCACTGTCATCTGAAATGGTCAAAAGAAGGAATAATACATGTGCACATACATGTACACACACAGAGCTGGGTACAGAAATACATCTCATTCAACAAGGAAATAGAAGGGGAAGGAGAGAAGGGGAAGGGAGAATTAGAGAAAGGACAGATTGAGGGGGAAGGATTAGTACTAAGTAAAACAAAATCTAAGGATGTACAAAAATATTTATAGCTCTTTTTGAGATGACAAAGAATGGGAATCTGAGAGGGTACCTATAAACTGGGAAGTGGATGAACAAGCTATAGTATATAAATATGATGTAATACTATTGTGCTGAATTTTTATCAATGTAATGACCAACCAGGATTCCAGAGAATAATGAAACATGCTATCAATCTTTTTGAGAGCTGAAGGATTCAGAACACAGAATGAGACTGGGGGTGGGGAGGGAATAAGACCAATGTGGAAATTTGTTTTGGGACACGTGTATAATGGGTTTTGTTTTTCTTGTGTTTTCATTGTGGGGACAGGGAGGATTGATGTGGAAGAATGAGAGGGCAGATTTTGGCCAACTGAATAAATAAACTACTTTTTTAAATTAAGTATGGTGTATTCACTATCTACATGCAGATGGTATCTTTTAGTGAAACTGATTCATTTGACAAGGAGTTATTAAATGTCTAATATGTCAGACACTGTTTTTAGGCACTGGAATGTAAACTCCTTGATGGTAGGGATTGCTGTGCTGTTGTCTTGGGCCTTTGTTAAAAACAAAACAGAACACTTTCCATTATATCCTGTCACTATACCCAGTGAACTACTACTAGACCCTAGAGACTAAGCCCTAGAGACCACGACCAGGCCCTGGAAGTCCTAGCGTGGAGTCCATCAGTCAGGATTGGCAAATGAAGGCAGAACTGCCACGGTCCCACTCAATCAGGGTTAGATCAGCCCATGCTTCACATCTCAACCAGTCGTTCACAATGACCATTTTCTTAATATGGATCTGGCCATAGCACATGTAACCTGTCCCTCATCATGCCAACCCCGGACTCTAGAAATTATAATCACTACTAGCATTGCTTCTGGATCAACTCAACTTCCCTGAGATACCACTGACCAAAACTTGTGCACTGAGCACTACTCTGCTCTGTGGGTTAGCTGCCCTTATTAGAATGTAAGCTTCTTGAAGACAGAGACTGCCTTGCATACTCAGCTTTTAGTACAGTGCTTGGCAGGGTAAGTGCTTAATAATGGTTTTTTTATTACTTTATTCATCTATATCCTTGACACCTAGGCCACTGTCTGATACATAACAGTTGCTTAATAAATATTTGTTGGAATGGCTTAAATCGACCCTCATGGTCTTCCATCCCTTTCCATCACCGTTCTCAAATGCTAAAAACTCCACCTAGCTCGGGCTTCCACCAATCAATATTTCCAGGTAGCTCTTAAGCTCCATATTTTCACTGGCGGGACATTGTTAGTAGTGTTACAGCTGGGGATGTTACTCTCAACTTTGCAAAGACCTATCTAAAATATACTGGACTAGAATGATTAATGGCCTGCATCAGAGTCTCTTGGCTATAAAAAGAGGGGGGGGGGTAGAGAGATGATATTGGTTACATTGCACTTGTGGATTCATTTCTGAAAGTGAAATTTGGTGAGTTATGAGAAAAAGCCTATGCAGTTATTTCATTTGTGGTTGATCTTAGAAATATTAGGCTATTTCCACAAATGTATAAAGATTTGCAATAAAAACTGTCCATAGGCTGCACTCTTCATCTTGGCATATGATTTCAAAAGCCCAAATGAGTTTTCAAGCATTTTCAAGAATGTTGTTGTTCAGTTACTTGTCAGTTGTGTCTGACTAACTCTTCAGAATCCCGTTTGGGCTGAGTTGGGTTTGGTTTGGGGTTTTTTGGCAAAGATACTGGAATGGTTTGGCATTTCCTTCTCCAGCTCATTTTACAGATGAGGAAACTGAGGCAAACAGGGAAAAGGAACAGCTAGGAAGTATATGAGGCCAGATTTGACTCAGGGAGATGAGGGAGTCTTCCTGACTTCAGGCCAAGCACTCTATCCAATAAGCCACCTGCCTTCCCCATTTCCAAGAATAGACTCTACTAACAATTATCAACTGTCCCCTGACCTCTCCTCCATCCCAATAAAGTATATAAAAAGGAATATCTATGTAATAATGGAATACACAAATGAGTAAGGGCTCTGGTTTGGTTTTTCCATCAGTATAAGGGAACTCTTTGTATGAGAACTCCCTCCATCAAACACAGCTTGAATTCTATCTACAGCTTAGCAGATAAATGCTAGGGGGCTGAGGCAGTTTTTCTCTCTCCTAATCTAGCATTTTATTCACTATCCCAGAGGAACAGAGGAAAAAAATCTGTGCACTTGCACAAAACTTCAATACGCAGACTTCTTACTACCTACAATAATCCAGGGTAACCTCTAACTCCTAAATTCACATGCATGACATTGCATCCTCTAGGGAAATGGATTCAAAGCAGCTTCAATGTACTGTTATGCCTTTCCAGGTATAAAAGGCATTTTCTATTCACCCAGGTTTTGTATTGATATATTCAACAAGCATTTATTAAGTGCCAACTATATGCAAGGCAGTATGCTAGACATTAGGTACGCAAACACAAAAATGAAAGGCATTGCATTCAAGGAGCCACGCTGAGATAAGGGGACATAATATGACCAGAGAAATTCGATACAAAACGCCTAGCAGCTGGGAGAGTCAGTATCCATTCCATGAAAGGAGGTGGCTCTTGAGCGGAGCACTGAAGAAGGACATTCCATGCATGGTGGACACCCTGTGCAAAACTTGGACATGGGACATAGGGCATTTTCTATGGGGAACAGGAAGTTCCCACTTGGTCAACTGCCTTGAACAGAGAAAGCATGGAGGGAAAGGAATAGACAATTAGCCTGGAGAGGCTGACTGGAATCAGGTGACTGAGGCCTTCAGCTGCCAAACAGTATTGTTTTAGTTTACCCTGGTGCTGAGAGGCAGTCACAGGAGCATCCCAGGCAGGGAAGTGACATGGTTAGACTCTTGCTTTAGGAAAGAAGGCAGGGAAGGGAAACGGGGGGAAAGCCCCAAACCTAGGCCCAAATGAGTGAAGCCTGCTTGGGACCATTCATGTCTAGCATTTTCTATGCTCACACTGTTCCTGAAGCATGTGGCTATTAAGAGTAAATTGTTGGGGCGACTAGGTGGCGCAGTGAATAGAGCACCGGCCCTGGAGTCAGAAGTACCTGAGTTCAAATCCGGCCTCAGACACTTAACACAAAAACTAGCCGTGTGACCTTGGGCAAGTCACTTAATACCAATTGCCCTCCAAAAAGCAAAAAAAAAACAAAAAAAAGAGTAAATTGTTGAATACAATGATTTAAGGTAGGAAAGGTCTCATGGAACCTGGAAAAAAAATGGAGGCTGAGCTAATGAGACACAGACAGACACACAGAGATGGATAGAGACAGACACAGAGACTGAGAGAGTGAACACACACACTTTGCTTTCTTGTAATTTCTGCTCTATCCCAGAGCACACTGCCTTTGATCACCCAGAGGAGACAGCAGGATACAAGCCTGGGGCCAAAGGGAAAGGTCCAGATGTTGATCTAGTCTATCACCAAATGACATCTCTGCATCCATATGCCATTTTGATGGCAGCTCAGTGATGTTCTAATTAGAAAACACAGCTTATCAGAATTTTATCTCCAGACAAAGCAGAAGGAGGAATGGAATCTAACCTAAATGCTGAAGCATCCAAGGTGTCTTATCACAGCCACCAGGCTGAGCCAATCTGAAGATGTCTTGCTAACTTCTACTGATACGGAAGAGCTCCATGACAGCAGTGGGGATAGGGGAAGGAATCACTGCAAAAGAAAACCCTAAAAAATCAGCATTTGAACAAGTAAATAAATGGCTCAACTCTTTGAATAGCTTGCTTCATATTGCTGTTATGTACAGAAAACCAGCATTTTACTTTTTAAAAAATGTTTATGGATATCTTTTGTTTTCATGTCACCTACATTTCTACTGTAATCTTCCTGTTCATCCTGTTCATCAATTTTACTGTAATCTTAATATTCACCATCATGTGGAACAAAGTTCGTTTGTTTTCCAAATTAAAAAAAGAAAAAATCAGCAAAACCAATCGATAGGAATAAATTGGACAATATATGAAATGGTACACACCTGTGAACTTTCCAGAATCAGTGTAATAATTCACAGATCCACCAACAATGCACTAGTGTGCCTACTTCTCACAACCCCTCCAATATCGACTATTTCCAGTCTCTGACAGTTTTGCCAATTTGCTGGGTTTGAGATGAAACCTCAGGGTTGTTCCGACGGGCATTTCTCTTATTATTAGTGATTTGGAGAATTCTTTCATATAGTTGTTAGTAGTTTGCAATTCTTCTTTTGAGAACAGTTTGTTCATATTCTTTGACTGCTTGTTTTATTAGGGAATTTTAGCATTTTCATTCTTAATTGACATTAATAGTCACTGCCTTTACATTCAGAGCTTAGTGATTAGTAATTCAATTTATTAACAACCTGATTTTACAATTTTGCCTGATGATAGAAATGCAGTCGTTTGAGAAAAGAGGAAAGATGATCACAAATGTCACAGTGGAAAGAATACCAGATACAGAGTCAGAGGTCCTGGCTTTTGAGCTACAGTCTCCTCATCTATAAAATGATGGGTGGCTTAAATCTTTGATCCCCTGCACCTGTGATCTCTTTAAGTACATAGTGTGATGGGGAAATGAGTTCTGTTCAGAAAACACAGGTTAAGAGGCAGTGGTAGGTACGGCTGCCTTTTTTTTAGCCATTTTCAGTCAAAGGGATTTAAAAGAAGCCTCCCCTACCGTGGCCAAAAGTAGACCCACAAACACTGGTTCTACTTCCCTCTGGAATATGTATGGTATCAGGGGCAAGAGTTTTACAAGATGAGAAGATATGGGTAGGATGCAATCTATATTGTTGAAGGGAGTGCTCACATTGATGAGATCACAGATTCAGACAGGTGCCTCTATCAATTATGTAAAAAGTATAGCACATTTCTGACCAAAAATAACTTCTAATTTCTGGTTCTAAAAATTGAAGGTAGTAACTTGTATAAGATGATTGCTGCTTCTAGTTTGTATTTTAGAGGCAGCTAAGTGGCACAGTGTATAGAGTGAAAGATCTGGAATCAGGAAAACTTGAGTCCAAATCCAATACTTACTAGCCATGTGACCCTGGACAAGTCATTTAACCTCTGACTATCTCAGTTTCCCCACAGGTAAAATGGGGTTTATAAGAGTACCTACCTCTCAGGGTTGTTACAGGGAAAAAAAGAAAAAGCATTTGTGAAGCAATCTGCAAACCTTCAGGTATAACATCAATGCTTGATAGTGTAATTGTTGTTCTTATATAAAGCAAATTCAAATCAGGATGAGAATACACAGCAAACTGATTTCAGCACACACACACACACACACACACACACACACGGAGTCTTTCCATGCAGTATATGAGGGTTCATATAGATTTTTATTTGGTTTTATTCACTAGATGCTGTTTTTTTCTTCAGCTATCAGCACTTATTTTATTTTCTCTGGTCATCCCCAAGTCACTGTCATCATCATCATGGCCAACAACCAACACGTTCAGCATCAGTGTCATCACAATCATCATCATCGCTGACATTTATTTAACATTTTGCATGTTTACAAAGTCATTTTTATACATTAGCTCATTTGATCTTTACAACAACTCTGTGAGGCAGCTGCTAGGGTTATTTCCATTTTACAGATGAGGGCAGTGTGGCTTACAGAGCTTTACGCAGCTATGTAGCCCAGTGGATAGAGTACTGGGTCTGGATTAGGAAGATCTAAGTGCAAATATGGCTTCAGACGCTTACTAGCTGTGTGACCCTGGCCAAGTCACTTTACCTATAAAATGGAGATCATAATAGCACCTACTCCCCAAGGTTGTTACAAGGATCAAACGGGACAATCATCATAACACGCTTAGCACAGGACCTAGCACAGAGTAAGCACTAGATCAATGGTAACTAGAGTTAGTATTCTAATTGTTATCATCAGTGTTACTATTCAGAAGGGACTAGCCCAGGATCCCCCCTGTAACAAGTGTCTGACAGGTGATCTGATCAGCGTACTCTATCTTAATACAGCTTGACATCATTTGAGGCAGTTGAGACTCCTAAAAATGTTCCAAGTGCATACTGGCTATGAGACCACATTTGTCATTGACTTCCCTTACAGCTGCAGGGTTGTGTCCTCCTAGAAGACATGTTGGCTCCACTGCAGTACACAAGTTATATGTTCCACACCTACCACCCACTTTAAGAGCTCATTCATTCTCTTTGTCCACGTGCATTTATCATTTCCTATACAAACTGCTTCAGAAAGTTAGAAACACAGGCAACCAAGTCCACATCCATTAATTTCTTCATTTTTCCTACTTTTGGTTTTTACAGAAGAAAGTTGTGGGAGGAGAAAGAAGGCCCTGAACCAGCTAAGAAGAAGGAAGGCACACTGGTGATTTGGAGGGATTCAGATATGCAAAGAAAGACAGAAGCTAACTTTGAGGAGGAAAAATGGAGGGAAAATTGCCAGTAAACAACCCACAAGACTAGACCTGAGTCCAGATTCTAAGATCTGACTTCTGGGTTCTGTGAGGAAAAGGAGAAGACAAGCAAGATTAAGGAGAATATAAAACAATGAAGGAGAATAAGAAGGATCAGAGCATAGGATGTGAAAAGGAAGACTCAGAAGGAAAAGGAAAAGATAGTTGGTAAGACAATCAAGGGCAAAAAAAGTAAAACGTGGAACAAGTGAAGGGGTAAAGTAAAATCAGAGAGTGCATGGTAATGTAAGGGGCAACGTGGTACCACAGTAGGAGGCTGGTATGTGGTAGAAGGGAATTAGGAGTGTGGGACTGGGGGGTTTCCAGATTAAAGAAAGGAAAGCAATTCAGGTTGTCAAGTGATTAAGAAGTAATAATTGGCTGTCAAAGTTGTAACTAGGCGCTTAGGACTGGAGTGTAAACACTCACAGGTACTTCGATAAAACAAGGTTGAAAATTCTGAACAGTATGGAGAGTAGAGGAAATGGTGCAGTGACTTGCATTAAGTGTGTGATGCTTTTATTTCTGCCTCTTATCTGTATTCTAAGTGTAGTCTGATCTCTCTCCAAGGGGAAGAGGTAAAAGGATGTCTCTCCATAATCCAGGTGTCAGGGACAATAAATATTCCTAAAGCAAATAGAAGCAAGGCTTCGATGGGAAAAAAGGGGATTGGAGGCAGAGGCCAGGAGACTTGACCCTTCTCAGAATATGAGAAAGTGGAGGAAGAAAAGAAAAAGAAGAGCTGTACACTTGGAGCTTCCAATCAGATTCGAGTGTCCTCCTTAAGCAGCATAGTGGCATACCCCAAGGAGGTAGAACCTTGTCTTCCCAAGAATGAAATGTTCTCAGATAAGAGACCTGCTGGCACAAAAAATAGCAGCTGGTGGTGATTTCCCGATAACAAAGTAGTTACCTGTATATCTGCCAACAGAGGTCTGTATTTCTCTTGGGGTGTACACAACAGAGAAGGCTCCCAAAAGCTGGGCAAAGCTGCTGCCACCCCACTTCTGCTGATTCACGGGGAACAAGTGGTTCTGCAGAAAGAACACAAAGATTTCCAAAGATGGGGAAGTCTTGGACAAGACATTAAAGAGCAGGGGCACATGGTATGAACTCATGGATGCCTACTGAAGTCACTGGGGAAGGGAACAACTGGCTCAGATGCTGGCACAGGAGAAGGTGATTTGTACTTCTGGAACAAGGCAAGGAGCAGCACACAAGTTGGAGGAAATCCAGAAGACAGAAGTGAAAACATGGTGGAAAGAATCGAGATAAAGTTCAGTGGAGGAAGAGAGTTAGCCCAAGCCACAAGATGTTGAGGTCAAGTCCTGGCTCTGACATATAGCTGTGTGAACACAGAAAGTTGGTCAACCTCTTAATGCCCCAGGCAACTCATGAAAACTCTAAGTTGCAGAGGAGTTTCTGATCTGTATCTCTGGAAGGAATTTCCACACTGGGAGTTCCCTACATACATGAAATCATAGGCCTGAATCTCATCAATTAAAACTTATCATTTTTGCTGAAAAAAATCAATGGAGTGAAAAATAGAAAGAGAAGTGATTCTGCCCAGGGAACTTACTACAGAAAGGAGAAAGAAAAGAGGAAAAGATCAAGAGCCTGGCTCAAAATGATACACTAGTCACGGAGGACTTCAGTTATCCAGACTTTACTGGAGCAGCCTTTTCTGCCAAAAGCACTGGAATCCATTAGATGACTTAAGAAGTTGTAAGATGGCCAGATTTAAGAAATATTTACAAATGGCTCAATATCAATGTGGCAGGAGGTCTCCAGTGGAGTGGCTCAGAGATCTACACTCGGGTCTATGTGCTTTAACATCTGTATCAATGATTCATATAAAGCCCTAGCCGGCACACACATCAAAGCTGTAGATGACACCAACTTATGAAGGATAGCTATTATACTGGATGGCAAAGGGACAGTCTAAAATAATTTGCCAAGCTAGAACACTAGCCCAAATCTCAAAACAAGAAACTCAATAAGGATAAATGTAAAGTGTAAAAAATTGGCTATGAAAGACCAACTTTAAAAGTACCAGAGAGGGTAAATATTGTTAGATAGCAATTTATCTGAAAAAGATCTGCAGGTTTTAGTGGACCCCAAGCAAGCTCACTATGACCCAGCACTGTGATGTGGCAGCCAAAAAAAAGTTAATGTAATCTTAGACCACATTAAAAAAGGCAAAGTTTCAAGGGACTAGGAAGTCCTACCACTATCCTTGCCCTCATCCAACCTAATCTGGAACACCAGATTCAGCTCTGGGCACCACAGTTTAAGGAAAATGATAAACCTGAGAGTGTACAACAGAGAGCATCTAGTCAGGTTGGGGAAGGGCCCTGAGGTCATGAAACAGGAGGATTAACTGAAGGAACTGGGCAATTTATCCTAAAGAAGCCCCAGGGGGCAGATGACAGCTGGGTTCAAATGCTTTATGGATTGTGATACAGAAGAGGAATTCCATTTGTTCTGTCTGGTATCAGAAGGCAGAAGCAGGAGCAATGGGGTCAACCTGCGCTGGATGTCGGGGAGATTTTCTTATAAGTAGAATGGCCTGCCTTGAGTACCTGTGGGTTCTCTTTCTCTGGAGATCTTCCAGCAGAGGCTGGTGTGGGTACTTAAAGTGAGAATTCTTCCCACATATATTTGGGACAAGATGGCTGCTGAGGCCCTTTCCAGAGATTTCTTGAAATGTGGGCTCCAATATGCAATGCAGGCCATTTTTCAAAGAGGGGTAATTCTCTTTCTCTATGCACACTTCTTTCTCCCTCAGAACCCCCTTCAGAAAGTGAGGGAAATGCTCCAATTCATTCCCTTTCAGTTATTCACTTAACAAACACTGAAGTACTGTGGAGTTTACAAAGATAAATGAAACATAGCTCTTTTCCTAGGGACATATTGGATATGAAAATGCAACATAATTATTCCCCATTTCATTGGGAGTTTTCATTGGTTCCATGAGCCCTGAATGTTTCATTTGACTAAGGCATTAATTACTAAATGAATTCAACAGAAATCATAAGCTAAAAACAATTAACAGATGATTTAAAGGCAGAATTCTGAAGACAGGTAGTATGGAGTCATGGAAAAAGCACTGGACTCCAGGTCAATCTGCTACTAGCCATGCCTTGTGAGCCAAGCACACAGGAACAAGAGGCCTGTGTTAGAAATGAGGAGGAGGCCCACTCTGGAAGGATCCCTGAGGCTGTCACAGACAAGCTCCCATACAAGCTTTAGCCCAGCAGCTTCCAACCCTGGCCACGCAAAGCCTCAGCTCTCTCCATGAAGCTTCCCTCAAGTGTCCAAAATCAAGCTTTTTCTAATTCGATCAAATTCCCAAGATAGACAGCTGGTCTCCAGACATTTTATGAGGAAAATCTCAAACAACTCCAGAGAGGCTGGGAATCTTTGCCTTGTAGCACCTATTTTTTTTAAATATCCATTTCTAAAAGCTAATTAAGTCTAGCTGACTAATTGAGATCATCCGATGATCCCGAAGGGAAGTGCACCATTCAGTGTTCATAAGCTAAACATTAGAAAAACAAATTCCAGTGCCTCAGAGATGCTCCCAAGGTCTGGAGGGGATCTGAGGGCAGCGTGATGGGGACGCCATTTGCCAGTGAGTAGTTAAGCCTTATAGCCAATCCAAATCAATCCCTCTCCCTCCCCACTCAGCCCTCTGAGGCCAAGAACAAGTCTTTACCCCTTCTTCTCCTAAGAGTCAAGGAAGCTAGCCATTAGGGCCCAAGTCTTCTCTGCCCCTGTCCTCCAATCAGTCTTTGTACTGCGACCCTTCACCTTCCAGGCTGCCTTCCTCTGGATGCTCTCCAGTTTTTCAATGTCCTTCCTAAAAGACCCTGTGTAGATAGGAACAGTCTAGATACGGTCTGCCCATGACAGTGTAAGAAGGACTGTAGTCTCCCTAGGCCTGGATCCTATGACTGTCTGAAAGTAGCCTGAAAGGCTTTGGAGAGTTTGGCGGTTGTCGTATCACACCACTGATTCATAATGAGCTTGGAGTTCAATAAAACACCTTTGGGCAGTTGAACTGTCTAGTCGTGTCTCCCCAATTATAGTCATAAGGTGGATTTTTAGTCCTTACATTTCTCCTTGTTAATTTTTATTATAAATTTAATAACTATCAACAAAACAAATAAGCAAATAGACATACAATATAAGGAGTACATTGTTACATAAAACCCTTAGCATTTAAGGAGGCAAAAATGAACAAATAATAAATATTGAAAAGAATTAACAACAAACTCAAAAACTGCTTTTGTTTCATATGGCCTTGCAGATCTGTCACGTTCTAGTATCTCTAGCTTTTATTATATTTTATTATATTAAACTGAATCTTATTAGACTTGGCCCACTGCTGTTACCTATTCATATCCTGAGGATCCTACCTCTTATTCAATGTCTCAGCTGTTAGTCTCAGCTTTGTGTCATCTGAAAATCGAACCAACACAACTTCTCGGCTGTTATCTAAGCCGCTGAGTTAAAAAAAAGAAAACAAACCAAAGGTTAAGCAACGAAGAGAGTGGCACACACTCCTAAAGATGTCCACATCATCATTAATGACAACTCTTTGGGTCATCCAGCTCAACCAATTCCTAATCAATTCAACTGGACTACTTCTTAGCCTAAGTCTCTCTATCTGTTCCAGAAAAATACCATGAGCAACCTCGTCAAGGGCTCTGCTGAAATGCAGGTAAGACATTTCCTGATATATCCATCTAAACCAGCAGTTCTCAACCTGTGGGTTCTGTTCAATTGGTAACAAAGAAAATCCATCCTGTATATCAGATATTTACATTACGATTCATAACAGCAGCAAAATGACAGTTAGGAAGTAGCAACAAAAATAATGTTATGGTTGGGGGTCACCACAACATGAGGAACTGTATTAAAGGGTCGTGCCATTAGGAAAGTTGAGAATCACTGACCTAAACACTGGCAAAAATGCAGGAAATAAAGTTTGTCTGGCACCAATTGTTCCTGATTCTTTCACAGAGTGGCCCACAGATGCTTCTACCAGGTTGGAAGCTGAATCAGTGTAAGGTAGGAGGGAAGGGAACTGGGATCAGAAGCTGGGCTCCTCAGGAGGGGTCCAGAACATGCTGTAGGTTACGTTTCAGAGGGGCAGATGGAACTGCAAAGATCAGAAAGGTAGCACGTCCCATTAACACACGGTCAAAGCAGGGAAGTGATATAGAGCAAGAAAGGTCAATCCGACAGGGTCCAGGATGAAGGAGGTCACAGAGTTAGAGAGCGTGGACACAGAGCTCTTTTCTCTCTACCTTCATTTCTAGTCCCTGTTGTGAGTAGTCATGCAAGGGCTTGTGGGTGTGTGTTTGCTGCTAGAGGGAGAGGCAGAGCCCTGAGGATACAGCTTGCTCCTGAGTAAGGCAGGGGAAAAGGCCTAGGCCTTAGAGGAGATTCTTACAGAACTCTTTGAAGAATTTTTGCTGCTTTTTTGGCTTCTTTGAAATTGAGAGAGATGCTCCAGGCAAGATGGTACCTGGTTCGGGAATTTGAAAAGACACATATACGAGACATCCAAATGTATAAAATAAATCCCTGCCATCACCAAAGAAATCATAAACTATATGAAATGATTCTGTGAAATGCAAGGTGGACCCATGATGTCATCTGAATGATCCCATTGGCAAATTTTTACATCATCATTCAATCATTAGGACATGGTTCTGATGCGCAATAGAAAGCCTTGCTCAGCTGGTGAGGAAGCACCTTCCCAGGTGAGAGGAATTCTGGGTAAGACACCAATGTTGTTCTTTTCATCTTTTAGGTCCTGTGCAATTTGTGTTATCTGACATTTCAAAAGATTTTGCTGCTTAATAATTTCAGCAAGAGAGCTCAATGCCTGCAGTAATCTAGCCAGAGTCGTTGGGAATGGGATGCTGGGAAACATCATTACCTACACATTCATGCACCCAGAGCATGGCTTTAGGTCACCACAAAGTACAGTGAACAACGGAGGGAGCAGGGCAATTTCTTCGGACTGCATTTGTTGACTTTCGCAAAGCAATCCAGCCCATCAGTAGACCTGGGCTCTGGAAGGAATTAGGCAAGTATAACAGCCCTGAGTCGCCCACTAAAACACTAAAGCTACTACCACAAAAGCTACTACTATCGGGTGCATCTGGGTCCTAATGGCAGGAACACCGAGAGTGAACAGATCCTGCCTCACTGAATCTGCATTATATGTCCAGCTGCAGTGAGGACAAACTTAAGGATAAAGACAAGGGTATTAAAATATGATTCTAATTCTTTGCAAAAATCAACATCCCAAGTGCAAGAGACAATGCATAAACATAACTACTTCTGTGTAACACCTTGTAAAAGAACTAGACTCCTGGGGGACCAGGTTGGATGCTAGGCAGGGGCCCTAGTACACAATGCCACCTTTACATGCAGAAAATCAGAATTTATTTATTGATGACAGGGGGGACAGGATGGGTCATTCCTTCCTTCCATCCCTTGGCCTGCCTGTGCCTATGTCAGAATTTGGGAGAAAAAGAATGGTATTATATCTGTTTTGACCCCTTTACACCCTGCCAAGGTACCAACAGCCTCCCCAAATTTTCAGCTTAAGGAGTCTGGCAGACAATATACAAATAATCATGTACCAATCCAAAGACTTGGCAAGATGCTAAAGACCTAAAAGACAATGAGAAAAGTGAGTTTGTTTATCAGACCATATAGGGAATCCCAGCCTTTACCACTGTAGCCCATCCCCAGCTCACACACACAGACACCAACATACACACATACACAGAGACATACACACATGGACACACACATGGACACGCACAGACACACACATGGACACACACAGAGACACCAACATACACACATACAGAGACATACACACATGGACACACACATGGACACGCACAGACACATACATGGACACACACATGGACACACACAGAGACACCAACATACACACATACAGAGACATACACACATGGACACACACATGGACACGCACAGACACACACACGGACACACACAGATATAGACATGCACACATACACAGACATACACACATGGACACACACGTGGACATGCACAGACACACATGGACACACAGACACACACACAGACACAGACATACTCACATACACACACAGACACGCATGGACACGCATGGACACACACATAGACACACACATGGACACACAGATATAGACATACACACATACACAAAGACATACACACATGGATACACACGTGGACATGCACAGACACACACGTATATAGACATACACACATACACAGAGACACACATGGACACGCACGTGGACACACACAGACACACACGGACACAGACACACACATAGACACACACACATACACAGACATACACACACGGACACACACATGGACACAGACACAGACATACACACATACACAGAGACATACACGCACAGACACACATGGACACACAGACACACACACAGATATAGACATACACAGAGACACACACAGATATAGACATACACAGAGACACACACACGGGCACACGCACTCATGTACACACACAATAAGAACTGTCATTAGCATCATCCTTTAACATTGCTAGTAATATCTATCTTTAATCTTTGTGAGACCATGGGCCTCTACCCCAAGACAGACAAAAGCAAAAAATGAGGTCTCATATTTTACCAAATTTTCATGGCAGCCCTTTTTGAGATAGCAGAAAACTGGAAACAAATTTGGTGGCCATTGACTGAGAAATAACCGAACATATCTTCTGTATGTTAACGTAATGTAATACTACTGTGCTGTAAGAAATAAGGAACATGAGGAATCCAGAGAAATACAGGAAGGTTCCTGTGAAACAAAGCAGAGTGAAAAGCAGGCACAATGCCCACAAACAGGAAGACTCAGTGGGATTCCAATGAAAGGCCAGTCTTGGTCCTGAAGCACGGTGTCTGTGTGAGTGAAGGCAGGTGAGTCGGATGGGGCCTGTGGATTGAGAGGAAGTTTGGTTTCTAGAGTGTGGAGCTAGTGGGCACTACAGGGAGGAGGTGAAGGTCTGCCGTGTGGGCAATATCAACGCTTGCAAAGGGGCTAGGAGAGAGTCAAAGACAGACTGAGATAGATGAACACTGGCAATCCTGAGCCTCTAGTCATCTCTGCACTGGAAATGAATTGAGGTTGAAAGTGGAGCGCTGCATAAAGCTGAAGCAGAGCAGGGATGTGATTTAGATCAGTGAGTAGGAAGGCATCCCTAACACAAAAGAAGGACAAGCAATTACAGTGCCATTCTAAAAATTCGGATTTTGCTAAGGTAAAATTCAGGATAATTCAGCTACCATCAGTCCCCAGTCCCATACAAAGTGCTCTCCCAGGACCAGATATATTGGAAGCATATAATTCCAAAGTATAAGTTCCAATGTCCGAGGCTGCATGGCAGAGGCCTGGACAGACGGATTCAAATCCTGCTGCCAGCAGCAACTACCTAGCTAAGTAAACCTGGGGAAAAGTGATTTAACCTCTCCTGGCTCAAGTTTCCTTAGCTGCCAATTAAGGGGATTAGCTCAATGACCTTCAAAGTCTATTTAAGCTCTATTGTGATTCAAAAATAAGGCTTCAGAGTCAGCTGGCATAGTACTTGGGGTCCAGCATTAATGGGGATTGCAAGGCTACCCTGACTGTATGTATAATGCAGTTTTATTTCTTGTTCTTGTGAAAAAAAACATTTCTACAATTTTGGTTTTTCATGTATTTCTCCCCCTAGTTTGACTTAGTAAGACTTTACTCTCCATATATTCAGATATACAATATGATTTCTTTCCCAAGAGCTTAATTTTTAAAACCACAGCAAAAAAGTTTCGGGGGGGGGGGGAGCGGCTAGGTGGCACAGTGAATAGAGCACTGGCCCTGGAGTCAGGAGGACCTGAGTTCAAATCCAGCCCCAGACATTTAACACAAAAACTAGCCGTGTGACCTTGGGCAAATCACCTAACCCCAATTGCCCTCCAAAAAGCCAAAAAATCTTTATCTGTGAATTCTTCTATACAACATGACTAATGTGAAACTATGGAATATCTATATAGAACCTATATTGCACACTGTCTTGAGGAGGGGGACAAAATTTAAAATTTATGGAAGTGAATGTTGAAGACTAAAAATAAAAAAATAAAACTTTTTAAAAAAACACAGCAAAAAAACATCTGTGAACCTCGTCTCCTTAAATATTGCTTCCAAAGTAAAATGTAGTTTCGTTGTTTGGGCCCACCCTGGGCCAAATTGGGAAGATAATGAATCTCTTCCAAGGCCCCTCCATGCTTGCTTTGATGGTCAGGCTGGCCTAGTAGATACCCATAGGTCCAGAACATGGGCATATTCATACTGTCTCTACCATCCAGGACATGGGATGCCCAGCACGTGACAGGGCACTGCTCAGTCATACAGTCTCATAGCTTACAGGGAACACTGCCTAATGACCAAATTGTGTTGGGTAAAGAGTACATGCAGTAAAAATACGACAAGGCATGCCTAGTCAATAAAGTGGGTGGTTATTCCTATCCAGAATCTTAAGCAGGGAATGTCTGAGCCCAAGGCAAGTAGAATAAAATATGCCCTCAGATGAGGGGAATCTCACCCTAGCCATCTTCCAGTTTCCTAATTGAACTAATTATTATTGCTAAGTAGTTACTAATCTTTTTGTATCTATCTATACTGGAAAAAAGACTGAAAGTGCTGCCAACAGACTTAATTCCTACTGATTGCCTTGCCCCAGTTACAGCTCTGCTCCTACTTCCAGACAGTACTGTTAGAAATGCCAAATACCACTTCTATAAAATAGTAAGAGTTTGCACATTTATTGTCCAAGAACATACCAAGTGTAGTGCCCCCATTTTATGGTGAGACTTTAAGTAATTTTCCTTACACAGAGAAATGGATTTCAACTAGGAGCTGACATTTTCCAGAGCTATGGTCTCCTTTAAAACATCAGATAACTTTTTACATATGAGCTTTCTCTTTGAAAAAAAGGTATCTTTCCTTTCTTCATTTAGGTCATTTTTTTTCTGTTAAAAAACAAACAAACTCCCCACCACCACCACCACCCTAGTCTTCACAAGTAATATGAAAAGAGACATGTTTCTGGCCATGGAGACAACCAGGTAGTCACGTGCTTTGGTGGTCATTGTTTGCTACTTTTGCGCCAATCAAAAGTCAAACTCTTATTCAGGGAGGAATCCTGTGCAGCTTTGACTCCAGATGACTTCCCAGTCCAGAGCAGTCTGAAACAGCTGCTCAAAGATTTACCTCCCCACATCACCATTTCTAGCTTGGCCTAAAACTCAGCCAAGTCACATCCAATTTCACAAATGGAGACCTCTGAATTAACAATACTGAATGATCCAAAGGGCAAGACAAAGTACAGAATTTTAGTTGGAAGAGACTTCACCAACTATCTAGTCTAATCTATACTCGAAAAGGAATCTCCAAAAAGAAAAAGAAGGAAAAAAAGAATAAGAATGCTTCCTAATTATCAGGACCCCAAGGAGGAGCTGACTAAGCTCCTACCTCTGCAAAGCAGGTGGGGGATGATGGGTGTGTAATACTACATATACCGTCATACATAGTTATGTATTAGATCATTTTTGTTCAAGTGCTTCCCCCGCCCCTTTAAATCTCTGTTACAAGGGATGGCTCATCAGAGAATCCACAGCTACTTCTCTGACTCTGAATAAGCCACTTCCCCTCTCAGAGTCTCGGTTTACCAATCTGTGAAATGAAGGAATTGGATTAGATGGCCTCTGAGATTCCTTCTAGTTCCAAATACTATGTATGAGACATCTCCAATTTCCTTCTGTAGTACCTAGCTAGGTGCTCAATAAACTTGAATAAATGAACTATTAGGAAAGATTCATTGCCTAATGTCAGAGAATCTACATTTTTAGAGCCATACTGACAAATAAGTTGATTTTCCCCCCCTTATAACAGTGGATAATTGTCAGTATTTCTCTTCTTAAGATTCTTCTCTCCCCTTTCTCCTGATCACATTGTGCAAACTGTTATTCAATAGAAGCCTCCTTTTTCAAATGTCACACCCAAGGGACACTACCCATCAGTGAGCGCTTCCTTCAAAGGAAGTTCTGCTCATGAAACAGCTTCTTTCTGGATTATGCTAGTTAGGCTCATTCTGCTACTCATGTTCTTTTCCTCATTTGACCTCTGATTCCTAGTTTGTATCTAGGATGTTTCTTTAGTTCGGTCTTTGATTTCTGCCTCTGATCACTGCCTGCACCTATTAAATGCCTCCTGGTCCCTAATTAGAATAGGGCTTCCGGCCAGGACATTAGCTGACAGACCTGTGCCCTGAACATTTGCAACACTACAAGTGACACATGAAAAGTTTGGGTGCTATCAACCCACCACTCAAAATGAAGGAGGGTCCGCAGCAGTTCGGGCTGGTCCAACCTTAACGGAGCAGCCTTAACTCGGGTGATAAAGTCACCCATTTTGAACTTGGCTTCGGTTTTTGCAGGCATTTGTGAATAATCCCATCAGTCTGATGTGATCTCTACTTCTGGATGAGTCATGATCACCAAGTCCTCATTAGAAACATGAAAAATATCTTTTCATTAAGAACAATAACCATAAAGTTCCTTTGGCATTCATCTCAATGTAATAGGTAGTTCCACAGGAATTATGGATTGGGGGACTCAGTTCATAACACTTAGTTTTCTACGGAGTTGCCGTATTTGTTGTGCAAAATTTAATGTGAACTATATCTTTCAGGCTTATTAAATGAGAGCAAGCACAGAGGTTCATATTTTCTTGAAAGTGATTAAAGTGATATTTTCACCTTGGATAAAGTAGGCACAAAGAGGCTGACAATTTTCACTACAGGCATTGAATCACTTCTCAAGAGACTAGAAACAATCATCTCAAATCTAGGAGGTCGCCATTATTCAAAAGGCATGGCGGCCGGCTGCGCTTGGGGGAGAACAAAGGACGGGTGATCCAGGCTTTCCCGGCACCGCGCGGTTCAGTTGGGCTAAGGGGCTTCTGGGCCGCACTGGGCCTCGTGTGGCCGGGGCTGCTCCTCCCTCCACACAGGTGAGTAATAATTAATTAATTAATTAATTAATGAGAATTAGGCTCCAAGGGGGTGGGCCGCGCTAGGCCTCGCAAAGCCAACACGCTGAGGCCGGTTTAGGAGGAGAGCTTTGGACGGACCAACCTGGGAGGCAATTTGCCTGAAGACTGCAGGTGGAGGGGAGGGCCGGCCTCCTTCCTCTTCGCAAGCCTCCGGTCCGCCCCTTACTCTCCTGTGGGAGGGTGGGGCCTGTCAGCCAGGCCTACAGTCACCTGCAGCACGCGGAGGCTCTCGACGGCCTGAGAGCCTGCGAGAACGCCGCACAGGTGAACTCAGGATGGGGGGAGGGGAGAGAGGACGCCCGGAAGGAGGCGTGGCCAGAAGCCCCGCCCAAGGGAGGCGGGCTCTCCTTCCGCTTCCGCTTCCGTCCAACCCCTCTCTTACTCGCTGGCTGCGGGCTCTGTCCGTCAGGTCCCGGGCCTCCGGAGGCCCAGTGGGCAGGGGGCGGGCGGAGCGAGGCCGAGCGGCTTGGGGGAGCCGAGGCGGCCCTAAGTGGACGGCACTTCCACGGTGTCCGAGCTGCTGGGCCCCCACAAGCCCCTGCTTCCGGCCCGAGCTTAGCGTAGTTTAGTCAGACGTTGGTTTGCATGGCTCACTGGGTGGGGGGGAAGGGGGGGGGGGTTGCCTCTCCACCGCGAAGGCAAGAATGTTGCAGTCCAGGCCTTCCCCCTCCCTACAACTTTCCAGGTTCAAGACCCTTATTAGGCATCAAAAGAACTCCCAAGTTCCACTCCAGGCCTCATCCTGCCCCTTGGAGGCCCCCACCCCACCCCCACCCCGCCTCTTGAAAAGCCAATTCAGATAGAATGGAAAATGCAGAGCACAGCAGATGCCCTCAGGTCTTCCAGCGCTGAGTGGGAATGAACAGGGTTAGCCCGACTAGGTTCGATTTTCACCTTACTCTACCTCTGTGGCCATGGGCAAGGTGATCTTCTCTTGGAGCCTTTGCTTTCTCATCTGTAAAATGGGGGACATTAGCAAGAAAGCATGTCATAGTTACCTCTCATCAGCCTGAAATGTCTTTTGTCTCTTTTGTCTTTTACTCCTCTGAGTACTCCTGTTTACCTAAAACCTGACTGCTCCATTACACCTGCAAGAGACTGGCTTGAAGCCAAAATGAGTGCCTTGATGAGTCTGTAATCTAGCCCTGGATAAATTTGTTAATTAACCATGCTCTGTCTTTTTGGAACTTCTGGCCTTTCCAGGCCTGTCCAGTTCTGCTTGTGGCATACCCTGCCTGGGCAAACACCCTGGGATATGACCTTAAAATTATCATGAGAGAAGAAGGCTTAGAACAAAGGCAGGGGGAAGGGCAACCGTGAATGTCAGAGCAGGGCTGGAAGGGATCTCCTGGGCACCATGCATGTGGTTGGACCTTCTGTAGGCCTGGAAAGGAGGGCCCTCAAGCCATGAAGCACAGTGACATCCCACACCCCTCTGACTTGGTGAGCCTTGACCACTCTGTTTGCTTCCTCCTAAGTTGCTACTTGCTCTTCAAGCCAGAGCAGTGGTGTGGGGGCTGAGGGAAGACTGATGCCCACAAGGTGACTGAGTTAACCTCACAAACTAGAATCGCACATAGCCAGGATGAAGGACTTTGTCTCTCCAGCCATCAGTTAGCCTGAGCACTGAACCTTCACCAGGGTAGGGAATCCATCCCTTCTTCAGTCAACTTCCATACAACAAGGTGGAGAAGGAACCTTAAAACCCAGAGTTTCAGAGGTGGAAAAGAGAAGCCAAGGAACACACGTAGTTGGCTTGTAGCAAGAAACCCAGCCTGTACCCTGAGACCTTAACCATAGCCACCTGTCTCTGGCCCAACCCTGCATTCAGGTAGGTTTAGGATACAGAGCCCATTAAAGTACACAGCTCTTGCCAGCACCCACACGCACACCCAAAAGCAGCCCCTAATGCTGCTTCTCTGTGCTCTTGATAGCATTTCAAGCTGTCTTTGAACTGTACCTTACAACTTAGCATTTATGCATACTTTGTCTTCTTGGGCTCACCACTGTTGTTTGCTTGGTTTTCCCCATATGGTGGTTTTGCCTCTCCAGCTAAATGGAAATCTTGATGAAGTTAGGGATGCTTTCACCAGCAACCTCAGCTGAAATAGTCAGAAATGTGACTCCCTTTGTCCCCTCATCAGAAGCTTTAGTGGGCATATGTCCCTCTAGTCTCCAGTGCTTCTTGGTCATAGTGCCAATGATGAGAGGATGGCATCGGTGATGCCCACAGTCCAATCTTGGGCAACCTGCCTTTCTTCAGCATGATCTGCACTGTTGCCAGAGAAAAAGAAAGATGCAGTGGGGTGGGGCATCATGGGAAGCCAGATACTCCCAATGGCCTCTCTCTTGCTCTGGCTTCCTGTTGTTGCCAACTCCAACTGCAAGAGCTGAGGCACTTTGCCCCTGCAACCAGCAACTTCACTGCAGCTCACCAAAAAATGCAGGCAATATCAGTGGTTCCATTTACCTATGTGGTGAGGTTGGCACAGTGGTTTACCCATAGTAATTCATTTGAGCCTCATAACCAAGTGAGGGAAGTGCTGTTACTCCCACTTTGCAGATGAGAAAAATGAGGCTCAGAGCTAATACAGCCCAGATTCCGATGCCAGTGTTTCTGACTCCCAATTCCAACAGTCTGCATCATGTTGATGCATTTCTGTCTCTGCCAAACAGTTAATTCCACTGTAGTTGGAGTCCATTCAACCCACTGTTGCATCTGAAGATAATAGTGGTCCTCTGACCCATCCAAAGTATGCACCAGGGCTTGACATATACACACTGATGGATGCTACAACACAGACACCCTGAAAATGGAACACAAACACCATCATTTTTGACGGGGTGATCACCTTAGTGACTCAGCAGTGCATTCTAACAAAATAAATTGACCCAGAAATCATATACTGGGGACTTGGTTTTTCCTGCTGCTCATGGTCTGGCAGGTCAGTGGGTTTTTTTGTTTTGTTTTGTTGAACCTAAACCCAACATGCTGAGAGGAGATTTCCGATATATGATTTGTGGTCAGCTCTGCAAGCACAGAAATTCCTAATATGGGAAGTGATAGGACACTGACCCCACAGAGTTAGCTAGAGGAGACCTCCTCATTCCAACACTGCTCCTTAGGAGGAGAATTTCAGTATCAAATAAGAAGACCCTTTCTCCCCAATGTTCACAACAGACTCTTGCTTCAGTCAAATGCTAAAAATCCCTGTCTGAGCTGCTTTTCTGTATTAAAAAGAAAAAGAAGAGAGTGAAAGAAATGAAAAAATCAGGGCAGCTAGGTAGTGCAGTGAATAGAGCACCAGCCCTGGAGTCAGGAGGACCCGAGTTCAAATCCAGTCTCAGACACTTAACATTACTAGCCATGTGACCTTGGGCAAGTCACTTAACCCCAATTGGCTTGCCTTCCCCACTACAAACAAAAAAGAAATGAAAGGCCTGCCTTCAATTGAAGTAACCAAATAGGCTATGTACATCTCTCATCAGGAATGACCAAGGCTTTCCTTTCACATATCTTCTCCCTTGGGTGGTCTTCATACATTTGCTCAACTCTGCTAAATGCTGTAGTCCTTTTTATTAAGCAGTAGCTGGGGAAATTCACCAGTGCCCAGATGCAATCATGGTTTTGGTTAATTTGGCTAAATTAATATATAAATTTAATACACTGCATAAAATGTAGACAGGAGCATTTGGCTTAACAAACAAAACTACCACACTTGGAAATTAACCTTCCTCAATGAAATACTGGTGGCAAGTCATTCACCAAGCAGCCCAGAGGGTTGTGGGGCTTTGGACACTTTACTGTCCTGGAAAGAGACAGGCAGCCTTTGCAGGAGAAAATCAAGAAGAATGAATCATGTTGTATCCAAGTAAAACCAGCAATTAATACTTGTTGAACTGAATTCAATCAGACATGAAGCATTTGCTGTGCTTGTCAAGAAAGCTTTGTCAAACAACTTACTACCAACTAGTTACTAAGGGGTTCCCTCCAGATAAAGTCATTTGGTTTTCTTCTTCTCTTGCTTTTAAACTGGTTTGCAGGTGTAGACAGAGTTCCAGTAGTCCTCCCTACCTGAGCAGGCAGCAGACCAAAGGGGGATGGATGGCAATCCCCATGGGTCAGGTTGGGTGATGGGATCATCAACATGTGCAGGGAACCTGAGGGCACTCTCAGCTTTTCTCCTCTTGACTTTTTGTTGGTCTCTATATCTCTAGCTCCTAGCTGGCAGCGATGAATATGATACCAGATTATAAAACTGAATTCTGGAGTGTGTTTTGAAAAGGGCCTCATACCTGTTCTAGTATTTTTGTGTTTGCAAAGTCCTTTACATGTATCATCTCACTGAGCCTTGCAGCAATCCTGTGAGATAGATGCTATTATTATTTTTACCCATAACATTAGATTATTACCCATTTTGCAGATGAGTAAAGTGAGACCCAAAAAGGGTAAATCATTTGCTCGGGGTCAAACAGTGTTTATGAAAGGATTTGAACCCAGGTCATAGTTAAGACACATTCCTTGTCCTAAAGAAACTTACAGTCACCAGAATCATAGATTTAGAATGGGAAGAGGCCTTAGAGGCAATCAAATCTCACCCTCCCATTTTACAGATGAGGAAACTGAGGCCAAGAGAGACTAAGTGACTTGCTTAGGGTTATAGATCTGCTAAGTGTCTAAGGCTGGATTTGAGCCCAGATATTCTTTTTTTTATTATTTTTATTGATTTATTTATTTACTTTTCATTTACAAGAGTCAGTTCCACAATCCCTTGAGTTTCAAATTTTTCCTCACCCCCCCCATGGTAGCTTACAATCAAGTATAGGATCTGCAAATACTTTCACATTGGACATTAGTGTGGTTGTATAGAAAAGGTTGTAACCAATGGAGTGAACAATGGGAAAGAGGAAATAAAACCAAACATGGAGAAGAACGAGTGCATGTAGTTTGCTTTAGTCTGCATTTAAACTCTGTACTTTCTAGATCTTTCTCTGAATGTAGACATCTCCTTCCATCCCGAGACTTGTAGAGTTGTCTTTTAACTGTGTGTTGCTGAGAAGAGTCCAGTTTGTCAAAGTTTGTCATCACACATACCATGTGTCTGTCATTGTATGCAAATTTCTCCTGGTTCTGCTCTACTCACTTATAAGCCTCTCCAGGTAAATATGAAGCCCATCTGCTCCTCATTTCTTATAGCACAATAGTATTCCATTACATTCATATACCACAACTTGTTTAGTCATTCCCCAATTGATGTGCATCCCCTTAATTTCCAATTTTTTTGCCACCACAAAGAGAGCTGTTATAGCTGGGTCTTCCTCCCACTTCTATGATCTCTTTGGGATACAACCCTAGAAGTGGTATTACTGGGTAAAAGAGTATGCACTTATTTATAGCCCTTTGGGCATAGTTCTAGATTGCTCTCCAGAATGTTTGAATCAGTTCAAAACTCCACGGACAATGCATCAGTGTTCCAATTTTTCCACATCTTCTCCAACATTTGTCATTTTCCTGTTTGTCATCTTAGCCAATCTGACTGGTGAGACATGGTAACTCAGAGTTGTTTTGATTTGCATTTCTCGAATCAATAGTGATTTGGAACATTTTTTCATATGCTTATAGATGTTTTTAATTTTATCTTCTGAAAACTGTCTGTTCATATCCTTTGCCCATTTATCAACTGGGAAATAACTTGTATTCTTATAGATTTTACTTAATTCCCTGTATATTTTAGAAATGAGGCCTTTATCAGATACACTGGTTGTAAACATTCTTTCCCAATTTCCCACTTTCCTCTTAATCTTGGTTACATTGACTTTGTACAGAAACTTTTCAATTTAATGTAATCAAGAGTATCCATTTTGCATTTTATAATGCTTTCTAATTCTTGTTTGGTCATAAAGTCTTCCCTTCTCCATAAATCTGACAGGTAAACTATCCCTTGCTTTCCCAGATTGCTTACAGTAACAGTCTTTATACCTAGATTGTGCACCCCTTTGGGCTTGATTTTGGTGTAGGAGCCCAGATATTCTTGACTGCAAATCCAGTACTCACAACAACAATGTGCAATGATGACCACTTCTGATCGAGCCTTACCTCAGGCCCTAGGGGAGGTATGGAGTCCCAGAAACCCTAGTTTGAGAGCCTCTAGCCAGTCAGTCAATCAACAAGTATTTATTAAGCACCTATGTGCCAGACGCGGTCCTAAGCACTGGGAATACAAATTCAAGTAGAAAGAAAGAGTTTCTGCCCTCAAGAAGCTTACATTCTAATAGGGGGAAGACAACACATTAAAAAAGTTGGGGGAGGGCAAGTCTGAAGTACAGCCTGGAGAAGAATGAGATGTGGCTGGCCTGAGTGCCTCCCTTGACTGGAGGGTCTAGGAGAAGCCATCCAGTCAGAGGAGAGGGTACTTCCAAGGTGTGAATTCCAGAGCTGGAGTCAGCTTCCAGGACAAAGAGGTTTCTGGGGCCTGGCAGAGAATGTCTGGAATCCAGCCTGGAAAGAGATGAGGAATTCAGATTAGTGCCTAGGTCAGTGCTATTGCATCATGGGAATTCTCCTGGACAGCCTGGAGGCTGGTCAGCCAACCCTGTTCAGGACTGTGTTCTAGTATTGGCCCTCCCTGCCCCTTATTCATTCTCCAACCCACCTAACTTCTTCCTTCAAAGAGGAACACTAATTGAAGGCACTAAGTGAACCCTGGCTTTGAGAGCTGGCCAAACCCTTTCACATTTAAAGGGGCCACACCAGCATTAATGAGCACCAGTACAATAGTACATTGAAGTTTAACGAGGAGTAAGTGAAAGGATGGCATAACCCACTAGACCCACACAATTTTGAGGCCAGATTGCTACTTGCCAGACAGATCCAGAGTTTGCTTGAGCTATGAGAATTGTCTAAATGGTCAGGCCACCCTTGACATCTACCCTGCCTAGACACTCAGCAGAGATTTGCTGTGGCTGCTACCGATTTCCTCAATTGCAAAACTTCCCTTAAAAGGACCCACAAGTACAAAAATATGTACAGCTTCTCTTTTTGTGGTGGCCAAGAATTGGAAATTGAGGGAATACCCATCAGTTGGGGAATGGCTGAACAAGCTGTGGTATATGACAGTGATGGAATACTGTTGTGCTATAAGAAACGATGGACAGAATGATTTCAGAAAAACCTGGAAAGACTTACATAAACTGATTCTGAGTTAGGGGAGCAGAACCCGAGGAATGTTGTACACAGTAACAACCACATTGTGTGATGATCATCTGTGAGTGACTTAGCTCTTCTCAGCACTACAATGCTCCAAGACAACTCTGAAAGACTCGCGCCAGAACATGCTCTCCACATCCAGAGAAAGAACTATGGAGTCTGAATGCAAATGGAAGCAGACTGATTTTAACTTGTTTTTCGTTTGTTAATGACTTTTTTATTTTGCTGCTTCTTTGACAAAACGACTAATGTAGAAATATATTTCCATGATTGCACATGTCTAACCTTTATCAGATTTCTTGCCATGCTGGGGAGGGGAGAAGGGAGAGAGGGAGGGCCAAAAAGATCTAGAACTCAAAATCTTATAAGAATTAATGTTGAAAACTATCTTTACATGTCATTGGAAAAAAGAAAATACCGTTTAGAAAAACAAATTCCCAAAAGCAAAAAAAAAAAAAAAGGGGGGTGGTGGTGGCTAGGTGGCTCAGTGGCTCAGTGAGTGGAGCACGGCCCTGGAGTCAGGAGTACCTGAGTTCAAATCCGGCCTCAGACACTTAACACAAAAAAAACTAGCCGTGTGACCTTGGGCAAGTCACTTAACCCCAACTGCCCTCCAAAAAAAAAGCAAAAAAAAAAAAAAACCAAAGAAAAACAAATTCCCTTGCCCCAATTTGCGGGAGCGGAATTGATTTTTTTTCCTCATATAATCAACTAATCAGTTAACAAACATCAATTGAATGTTTCCTTGTGCTAGGGACTCCAGACACAAAGACAGACAAAAGCACATGGTCCGTGCCCTATGTAATTGGGGAGACAGAACACGGACCCCACCAAAGTCATTAGCAATCTAAGGCAATACCGGAGGCCTAAGGGTGTACTTTCCCTGGTACATTCTAGGAGGAGGAGAGGGTTCTACAGCTAAATTATTCATGCTGGTATGGTAACATGGGCCCATAATTAGAGCTAACATTTCTAGAGGGCTTATTATGGGCCAGGTACCATGCTAAGTGTTTGACAGTTATCTCATGTGATCTCCACAACAACCAAGGGAGAACTGAGGCAGAAAGAGGTGAAGTCTTGCACCACTAGGAAGTGCCTGAGGCAGGACTTGATCTCAGGTCTTTCTGATTCCAGGCTCAGAGCTCTGTAGACTGCAGTACCACCTTGCTAGCCCATCCCAGAAAGCCCTCACTTCATGTCCACCAGCAGGGCTTTTTTCCTATCCTCAGCTCCTTGCTGCCTTGGGCCCACTGAGCGCTGAGTGCTAATTCTCCCAATAGGGTAAAACTGACCTACAGAACTGCTCCCTGTTTTATTGTTGTTGTTTTTACTATTAATCACTGTATTACTGCTGCTGCTGGGCTGCTCTTGATGCTGCTACTATTAAGAGACAGTTGGGTATAGAGGATAGAACGTTGGCACTGAAGCGAGGAAGGGGTGTGAATCATGTGACTGACATGTCCTGACCAAGTGACCCCCAGCAAGTCACTTAACATCTCAGTGCTCTATGCAAGTCTCAAAAACAAGAAGTAGCAGAGAAAGTACCAACTCTCATTAGTCAAGGGGTTCTCCTTATTTGGGAGCTCCCCAAACTAATGAACTCCCAGTACCCATCACTATCCATGTTAGCAACAACTCAGGTCCAACCATCATCTCCACCAAGAGCAATAATCATCCAAATTTGGGTCATCATCATCTCTATTAACAACAATAATGGCGACAGCAATGACTCAGGTCTAGGCACCATCCCAACAACAATAACGCCTTGGATCTAGTTGCCATACCTATTAATAGCAAGATGAAGAAGAGCTGGAGTTCCCAGAGGCTCCTCAGTGGTGCAGCCGACAGAGTGGAGGCTTTTGGACTGTATTTGGCCTCGGACGCTTCCTATTGATGTGATCCTGGGCAGTGTCCTCATCTATAAATGGGGGATAATGGCACCTGACGCTTCCTATTGATGTGATCCTGGAAAGTGTCCTCATCTATAAATGGGGGATAATGGCACCTGCTTCCCAGGGCTGCCATATGCTGTGCGCCAGATGAGATAATGCAGGTGAAGCTCTGTGAAATTATTGTTCCAAGAATACCTGAAGGTTTGCAAAGGGCTTTTCCTATATCATCTCCTTTGATTAAAACCTGAGGGTGCAGCAGGAAGAGCATAGAAACTCCGCCAAAATCACAAATGGCAAAGTATTATTGCTCAGGTGATTTCTGTGCTCCACACTGACAGCTTAGCAGAAAGGGACTCTCCAGACTGAAAAATACCTCGGCTCCTCCTTTGACAACAGTCCTCCGTGGCAAAATGTAAAGTCTCCAAGCAACTTGCCCTTGAGGGAAGCTGGGGCTGGGGTCAGGAGACTTGAGTTCAAATCCAGACCCTAAACATTGGCTGTGTGGTCCTGAGCAAGTCACTTAATCTCTGATTACCTCAGTTTCCTCAGCTGTAAAATGAAGATGATAATAGTACTTACCTTGTAGGTTTGCTGTGAGAAATACATTTAATTCTCATACAACAATAATCACTCACGTTTATGGAAGGGCTTGGCTAGAAAACTGCTTTAAATACATGATCTTTCTTGGCCCTTGTAACAGCTTTGTGAGATATTATTGCTATTCCCATTTTAAAGATGAGAAGACTGAAAGATCAAGAGACTTACCTAAGATTACTGACTCTGTGTCTAAGGCAAGATTTGAACTAAGGTCTTATTGGATATTCTCTCATCTCTTGATTCTCATGACACAGATCTCCCCTCGTTCTCCTCCTACCTAATTGTGCTGGTCTGTGTGTCTGTGTGTCTGTCTCTGTCCCTCTTTCTCTATCTCTCTACCTCTCTCTCCACCTCCCCTGCTGCTTCGTCATTCATATGCTCCCTACTCACTGGAGATTGACCCCATGATTCTAACCTGGGTCTTCTTTTTCTTTTTCTTTTTCTCCTTCTCTTCCTTCTCCTCCTCCTTGTCCTTCTCTTTCTCCTTCTTCTTTCTCCTTTTTCCCCTTCCCCCCGCCTTGTCTCTTGGTGACCCCATAAGACCCATGGGTTTAAGCATCTCTATGCAAATGGCTGCCATATCTCTAAATCGAGTCCTAGTTTCTTTCCCAAGTGGCAACCCTGCATCACCAAGTGCTTATTGGCTTTTTCAAACTGGATGTCTCATAGGCATCTCAAATTCAACACATCCAAAACAGGAGTCACCAACTCTACCCCAACCCACCCCTCTCCTAAACGTCCTTCTTTCTGTTGAGGGCACCATCTTGCTACCAGGTTCATACCCACAGTATCATCCTCAACTCCTCACTCTCTCTCCTCCACCCCAACTACCCAATCAGTTGCCAAGAGCTGTGGATTCCACATCTCCTTAAATCTGTCTCCTCAGTTCATACTTTCATACTCACAAAACTTTCTACATTTGGGATCAAATACAAGCTTTTTTTTTCTTTTGGGACATTTAAACTTTTTCTACATTACTCTCCATCACATAGTCTATGGGTCCAACCAAAATGACCTTCTGTTTTCTCACATGAGATTCCATTCCCCATCCATGCTTTTGCACAGGTTGATGCCATGCCTAAAATGCACTCTCTCTTCCTTTCAATCTCCTTAAAACCTTCATTTCCTTCAAAGCTCAGTTCAAACATCACCTCCTACACGAGGCCTTTCCTGATTCTTCCCTAGTTGTTAAGGCCCTTCCTCCAATACTACCTGATATCTAGTTTGCATAAAGTTATACTCATACATTCTATCTTCTCCCAATAGAATATAAGCCCCTCAAGGGCAGGGATTGTTTCTGTCTTTGTCTCTACGGGACCTGACGAATAGTAAGCGCTTGCAGATTGATTGGTTCTTGACTACAAGTCCAAAGTTCCAGCTATTATACCATGCTGCCTGTAACTGTATTTATAGCTAATGGACGAGTTACAGAAAAAAAATGAGAAAACAAATTATTTAAAGGAGATATTATCATTTCTTCACATGAGATGCTAGAACTTGGGTTAACAACTCATCTCCCCAGGACCCAATTTCTTCCTGATTAGTAAGTAAAATGAGAGGACTGGACTGAATGAACTCTGACATTCCTTCTAGCTCTAGGTCACCAGTTCTCTGACATCAAGGAAAAATGGATTACAAAGCTTTCATCTCCAAGCTGATTTCTCTGTCCCCTCTGTCCAGGCTCCAGAATAAACTCTTCAGCCTTCAAACATGGAGGGCTGAGTCTATGTGGCTAGGAGTTCACTATGCTGATAGTGGGACTTTGGTACTGTGAAATCCAAGCATTCAAAGACAAGGTCACCTTTGTCATTGACTAAAAGGGTCATTCTTGCTTGAGAAAAGGAGTTAGACTTTAAGGGGGGACGCACGTCATCCATTCATTGGACCATGTGATGTTCCTTTTACTGATATGAAACAGTGTTGGAGAAAACTAGTCACTATCTTGCACCTTGATTTTGTTTTCATTTCTCAAGTGATGGTGAGGTGGACTGGCTTCCTGAGCACTCCCAGCAGGGGAGCTGCCACCGGTCACTGAAAGGTCACCATGGCACTTGAGTACTTAGTTAGCAGGACTGGAGGAGAACACTGCAGGCTTCTCTTAGGACTAGCTACAAAAAGCCAGAGGCTGTGGGATCCCTCCAGTGAAGGAGGAGTTGGGCCACCTGTACCCAGTGATTGCACAGGTAATCAGAACTAATTCCTCTCTGTCTTCAGTGGAGTCAGATTTCCTGTCAAGTCATAAAAGTAATCCTAGCAAGGGCTATTATTAATCATACTATAATATAGCATTGGAAGGTTTGCAAAGTGCTTTACATGCGTTATCTCATCTGATGCTCATAATAACTATGGGAGATAGGTGGTTTGATTATCCCCATTTTACAAATGAGGGCACTGAGTGATTTGCCTAGTAAGTGCCCTTGGCTGTATTCAAACTCAGGGCTTCCTGACTCCAAATCCAGGGCTCTAGTCACTTGCCTAAGTTTCCTCACTGCCTGTCTAGTTGACTTTTATGTCAGCATGTCCATAAGAATTGGCACGAATAAAAAAAAGAATCTGCACCAATAGCCACAGCTCTTTGGTAGGTATTGGGACATGAACTGCTTCATCCAAGTAGACATTCCTTCCATGGGTACGTATCACAACTCCTCCATGCCTTCTCATCATGTCACTCAGTCAGTCAAGAAGCATTTGTTAAACACGAACAAGGAGTCAGGCACTCTGCAAAGTGCCAGGGATACAAAGAAGGACAAAAACAATAATGGGTTAATGAGGGTAGACAACATGTAAATATCCAGACAGATATAAGACAAAGACAAAGTAGATGTAAGACAGTCTGAGAGAGGAAGGCACTAGCACCTAGGAAGCTGATCATTGAGGGATTTTTAAAAATCTTCTCAATGAAATAAGCATTTATTTTCTCCCCCCTCAAACACTTCCCAATAAAAAAGAAAACAACCTACCCTTAAAAGAAAAACACGTAGTCAAGAAGCAAAACTAATTCCCTCATTCATCATGTCAATGTCAACTTCTGTATCTTATATCCACCGCTGCTCTGTCAGGGAGGGAGGAAATAGCCATTTATTAAACCCCTATTCTACGCCATGCACTGCCCTACATATTTTATAAATATCATTCCTCATTTTACAGCTGAAGAAACTGAAGCAGGCAGAAGTGAAATGACTGGCTCAGGGTCACAAAGCTAGTAAGTATCTGAAGCTGAATTTGAATTCAGGTCTTCATGACTCTGGGCCCAGTACTCTACCTACTATATAAGCTAATCATCCTAGCTTCCAGAAGGTATGTAGTACTTATCTTCATTTGTCCTCTGGAATCACAGCTGGTAACTACAGGTTTCAAGGTTTTGTTTCTACAGTGTTGTTATTATATTCATTGTTGCCTGGTTCTGTTCACTCTGCTCTGCACCATTTCCTAGAAGTTTTCTCAGGTGTATCTCTCATCATTCCTTATAGTACAATAGTATTCCATTAAATTAATATACCATCACTTGTCCAGACATTCCCCATTTGGTGATCTGAGTCTTGAAGAAATGAATCTAAGGAAACCAAATTGTGGGTGTGAGGGGGCATCCATTCTAGAAAGGAGGCGTAGCGAAGGCAAAAGTACAGAGACTAGAAATGCAGTAATGTTCAAGAAACTTCAAGTAGGCAAGTGTGGTTGGATCATACAGTGTATAGAGGAGAGTCAAGTGTAAGAAAACTGGGAAGGTAGGAAGGGGCTTTAAATACCAAAGGCATAATTTTCTATCTGATCCTGGAGGTAACACAAGGCCAGTGGAACCCAATGAGGCAGGTCTATACTTTAGAAAAACCATTTTGGCTTCTAATTGGAGGATGAACTGCAGTAGAGAGAGAAACTTAAGAGAGACCAGTAAGAAGGCCATTGCCATAGCCTAGTTGAGGGGTGATGAGAGTCTGGACCAGGAAGGTGACTTATGTGAGTGGAGAGAAGGTAGATACAACATGTTGTAAAGTAAAAGCAACAAAAATTGATAATAGATTGGATATATGGGGTGAATGAGAAAGAGAATGATACCAAGGTTTCAAGTCAGGGTGTCTGGGAAGATGATGGTGACCTTGAGAGTAATAGACAAATTTGAAGAAGAGGGCTTTGGGAAAAAGAATGAGTTCAGTTTTTTAAAATGTTGAATTTGAAATGACTACAGGCCATCCAATTTGAGATGTCCACTAGGCAGTTGGAGATTGGAGGTCAGCAGAAAGGTTTGGGCTGGATACATAGATTCAAGAATCATAGGGATAGAGATGATCCATGGAAGCTGATGAGATCACCAAGTGAAATCATATAAAGGGAGAAGAAAGGAGGGTCCACGACAAAACCTTGTGAGAGACCTACAGTTACCAGATGCAGTGTGGATGAAGATTCAGCAAAGGAGACTACAAAGGAGTGGTCAGATAGGTAGAGGGAAACCTGGAGAGAAAAGAGTATCAAGCAGAAGAGGGTTATTGAGAGTAGGGGAGATGGATCGGGGGTCACAATTAAGATGAAAAACAGGAACAGGATTTGTAAAGCAAAGGCAAAGATGGAATGATAAAAGATCCTGACTAGATAAGAGAATTTCAGAATTCAAGAACCAGAAAGTAGAACACTTGTAGGGGACTGAATGATCAAGGGTATGGCCATCTCTGCCTGTAACTGGGATAGAGAGTAGAAGTAGGTCATGAGAATTTAGCAGATTGAGAAACTGGGAAGTCGAAGAGTTTGAGGAGGTATCAATATGTAAGCTGAAGTCCTCTGATACAAGGGCAGGAGTTTGGGAGAAGAGAAAGGCTGTGAGCCAGGCACTGAACTCACTGAGGAAAGAAAGGGAGTGTCCTGGAGAGAGGGGAAGGATCAGTAGGTAGGAGCCACCAGGATCTGGACTTGGTGATAAATGTGGGTAGCAGGAACCTCAAAGGAGGAGATGCTGCTGGGTGAAGGTGGTTGGGAGAGATTCTAGCAATGGTAATGCAGAGAAAGAAGAAGATTCTGACTCCCCCCCCCACAACTAGTTCTTGTTCTTGTCTTGTCATATACAATCCTCCATAGATAATATCCCCAATGCACAACAGGCCTTGTGCTTTCTGTGAGTCAGATTTAGTCAACATCTGTAGGTTTGGTCAAAATAGAAAATGAGTGTAATTTCTTATGCCACCCTAAAGAATCACAAAATCCGAGGGTGTCAGAAGTAGAAACAATGGCATCATTTATGTTCTCCTTGGGGATGGCTCAAAGGCCAGGGCTGAAACAGTGTGTTCCATAAGGAATCTCTATTTATGACACTGCTCAAATCAGGGATGGTTCCAAAGAGCAGGGAAAACCAAGATCCCTTCCCTGCCTTGCTCCAAGAAAATGAAATTTTAAAGCAACGGAGTTCTTGTCCTTTGTTCTCTTATGTACCCCTTGCACAGTCTGGTTAAAAATTCATCAGCCCCTTCTCAAAATTATGTTTTTATGTGCATAAAGTCAATAATCCAACAAGCATCTATAAAAAGTTTACTATGTGTACCAGGCGCTGTGCTAAGTGCTGTTAATGCAAATACAAATAAAAGAAAGACAACCCCTGCCCTCAAGGAACTTACATTCTAATGGGAGAAGACCAGATAGAAAAGGAGGCTGAAAAGGGGAGGGGCATCAAAGGTCAGGGGTAGGGCTAGAGAAAAAAAGATGGAAATGAACATGGCTAATGGATGACCTGGGCGGTTTCCTTAAAATGGAGGTTTAGTGAGAAACTGACCAATCAGAAGAAGGAACCACAAAGGAGGTTTGCTCTTACAGGGTAAAATCCAGAGAGGAAAAAGGAATAAATATGACTGGCTTGGACACTTTTCTTCCAATACAGTTTCTAGGAAGATTACCAGTCAGAGGAAGGAGCAGTAAGAGAGGATGGATCTTCCTGTATGAAAAAACTGCTGGGTCATGGCAGAGAAAGAAGGCCAGAGAGTCAAGAATGCAGCTCAAAGGAAGAATATGTAGAATTACAAAGGAAGCCAAGTGTACTGAAATGTAGTCATCAAAATATTAAAAAATCAAAACAAGCTCATGGACCCCCAGTTAAGAAATACTGCATTAAAGTGATTCACAATCAGTGCTCAACCTGATACACTTTTCAGGCTTTTGAGCTATCTCCAATTTGTTCTTGTCCTTCAGGGAGGAAAGCCATTTACCTTTTTGATTCCACAGGACTCTAGGAAATGCCAGCACATGGCTGGGAAGCTGTGGAGCAAAGACCAATCATGAGACATCTGAAGTTCACAGTTGTTCATTTTGTTAAGACAGACACTGTGGACACCCTCAATGGATAAATAGCCAGAAGCAGGAACCCAGGAGGATGAGGGGCCTTAAGAACATGGCAATATAAGCAGCAGTTGAAGAAATCAAGGACATTTAACTTAGAGAAGGAACACCTTAGGAAGGACATAACAGCTGTCTTCAAATATCTAAAGGAAAGTCATGTGCATGAGGATTAGGCTTTTTTTTTTTTACTTGATCCCAGAGGGCAGAACTGGAGGTAATGGGTAGATCTTACAAATGAGCCTATAGAGCAGCAGTTCTCAACCTGTGGGTTATGTTCAATTTGTAACAATAAAAATCCATCCTGCATATCAGACATTTGCATTACGACTCATGACAGTAGCAAAATGACAGTTAGGAAGTAGCAACGAAAATCATTTTCTGGTTGGGGGTCACCACAACATGAGGAACTGGATTTAAAACGTCACAGCATTAGGAAGGTTGAAAACCACTGCTCTAGAGGGTTTTTGTTTTTGTTTTTGTGTTTTCTTTTTTTAAATTTTATTTTATTTTTAATTCATGGAATAAAACAAACATTTGCATACCATATCACAACAAAAAAAAATGATTGCACATGAAACAGCAAATTCACCATCTACAACTTGCTATTCCCTTCAAATATACAACAAAATTATCGTGTAAATTTCTTTTTTCCCTTTTTTGAAAAATGTCCTACCAGCTCTAATTAGATGATCTTTTTAAGTTAAAAATCTGCTTGTCATGAAAAGCATTAAAAAGAGTTTGGAAGAGTATCTATTCTCAGCTTTGTAGAAGGGCTTCCTGAATTAGGCAAGACTTTGAAGGAGAAACAAGCTAAGGTCCCTTCCAATTTTACAACTTTTTGGTTCTACAATTATGTCAGTCTCCCAACTCAAACTCATATATTCCAGGTCCAGTGGGTCAAAGCCAACCTCTCTATGCTGTTTATTCTTTTTCTTTTTTTTTTAGGAAAAAAATATTTTATACACACACACACACACACATATATTAAGTATGACATTTTATTTATTTTTAAAATAATTTTTATTGATTTGTTTGCTTACTTTTAGTTTACAAGATTCAGTTCCACAATCCCTTGAGTTTCAAATTTTCTCCTGTCCTTCTCCCCCACCCCCACCATGGTGGTATACAATCAAGTATAGGATCTGCAAATACTTTCACATTAGACATTAGTCAGGTTGTAAAGATGGGTTGTAACCAATGGAATGAACAATGGGAAAGAAATGGGAAAATGTAAGGAAAAAAAAAACAAAAAAAGAGAGCTCCCCTCCCCACCCCCAGCCAATGACCAAGAAACTACAAGGGTAGGCTAGAAGACCTCTTTTCAGGAACATTTCTGGGGAGGTATGGGTTCAGCTAGATGATCTCTCTTCCAACCTAGATTGTGGGATGGATTTTGGGAGTGTTTTTAAGCAGCTAGTCCTGCTCTAACTCAAATAAGGCAGGTCATAGGCCTCTGTTCTGTCAGCAGCCAAATAAGCTTTCCTTTTACTGTTCCTCATCTTCAGTGAGAATATGAAGCCTTAGAAAAGTGAATGCCCTCGATGTCATCAAGTCAAATTTGGGTTCAGGGAAAAGGTTAGAAGAAAATTAGGCCAGACACATTTTAGCAATTTTCCCATAGATCTATGGTGAGAATTTGGACCAATACATATGTTTACATTAGAAAATAGAACCCTTCAAGAACACTTAATAGGGGAATCTGAGGTCATGGAAAGGATCACAAAAGTGGTTCAGATACAATGTGCAGAGAGTTTCAGAGTCTCTAGGGGTCAGATCTAAAATTAGACATTGAGGAGTAAATAAACAAGAGCACAAGTACTCACTCTATGAAAAGAGGCATGGACTTTGGAGGAAGTTCTGGAGTACAGTAATTAGGCAAGAGAATATATGCATCTGGCCTCTTTCTTATTTGTCTCTCTGTGTGTATGTGTGTGTGTGGGTGTGTGTGGGTGGGTGGCGCAGAGGGGTGGAAATGGGGACAGCTTAGGAGGTATTGTGACAAAGTAGTAGTACTGACTCAAGATCAACCTTTCTGGTAATGATGCCCAAGATGGCCTTCTACTCTACTGTATGCTTTGTTCTTTTGAGGGTTAGAATATGCTTTGGATAATGCCATGTTTGTCTTCTATGATTCTGCCTCATTTATCCTAATCCTTCAACTACTATTTACTGAGTATGTGCTATGTACAAGTCCATGCAAAAGTTAAATGGCTTACCCAAGATTGTATAATAAATCTACACGTAGAAAAAAAAAATCAGGCAGAGAGAAGAAGGGAAGAAACACCTACTTTTAAACCATAATTAGTAAATCTATCCCCTGTATTACCCTTCCCATCACAGAACCCTGAAATGTATATTCACATTCAAGGCACCCTTTGGGTCAACTCAAACCCCCTCCCTACTTCTTCCTTTTTACCAGAACAAAGCAGATTAGCCATTAACTGAAAGACAAATTGTGTTGAATAAGCACATTTACATACATCAAGGTAAATGACAAAGAAAAATCATACATGCTAGATCAACCTCACCAAGAGATTCCCACTGGTGGGTAAAGATTCAACATATGTTAGGCAACCCAAACTCCTAAGGCAAGAACCTTTTCTCTGGCGTTCTGCTTCCTTGAAGAATTGTTGATGTCATCTGCTGAGCTGTTTTCTCTGTTACTGGTTTTCTGCTGAGCTGCTACTATTTCTCTACTGACCTTCTACTATTTCTCTACTGACCTGAAACTTCTAAGCAGTCACTTTCCTGATGAGGAAGGATTACATCTCTTTTGTAAACCCGTCTACCATCTGAGAAATATTTCAGCTATTTTGTGAGTCAAACCCATAGCCATACTCTGACAGCAAAGCATGAGATCCTTAGGTCAAATCTATATTTTTATCTCCTTTGCTTCCCTCTCAGTGACAACTTCCTCAAACTTTCCTGATCCTTAGGTTAAAGTAAGCAAATTCCTTTCAACTCATAACATGCTCCTGGCATCTAGTATTGGTTCCATGCAATGCATTTCACTCAAAAAGATTGGATCAGGATAAAGGTGGTGACTCTTGTCCTGAATTCCTGTTGTTATGCCTAAATTGTGTTTCTCCACACGACAGAATAATAAGAGTATTAGAGCTTAAAGGGACCATTGAGATATTGGAATTTTAGAGCTGGAGGGACCCCAAAGATCAACAAATCCAATTCCCTTATTTTACAGATGAAAAAGCAAAAGTTCATTAGGATAAAGCAACTTGCACAAGGTCATGTGACCAGTGATTAGAAGAACTGGGACTAGAATCAAAGATTTCAGATTCCCAATACATTACCATGCTACCTCTCCAAATTGAGTCCTATGACCAGGTAGAGTATGGAGGTGCCGACACCATGTGGTTTGTGGTCTGTTTGAATATATTTCCCTCAGCAGCATTCCATAATATTTGAAATTCTCTCCATTCTTTAATTCCTTTGGGTTAAAGAACTGCCCTCTAAAGAAAGGTCCATGCTAAACTTTTTTTACATTTAATTTTTATTTAATTTTATTTTCTCAATTATATGTAAACAAAAAAATTAGAAACATTTTTTGAGTTCTATATTTTCTCCCTTTATCCCTCTCATTTCCCCCTCATTGAGAAGGCGAGCAATTTGATATAGATTATACATGGGCAGTCAGGCAAAATGTTTCCAAGTTAGTCATTGCAAAAGAAAATGTAGACCAAAAAACCAAGAATAATAAAGTAAAAAAGTATGTATCATTCTGCATTTAGACTCCATCAGTTCTTCCTCTTGAGATGGATAGCATTTTTCATAAGTCCTTTGGAATTGTCTTAGATCACCATATTGCTGTTAATAAGTAATCCACAGTTAATCTTTGCTCAATATTGTTACTGCATACGATGTTCTTCTGTTTCTGCTCATTTCATTTTGCATCAGTTCTTGTAATTCTTTTCAGGTTTTTCTGAAATCTGCCTGCTCATCATTTCTTATAGCACAATGGCATTCCATCACAATCATATACCACAACTTTTTCAGCCATTCCCCAATTGATGGGCATCCTCTCAGTTTCTAATTCTTTGCCACCACAAAAAGAGGTACTCTAGATGTAGAAATTTTTGCACATTTAGGTCCTTTTCCTTTTTCTTTGATTTCTTTAGGGAATCAATCTAACAAGGGTATCACTGGGTCAAAAGGTAGGTATGGGTATAGCTCCACAATGCTCCCTCCCCAACCCCAGGAGATACGCTTTCCTTAGAAGTGGGTTTGGGTCACAGACATGCCATAATAACAACATCAGGGACTTGGCAATGACTTAAATGGAAACCCCTGGTTTGCTGGGCACCAGTGTAAAACTTCAAATGAATTCTGTTTATTTCTTCAGGTGGATTCCCTGAATTTAGTGCCCCAAAGTCACTCCTGACCCATTCACATGCACTCATTGAACTACATTTGTTATCTACTTGCTTGCCTTTAAGACCTTCACCTCATTAAGTTCCAAATTATGAGACAAACTACATTCTGATGCATTTTCCCATCTCAACCCCATCCCAAATATTAGGTTTGGTAGAAGGAACAATACACTAAAAGTTCTATTTCTAATATGGTAGAAAGTGTGTTGGTTTTAGAGTTTGAAGAGCTTGGTTCGGACCTGTGTGGAATAGAACAAATGAAGATGTTGCCATAAAGTAAAGAAGACAGTGACTAAACTTGAGCTGGGCTTTAGCCCCGGCAGGCCCAAATGTTGTTTTCCTGTAATGTGCCTGCCACGGTTTGGTCTTTGGTGATCAAGAAAAGCAACAAGTTAGCTATGAATAGCCTACTTGTGCAACAAGTAATATGTTTGACAGGTGTTCCTGTAAAATTGTTAGTTTCTTTGGAAAACAGAAGAAGCTTATGCAATATGTGATAAGCCAACTTCTGATAAAGAATTTTGTATTGGATAAAAGAATCCCACCGATGGGAAGGAAGTACAGTTATTGGGGAGGGGATTTGGGAAGGGGGCTTGTGGTTTTTATCTATATAACCCAGCTTCTGCTTCTGTAAGGCGGCCTCCTCCCTCTGATGTTCCAGTGGCGTGGACCGCCTGCTTCTTGCAAGATTCTAATAAAGAAACCTTTCTGCTTTCACCTAGAGAAATCTCTGAATAGTCAATTTGGGGTAGGGTCTTTGCACCCCACACAGAACCTAGCCATAACCATGGGTAAAACACTTTATATCACGAAATGAGGTTGTACATTCTCATCTCAATATGCCCTTTCCTACTTTAAAGGTTTATGATGCCACGATTCCATGATCCATAATAAAATGCAGTTTCTCAATAGCAAAACTACCCCACAGACTTTCTACCTATCAGTACAAAGCAGACCTGATTGCATTGTTCTGCTAAGGGCGTGACAGACAACAAGGTAGTGTTTTGTAATCAGCCTGTCCTAACCATTGAGACCGTACATTTGTCTGGGGCTCCGTTTGTAAAATACCACTTGGGTACTGTCTGTCCACAAGGGTCTACTATATCAGTACAGAGTAAACACATGAGTACCTTATGTCCATCAGCACTGGGGATGATTCAAAGAAAATGAGGCTTTTTTCAACTTTGGTGATTGTGAATTCACTCTTCCTAATTGCCCTGAGTTTCAAGCGTCATGCAGTCTGTATAGGCCCTCCTTTTGTAAACTTTGCACAGGGTAATATTTTGAGAGGAATAATTGTGCCTTCCCCCAAATGACAACAAATTACAGTATTGTGTATACAATGATACCTTCATAGACTCTTTACCAATGACACTGGATTGCAGGTACACGTGCTTTATAAAGCCGACATGTTAAATCAGACACACAGGCATGAGATGTGGTGAGTATCAAGCAAAAGTCCTAAGGTGCCAAGGATTTTCAAACCACATGTGCACAGGTTCTGCCTTTTATCTAAATGCCCAACACATCCTCTGATTTCCTGCTCAGGCCTTCAGAATTCCCATAATGGAAGGCAATGATCAGATCAGAAACATTCCCAAGCACTCTGGAAAGATGCTGGGCAAAGAGAGTGGGTCCCAGACCTCCCGAGGAGGTTCGCTGCCTTTAGAAGCGGGTTTGGGTCATAGACATGTCATAAAAGCAACATCAGGGACTTGGCAATGACTTAAATGGAAACCCCTGGTTTGCTGAGCACCAGTGTGAAACTTCAAATGAATTCTGTCCATTTCTTCAGGTGGATTCCCTGAATTTAGTGCTTCACTATTCACATGCACTCATTGAACTACATTTGTCATCTACTTGCTTGCCTTTAAGACCTTAAGCTCATTAATTTTCTTGCCTGCTGTCTTTCACTTCCTGTTCTAGTCTCTGTATAATAGCCACACCTTAGAAACTGACATTTAATTCAGATATATACTTTAGTTTGTTTTTTTTCATGAAAGAAGCTCTCCATACATTTACAATCATTTAGGTTATGATAAGGTTCTGCAAAATGGCTTGTTGTCATCTTCAATTAAGAATAGGAATGAAAGGGCATATGAAAGAACTAATATGATCTTCTTGAGGCAAAATGATTATTTTCCAGGTAGAATCAGGGAATCTCTGTATATGGGACGCTAGAGGTCCTCTAATCTAAGCTCCATCCCATTTCAGGGACCCTCTTTACAAGGATGTCAGTTAGCTGAACAATGCCTGGCTTCTCACGAAAGACTTCCAGTGATAGATCACTCACTACCTCACCCAAGGCAGCCCATTCCATTATTCAATAGGCATATTTATTAGAAAATTCTTCCTTGTGCTGAGCCAAAATCTGTGTTCCTATAATTTCAAGTCACTACCTGAAATATCATAAAACAAGTTTAATTCCACAGATCAGTTCTTCAAATATCTGAAAACAAGCCTCCACCTCAGCCCCTACTACATGGTCCCTTCTCCAGGATAAAGCTAAGTGGTTCCTTCCTTCCACTTATCTCTGTAGGAGAGGGCTTCCAGACCACTCTCCATGCCAGTCATATACCACTTTAAACTGACTCTGTCACTCACCCCATCAATTTTGTGTCACCTGTCTTCTAGATCTGCAGCCAAGTCACCAATAGAAATCGCAAACAGTACTGGGACAACAGTAGGACCTTCATATACACACACACACCTCCAGGGAGCTCCCTTCAGGCTGACACTAATCTATAGGCTATTATTAATAATAATGATAATAATAATAGCCTATAGATAAGAATAATAATAATAGTAATAATAATAATAACAATCTATTAGCTATAGTTCAACCAATTAAGATTGTTTAGCCAGCTACAAATCCACTATTCAGTATCTTCCAGCTCAAATATCTCTTCCTGGTCCCAAAGATATTATGACTTTGTCAAGTGTCTCACTGAAACAGAGATACATTATATTCGATCCAATTTAACAAACGTTTTTAAGTGCCTGCTTTGTGAAAGGAACTGTGGTATTCCCATGACCTCTGTGCCAAATAGGTCAGAGGTTAGATCAGTATGATTTGTTTTTGGTAAACCCTGGCTGGCTCCTAGTGATCACTGTCTTTTCTAAATGCTCTCAAACCATCAATATAATAATCCAGTCTAGAATTTTACCAGGGATTGACATCAAACCTACCAGTCAGTAGATTTTGGAATCCATCTCTTTATTCCCTCCTCTCTGAACAGTGAGAAAACATTTGGCTATCATTAGTTTTCTGGTCCCTCTCTGATTCCTAAGACAACATCTATAAGCTCTTTCTGGACCCCAAGAGGTAATATGGAGGCAATACAGGCACATTTAAAGCAGCAAGGGGCTGGATTAAATGACTCAGTTTTAGAACAGCCAACTTACTAAAGAGGTTTTCTGAATAGAAATGCATCTGGCTAAAGTGCTGCAGATATCATCGTAAAATGTTCAAATTTCATCTCCCAAGCAAAGCAGTAGAGTGAAAACAGAGGAGTCCATTAATCTGGCAGAAAGCAGTAACAGCCTGAAGGAATCATTAAAGCTAATTACTAAACTGACTTCCTGTTTGGTTTTTCCATGTTCTGCTACCGAAATCACCATTTTGGGCCAACAGCCACCCACAGCATCTTTGCAATGGACACTGTACCCTGAAAGCAATCAGGGAAAGCTCTCTATCCTATAGGCAGTGGGACAAATTCAGCCACTTATGAACTTCAGGGGGGTACAAAAACACTTTGGATCTCCAAAATGGCCCAGAGCGACCCTAGTAATGCAGTAGCTTATGGAGATTAGATTTCAATTTTTAGCATATTCTGTATCAATTATAAATACTGTGGAGGTTTTCTAATATTATAGTGTTTGTATAAGAGAAGTACACAAAGGACCCAGCCTTTTTTGTGGAAATACCTCCACTGGATGCAGGTCATCATCCGTCTCTGATACTCAAGGACTTTGGCAACTGGGGTTGAGTGATTTGATTGAATCAACAAGTATTTATTAAGTGCCAACTATGTGCAGATCAATAGGCAAGGGTCTAGGGACACAAAGAGAAAAAAAAACCAGTTCCTGCCCTCAAGGAGCTTACATTCTACTAGGGGTGGGGGAGGTAAAATAACACATATACTGGTCAGCTGGTATCAGAGTCAGAATTTGAACCCAGGTCTTCCAAACACCATGCCCACTACTCTATCTCTGATATTTGTACTGTCTTCCCTAATGTTTGTAAAATTTACAAACTTCAAGTTATGAGGAGGAGGCAGCAAGATATGGTGACTAAAGTGCTCACTTTGTGGGTGGAGTCCAGAAGCTTTTGCTTCTAGTTGTGCCTCTGACTCTGATTGACTCTGGAGTAGAAGAGTATTCTGGTGTGAGGGCTGCTGAGCCCTCCATCAGGGTGGCTTATCCATCTCTGGTGTCTACCTGATACTCGACTCTCATACCTGTCTCCAAGAAGCTGGAGCATGTGCAGTGACCACACCCTGGCTAAACCAGGTTGAGGGTAACTGACAGGTCTCAAGCCCTTCAATCAGTTGTCAGGATGTCTACCCCAAGCATGTGAAGACTTCCCCTGGCTGAATAGGCAGATGGGAACAATTTGTTCCAATGGCCACGAAGGTGGCTGAAGCAGATGCTGTAGAGCACTTAGAGCTTGGTCAGGCATCAAAAATGCCAAGGCCATCCACTGAATTCTAGGCCATTGCCAGTCGTTCTAACTTTTGTCCTGCTACTGGACTTTGATGACAGAATGAAGATGATGACTTTGTGCAAATCTTCCTCACTTAAATCTAATTCATGCATAAGTCAAGACATCACCCCATGAAGTCATCAGTTCTCTTTGAAAACAAAGGACAAACAACAACAGTAAGCCTCTGACTCATATCGGTGTAATGGGAATGGGAATTTGAAGATCTTCCCTGCCCCCTAATAGGTAGAATGTAATCACATGGAGCCTGTGGAAGGAGTTTGTTGAAGGGTGGAGCAGAGCCCACAGGAAGCCGGGATTCAGAGCAGTTAGACACTGTTGGAAGGAGAGGACATATCCAAAGGAGACAGATTTGTGAGTAAATGTTGGTTTGTGGGAAGGCTAAAGGATGCTGTGCTCTCTGCGTTGTTGTGGCTTATTAACTTCTTTGCTACTATGATGGAAATGGCTTACTGGTTTGGGGATTCAGTTTTCTGGTGTTGTAATAGTAATGAAATATGAAGTTCCTTTTGTATTGCTAATCTGAGAGGTCCTTAGCCAGGTAGGATCTTAATCATCCTTAAGGAGGTTTGCCTCCTCAAGTAACACAAAGTATAATAGTCAAAGTTCTCCACTCATGGGGCACACTAAGTTAACTCAATCAGTCACTTATTCAATCATCAATCACTAAGTACAATCATTTAGTCAATCAATCATTCAGTCAACTCAATCATTCAATCATCTTTCATCATTCACTATTCAATCATCAGAAAATACACAGACTTTCCACCCCTAGGTCACTAGTAAATTTACAATTTCTCAGTCAGTACACAGTATCCAAGTAAAGTTTTCTTTCAGCTTTAATCAGGGTAGTTTCTCAGATTCCCTGGATCTCCTTCCATAGTCCCAGATCCTACCTGGATTCACCAAACTGTCACCTGGTTTCAAAGGCAGACAGCTTCCAGGTCCTTGTCCAGCTCTCTGTGTAGTTCCTGCTCCACATTGGAGCTCACAATGTCCAGTCCGTCTCAAATCCTTCACAGTCTCTGTTCTTGGGAAGACAAGGCTTAACAAAGCCACACACTGGTTCATACAAAGTATCAGTGTCACAGTTATGCTTCCTCAGTCTTTTGGCAGCTCCAGCTGGCCCTTGGAAATCCTCAGCAGCCTCCTCAGAAGCTCTGGCTGGCCCTCGGACTAAGCAGAAGTTTCAGCTGGTTCCCAGAATCAAAATCACTTCATCCAGGTTTTCAAAATCAAAATCATTCTGGGGAGGGGAAGGAGGGGGCTTTCCTCTTCAGTCTCCCTCACAGCAGCAGCTTCTGCCTCCATGGTGCTTGCTCCAAGAAGATCTGACTCTCCTTCTCTGGAGCTTTTCCTTATATACAGTATTGCCCCTCTCTGTTCAGCCCCTTCCTGTTACATCAGCAACAGGGGGTCACACCTTCTGTTTCTTTAACAGAGGCTTAATTTGTACTAGGTGCTAAGTACCTCTCAGCTTAGCAATACAAAAGGAACTTCAGATTTCATTACTATTACATGTGTCTGAATAAATGTTTTGCTTCTGTCTTATATATGGAGAGTCTTTTATTTTTTGCAATTGACCACTATATAGGTATATTTATAGTGAGTGTTGGTGCTGTGAATACTGCATTGGCACTACAATGGGGGAAAGTGTCTTTTCCTCTCAGTACCCTGGGCAACACTAGGATGATAATACGTTACTCAGATGTGCACCCATGAAAGGAACTTCTATACCAGGTGTTCTCCACCCTGCTGAAATCCCAAGTCTGGACAAAGAAAAGAGTTTCTACGGTAGCTGATTTTGTATATAATAAATGCCCCAAACCAACAAAAATTTGTGTTGACCATGTAATCTGCACATCACTTCTTTCTAGAATCCTGATGCTGTTCTTCTGAGCCACAGTTGTGGTGTGAACACACCCAAGGCAGCTACATATTGTCAGTTGCCACTTTCATTTCCATCTTCTGCCAGATGACCCCAGACATTGGTGACCAACTTACAATGACACCTGACTGATCCCAGGATAAAGGAGACTTGACAAAGCTCTGAGATGATGAAAGCAAAGGTCCTGCCTGCCAGCATTCACCATTTGACTACAGGAATGGAACTATTATCCAGCAATTCACTTCAACCAGAACATGGCCCGCGAATGCCACCTCTAAAGACGTATGCCACTCAAGGTAAAAGACACAATTAGGCAAGAAAGGCCTCCTGTGGGTGGCATTATTTGTTTAAGGGTGATAGAAGCACATTCAGAGAGATCGGCAAGCAGCACCAAGGAACGTGCCATAAATTGCGAAAGCTTCATAATCAAATATTTATGGCTCTCTCTGCAGTGTTTGAAAAATTAAATTATTAAAAGCAAATATTGTAGCAAATAGGCCCCCATCCATCTCAATGAAAGTTACATTTCACTATCACTGTCCCATTATTACGTTTTTGCTTTCAGTCTTTGAAGATTGAAGAGAGTGGTAACAAACTCTGGTAACAAATCAAAGCTTTTCAATGTAATTTACTTTGTGAGTAATTTCTAATTGATTCAGACTGATGGGACTGCATGGTTTGATATATTGCTGAAGCAAGAGATACTTGGGACCAAGTAAATTTATAAGCGCCTCTTCTCAAGAGAGAAATGGCTGTAATATTTCATGCTGTCATTCTGAGCTGTAACAATGTGCTTGTGTACCTGTGTGGGGCTTTTCACACTGTGTACACCTGGTCCTGACCCTCCTTGCCCATCAATAATGGCGCCCACAAACACAGCTACCCACTTCCTCAAAGGAGAGGATTTAAGCAACCAAGTGGAATTAACCCAAAAGGGCCGATTGCATCTAGCAACCCCAAAGTTGCCTAGCAACATCAGTCAGCCGCCTGCAGTTCGGGGGTTCATCTCCTGTAAACGTCACTAAAATTAGAACAATGCAATGGTGGAGGGGGGAAGGAGGGAAGGTTTCAGTGAGTGTTAAAGGTCTAGGCTGGGCTCCAAACAAAGGAAAGTGATTCCCTCTCGTGCCCAAAGATATTCTCCACCTGACTCCCAAGATTTTGAAAATGAGAGCAGGGATGGAGGGGAGGGGAATGGAGGAGAGATTATACTTGGGTGTCTTGTCTGCTTCAAAGGTCAGAAGCACTTCACCTCAATTCAATGACAAATTGCTTTATTTTCCAACAGACGTAAAGCTAGAATTTGAAAACAGCTATGTCTGACACACCTTTGGATTTTAACTAAAGATCTCCAACTGACATACATGCTCCTCTGCCAGGAGAACATTTTTGTATGTGGGGAAAGGCAGGGATGCACATATGCATGCACACACACACACACACACACACACACACACACACACACACACCACAATCACTTTTTTCATCTTTTCTCGTCTTGCTCTTCCCAGAAGGGAACATCCTCAGAGAACTGGGTCTTAATGAAAACCCCTTCCCTGGAGCCCTTGCCCCTCCATGACTGGGCCCTGGGTCTTCCCACTGAGGATCTGCTCATCACCACTGCTCCCTAGTGTGCCAGGCACAGGGGCTCTCCTCTGGCTATGCCACGTCACTAGAGATGCTAGTGTTTCATACACACTTCACAAGCATTTTAGCTCTGCTGCAGAAACCTCTAAGGGGATGGCAGCTGTTGTAAAGGCTGCTATAGACCCCGTAGAGCCACAGAGGTTTAAGCCCACTCCACTCCCAGAGTCTGAGGACTTGGTACATAAGTCCTTTGGGGCCACTCAATGCACAGCTCAGTGCTATTTGAACTGGGCACATGACAAGGACATTTTTCTGGCATTTTGTCAAAGGGAGGCTGGTGACTTCTGGCTGTATAACAAAGTGGGAGTGTTCCTCCATCACCAAGAAATTGACACCCCTTGCCAAGTATCCCTGCTCCAGCAGGGTCCCATCATTTTTCCAGGCTCCCAGGCTGGAGATCCTACAGTCATTTTTTTTAATCTTTCTCTTTTGTTCCCTATATCTAATGTTACCAAATCCTGTGACATTTTTCCCCTTTAAAATTCCTTTCTGACTCCTTCACCTTCACTTACTACTACCACCCAACCACAGATATTCACTGTCTCACGTCTAGATTGATGCAGCAGGCCCCTCCTCTGGGGTCCCTGCATCCAGGCCTGATTCTCCTCCATTACTTCCCCCATATAGCTGCCACTTTCCCAGTACTGCTCCCCTGCTTGCCATGCTAAAACAGCTCTTAATGCTTAGGGGGTCAATTGATCATCACAGACTTAGAGCTGGAAAAGGCCTTTTGAGATCCTTTACAGCTAGCTAGAAAGGGATCTGAAAGATCATCCAGTCAGGGAAACTGAGGGTCAGAGGGAATAAATGATTGACCTGAGATCACCTGGGCAGTGAGTCTGTTTGAATCCTGGATTTGAACCCAGGTTCTCTAACTTCAAAGCTAGCACACTTTGGACCATATAACGTGACCTTAGGTGCCACCCTTCCATGTGCCTGGAAATGTCCACTTCTGCTCTCATTCACCTCCCATGCCTGGCTTTGGGAGATCTCCATAATCCAACTTCATTTCACCTAAACAATGCTCTCTCTTTCAATACTGCCCAGCTCCCACCTTCTAGTCCTCAGCCTCTCATGGACCTCCCAGGAGTTCTTTCCACTTGTTGCTTTTTCATGCTACCCCCTCCCAGCCCCATTCAAATCTAGAAAACTGCCTTCTATGAATCCAAATGCTACTGATTCTTTCAAAATCCAAGGCAAGTCCCATCTCTACCTTGAAATATTCTCTGACTACACCAACCTACAATCATATAATTATACATTTAAAGCTGTAACTCTCTCCTATTACAGATAGGGAAACTAAGGCATAGAGAAGTGAAAGCATTTGTCTCATGTCAGATGGCAAATAAGAAACAGAGCCAGAATACAAACCCAGATTTTTGATGCAAACACATTGCTTGTCCACTGCACCGTGCTGCCTTCTTTACTATCCCAGAGTCTCTATTTTTTTTATCTGTAAAACAGGGATAACAATACTTCTGTCAGTCTTACAGAATGTCCTACATGTCATACATACAATAGATGGGATAGTATGATGCAATGGTAGCTTGTATCATTATTATAGCATAGTATTCCATACTAAACACTTCTTCTCTGGTTTTATCTTAATTTAGAAAGATTTTTTTCTATATTGTGATTTCTAAAGTTAGGAATAAACTTGACTTCTTATAATGCTACATGAAGACTCTCAGGTCACTAAGCATTAGAGCCCTGTGGAAAACCCTACCTCCTTTGCTTATTTGCTTTTCTGGGCCTAGGAAATGGGCTCCCCCAGAGGAAGTTTCCTGCTGCTTTCAGGATCACTTCTGCATTTGTTTCTGGTTTTCTCTTTCTCCCCTAAGTCTGGCTCAACCTGTTCATTTCTAAAGAGCAAGAAAAGCAAGCCTTAGCCGCTGAGGGAGTCTCCTGCTCTCTCATCGATCAGATCTAGAGGAGAGTTGACAGAAAAAGAGAGATCCTCAGACTCCGAATTGGGCCTGTTAAGATGAGGTTTAGATCTGGGGCCTGTTTAGATCTCAAAGCTACTGTTCCAAGTAGAAGGATGGAAAGATATACCTAGTTATTTTTAATTAATTTCTTTGCTTTATGACATTATTAGTCTCCTATTAAACACATGACTTTGTGTTGCCATAGGGGTAGGGAACCTGCCTCAAGGTCACATGTGGCCTTCTAGGTCCTTGGGTGTGGCCTTTTGACTCAGTCCAAGTTTTATAGAACAAATCCTTTTATGAAGGGGATTTATTCTGTGAAGTATGGATTCAGTCAAAGGGCCTCACTTGAGGACCCAAAAGGCTACATGTGACCTTGAGGCCATAGGATCCCCACCCCTTCTGAAATCTGGTAACACTATTTTTATCTCCCCCCTTTTTATATTTCTTATATAAGGGAAGTGAGTGGAGGAATGAGCCTCGATTCCCAGATGACATTTGTTTTTAAAAAAAAGTTTTCAGGAATGTATGCTTGAACTGAGGGTTACCAATAACAATAGTTCATGTTGATGGTTTATGAAGCATCTGATGGTTATAAAACCCCTTCTGATTCACAAAGTACTTTCTGTTTAATAACTCTGTCAAGTAGGCAGACCAAGGATTCTCATCTTTGTTTCCAGATAAGGAAACTGAGGTGCGGAGGGCTTAAATGGCCTGTTGAGGCCCTAGGCTGCATCAGAGCCAGGACACAAATTCTGGCCTTCCAGATATGTGACCAATCCTAAGAGGGATGTGCCATGTTTGAAAAGGAATCTGATCCCTTCATACTGGAGTAGATCTGCTCAATGTGGATACCTCCTCTACTATCCTCTACCTCCTAGCACAGATCACAACCCATACAGGCCTTCTCTTCTTACAGCACCCATGCCCAAGTCCTTCCTGGAGACTGCTGGGTGATGCCACAAGTAGCTACAGTACTGGGCCTAGAGCCAGGAAGACATGAGTAAAAATTCTGAGCTCAGACACTTCCTAGCTATGTGACCCTGAGCAAGTCATTTAACCTCTGCATCAGTTCCCTCATCTGTAAAACGGGGATGATAATAGCACCTTCCTCAGAGGGTTGTGAGGGTCAAATGAGATAATGGTTGTAAAGTGCTTTGAAAACCTTAAAAAGCTATTTAAATTCTAATATTATTATTATTATTATCAACATCTCCACAGAAGTGGGGGTTCTACCCAAAATGTTGGGGACCTTCCTTCATATCTCTTGCCACTGGTGAACATCAAATGCTGATCACTGGTTATTCCTCGCTCTGCCTACATTGGGCAGGTTTTATTGGCTGTGCGCCTCTCTGATGACACTCTCTCTGATGACAACATCTTTGGCTCCATTCTTCATTGACAAAGCAGTGGAACCTGCTCCTACCCCACCATCTGTCTCTTCAATTGCCCTTTGGGAGATCCTCAAGTCAAATTCTTCTGAGGCTGGGTTATTCCATGGTCTGTAGCCATAAGCACTACCAGAAGAATCATCATTCTTTCTGGAAGGATGAAAGTCAATTGTCCTCTGGGCTTTTATGGAGTGGGTGCTACTGGTGGTCAGCCTGCAAATCTCCTTTTCCCCCGATTGTGTTCATTCAGTCAGCCTAACAGTGCCAGCCTCATTAGTATAATTGGGATAAGTCGGTCTAAGGGCATCCCTAATAGCAGTACCATTACGTACCTGTTTGGGATTTGCTGAAACGAGCACTCCTGCCTCAGGATAAAGGCTTTTTCAAACAAAGCCTGGAAGCCACTAGTACTTGACTGCCAGCTCCAGGAGTCCAGCTTGTAGCAGGAATACTAACAAGATCCATTTTTCAAGGCCAAGAGGACAAAGCAGGGCTTTGGAGCAGTCCCTCACCTCCCCGGTGCGCAAGAAGCCTCATTTCCTTGGACTTTTCCCTCTTCTGTTTTGCTATAGAGACTGAGGGTTCAATCACTCCCTGTGTAAAATGCCCAAGGATCACGAAGCAGTCAGGCTGCAGAATGTGGCAAATAGTAACTGATTTTAAAAAAAATCCACACACGCACAATGCCAGCACACTCAGTATGGGCTCTGAAACAGCCCCACTGCAATTTAAAGAAATGATGCTTGGTGGTTTGCAGTTTCATTTCTGCCTCATCTGTTCAGTGCTGCCACTATGTCTTCAGCCTACGCAGAAGCTCTACTAGACTTTTAAACAACTGCTGAGACACAGCCTACTCCAGGTATCTACTCCCAGCAAAGAAACCACTCGGTCTCAAATACTAGAAGTTCTCCTAATTGGGCTGCTCTTGCCTAACTCATGTTTACTCTGTTTACGGTGGGCTGTTCGCTTGTTCTACTTATTCTAGTGACTCAATAACCTTTTTCCCTCCTACAACACACAACTTAGAGTGGGAAAGGATGTTGAATCCTGGGAGTTTTCCAGATAGCTCTCTTTTTAAAAAAAAATGATTCAAAGCAGAAGGAGAAGCACAGGGTTGTTCACACAATATTCTGAGAACTCCAAAGATTCACCTATGCATGCTATTAAGAAACATCAGATTAGGTTAACCTTTTGGGACTCTAATGGACTTCACATTTTTTGGTTTGTTTTTTTCAATTAATAATTTTTTTTCTTTCTCTACTGCTTTCCACCATTGGAAAAAATAAGGCAAACTCAAACTCCCATACCAAATGTACATAGTCAAGGAAAATACTTCTTCCTAGGTCATGCTCCCAAATGCATGTCTCACTCTGCATGGAATCTGTAGCCTTTCTATCATGGGCAGACAGCGTACTTCCTGACTCCTCCGCAATCCCACTGGATCATTGTGTTGATCAGAGTTCTCAAGTCTTTTGAAGCCATTTGTTCTTACACTGCTGCTGTTGTTACATGCATTTATCTGCTGGTTCTGCTGGATTTTTATCTCTTCGTTACAGTCTATCCGGACACAGTTTTTCATGGTCTGAGAGTCATGTCCACATTCCCGTATATATATTGTTGTATATCTATCATCTTGTGGATTGATGATCATATTATCGCCATCCCAGCGCCTACAACAATGCATGGTGCCAAGTAGGCAGCCTTGCCCATCTGGCGGGCCTCTCACCTACACATCCCTGAATCCTTGCCACAGGGGCTCCAGCCTTTCTTTCTCTTGATGGAGCACACAGTCTCCCTATTGGTTATCTGTTGCTCTTGCCCTGGATGAGCAGTCCATTAATGTTTTTGTTTGTTTGTTCTTGCTCAGATATTTCTTTGGTGGCATCATTCACTTTTCAATAATTCCTTATTGGGAACGTGTTGAATCCCATGCATCCCCACACATACCTCTTATCAATTTCAGCTCCCTGGAGAGCTCGGGTGTTTCACAACGCAAAGCCAAATACCACCAGAAGATGTTGCTACTGAAAAGGAAGGCCTCTATGTCTTGCCCATGCTTTCACAGAATCCCTCCAAAGAGATCTGCCCAATAGGTTCAAGCCCCAATGAGTCAGTCGTTTTACTCTTTGGAGGCTACAGAGAGCTGTCCCTGAGTAGTCTGGCCCTCCCTCTAGATGGAAGCCTCTCCTTCTCCAGGCATACACGGCAATCATCACATCTTTCAGGACAGATAGCCCCCTCTCCCTCTCCTCCTCAAAAGTTCCTTCCAGCCATGAAGTCCCAGGTTCAGTTCTGAAAACGCTAGGTTAATTTGAGAGAATTTGGATTCTTCAAAGTATTTCTCCTCCACTTTTGCAACAAATATTAGTGTATAAGTTGCAATTATCTTCATAGTGCTCTTTTTGCAAATGGTCATCATAAGCCAGAGTCAAAGGTCCCCTGAAATGATATTTCCTCTTGTTTTTGGATGCACATCGCAACAATCTCTAACAACTCCCTTATTTGCCCCTCCAAATCACTCTTAGGTAATGTGGCCACTTCCTTTGGTTTTCTCCTTTCATTCTGAGCAAGAAGGGACAATGAGTTGTACGTCCATTTGTTGGTCACCGGACATTAAATTTAGAATGCCAACAACTAACGAAGAAGTTCATTTTCAAGGGTGTCAAGGTCACTTTCCCTGATTGCAGGGGTAGCCGGTTACTTACCTCAATTGAGAAGGCACCAGCACGTTCTCAAGTACAGAAGAGTCATGGCTCAAAGGTGCAAACAGCAACATTTTATTGAGTCCTCTCCAGGGTGAAGCTTTACAGCCAGATCTCAAAAAGCCCCTCTCTCTCCTGCCCCAAAACCTGAGTCTTATATATCACCCAGACACGAGTACTACACGTGATTAAAAAAAAAAAAAAACAAGGTCCGACTGCAAGGAGCAGGATATAGCCAAATGTGGGGGTGGGAAGTTGCGGTTACAAGGGTTTCACCCAGCCCCAGGGGAAGGAGACTTAATCTGGAAAACCCGGTATCTACACGCAGGAGAACTCCAAGCATCCCTGCTCCCCATGGCCCGAGAGACCCAGAGAATCCAGCGCGCCCTGAACTCCACGTGACCCAGACTTTTCCAGGGCCTCGACTCTCCCTGTGCCTCATCATAACCACCTGCAACCTGTATTTCTTAACCCTCACACAAGGGTGATATTGAAACTGTTGTGATCCTTAACACTCCCAGTCCCCTTTTCCGCCTCTCTCTAACAAATTCTTTTCTTCCTTGGGGGCAATGGAGCTGCCACATTTGGACTCTAACATCACAGTCCCTGATGTGCTGAATGGGGAAGTAGACATGGAAGAAAACAGTCAAGAAAAGCAAGTGGACCATATGACCAACAATGCACAGAGGCAGTCCACGCTGGGGGCCTTGGGGCTGGCCTGTAGGGACTGGGCCACGGGACAGGGGACATGGTTTGGAAAGTGTCGAGTGACCCATTTTCAAGATATCTGAGATAGAGGAGGCTGGGAAACACTCAATACAAAAGGACTCGGTTATCTTGTAAAGCACTAGGAAAATATAAACTACCATTAAACTACGTTCCTACTTTCATATCTCTGAAAATAATCTACACATGCTTTGGGGGCATTCCTGATGAAGGCTTGAGAAGGGATGGTGCAATATTTTGCAAACAATGTCCTACAGCAGACCAGATCTTCAGAGTCACAGAAATAAAATGTGTAGAGAATACAAGAGCCAACTGGCCTTATCTGCTGAATGTATATAAAAAAGACTGGATGGATAGAGCAAAATGCTACCTCAAGGATTTGCTGTTTTCCACACCTGCCACTCCCTCTCCCAGCTCCAAGCATTTCCCCCATGCCTGCAGTTCTCTCCCTCTTTATCTCTACCTCCTGCTCTCCCTGGTTTCCTTCAAATCCCAGTAAGAATCCCACTTTCTATAGGAAGCCTTTTCCACCCATCCTTAATTCCAGGGCCTTCCCTCTGTCAATCATTTGCACTTTGTTTGGTCTATATCTTGTCTGGATATAGCTGGATATAACTGTCTCCCCCATTCGACTGTGAGCTTCTAGAGAGAAGGGGCAATATCCCCAGAATTTAGCACAGTGCTTGGCACAAAGCAGACACTTGAGAAATGTTTACTAATGTACTGCTGGCAAAATCATGAAAAGAAGTGAGAACAGTGATAACTTTGTTCATTAATAGAGGGATATTGATATCAATCAAGGCAGAAAACCAGGGAGATCTATGCTCCCCAATGTTTTTTCCCACTCCCAAGGAAAATGCCCATAAAAAAGTTCAAATGGAAGAGGAGACATCCTTCATATGCTCCTGTTTGTGGATGACATTGTGCTGCTTATATCAAAGCCCAGATGACTACAGAGGCTTCTCAAGGAGAGCAAGAATCACAAAAAAAGATTTCAGCATAAGCAACCATAAAGGAACCAACAAGTGGGCCAGGGTTGCTTTTGTTCTGACTACACCAATCGGATCTTCCACATTTCTTTGTCTTAGGTGCTATTTCCTCTCCCTACACTACTTTATTTAATTACCCCATTTGCTCCCCTGAACTCTATGCCCATCTCTATGCTGATGACTCTTAAGCCTACTTACCTAGCCCTCACCTCTTGCTGACCTCCATTCTCACATCTCCAACTACCTATCAGATGGCTAGAATTGGATGGCCCCGTAGACATCCTAAACTCAATAAGTGCAAAACTGAAATCATACTCTTCTTCCCAAACCCCTCCCTTCCTCCAAACTCCCCCAGCACTGCTGAGGTCATCAGTATTTTCCCATTTACTCGGGCTCATCGTCTCAATGTCAACTTAATTCCCCATTCTCTCTCATCTCCATATCAAATCTGTTGCCAAGACCTCTTGACTTTACCTGCATAACATCTCTCCCATATGCCTGCTTCTCTCCTCTGATATGACTACCACTCTGGTGCAGGCCACTGTCTCTTTACACCAATATTCTTCAAGTGAAGTCATCTGGTTTTGAGTAATGGAATTAAAGTTGCAGGTCACCTAAAGAAGCAAGGGAGAGGTTCATGGCAGGCATAAGCAGACTAAAACCTATAAATGTTTATTGAGTGATTGATTACCTGACTGAAGTGGGGTATCCACAGTGACAAAATCAGAGATTCATTGAATTTTGAAATATGGAAGTTATACGCATCTGAAAGACCCAAGTTCAAATCTGCCTTTGGATACTTACTAGCTACATGATCCTAAGCATGTCACTTAACCTCTGTTGATCTCAATTTCCTCAGCTGGAAAATGGGGATAATGACAGTAGCTACCTGACCAAATGTGAAAATATTTTTAAAGTTCGTTGCAAACCTTACAATACTATATAAATGCTGTCATTATTAATAACTAGTAATTATAAGAAATTATTACTATGAAGAATTCAAAGAAACTGAAACCAACGCAGACCCAGAGAACACTATACACAATGGCTACAAGAATCTGAATGAAAAAGAGACTAAAATTAATTGAGTGCAGGCCTGGAAAGCAGATGACCAAAGTCATCTCTCTTCCCTTAGTATGGTGCTGCAGAATGTCATGTCCATTGTCACATGTGGGATTTTCTCAGGTGCTTTGGCCTGTTTTTCTCCATTGTAAGGGAAGGCTAGATGGGAGGAAGTATGTCAGAAAATGACTATTGTATAAAAAATAAGGCCTCTATAAAACAGAAAAAAAGAGTGGGTTTTCTTCTGTCCTTGCAGTCCTATGGAAATTCAAAACAATGCCTTCCCTTGTGTCGTATGTTAGGAAGACACATGACTGGGCAGGAGAACTGCTAAAGTTTCCTCTTTGGACACAAAGAAAGAGATTCAAGATAATATGGTATGTGTCCGTTAGATAGCTAATTGTCTCACATGTATTTTGACATATTGCTTTGTCCCCTTCATGCTCTAATATTAAAGGACTCCAGGTGCAGGAAAAACAATACAATATATTTGAGAAAATCTAGTGAATTTAATATCCTGAGTCCAAAATTCTTGCTTGTGGCTCCCTAGAGGGTTAGATATTTCAGCTAAAAAATTACCTCTACAAACTCTTGCATCTTAGCCAAAGCTGCTTTTTAATTGCCTATTTTTCATAAACTGACCAATTAAAGTCAAGCTTAGAGCAACTGATTTGTGCACCCAGAATGTATACTCTGGTCGTGTGTGTTTGTCTGAGTTTTTATTTACAATGATTGGTCTAGATATTTAGAGTAAAATCTCAGACATACTTTGGAGGTCCAGAATACATTGGTAGAAAGATGGGAAGGGGAGACGAATTTAAAATCATCAGCAAACCTGCAGTCTTGTGATACAAATGCTCAACACTTGTCAGCCACATTTAGCAGCATTTCCAAAAATGGCCCGAACAAGATGGCGGATGCAGATCAGCCTTGTCAAGGCTAGGCTGCTGCATTCACTTTGATGTGGTATTCATGATGTACTCTAATCAACGTGAGGAACAGATCTTGGGGCCAATGTGATCTCAGTGCATCATTGGAAGTGAAAAGCTCCATTTGATCTCTATCTGACAGTGGTCCCTAAACAAAACTTGTCAATCAGAGCTGTACACATATAGTAGAAAGAAAAGAGAGAGAGAGAAACTTAAATGGGAAGCAGCAGCAACAACAGGTGGCATGGTTTCCAGTATGGGCTATCACCCAAGAGGAAAAGCAACACTGATGCATGAGCATAGCTCCAGGGCCTGGTACTGAGCCAGCACTAAATCCCTCTGCCTTTAGAACAGCTTTTAATTTTTTAGCATCTTAGGAAATGGGAGTAAATTGTATGCTAGTGATTGGCAGCACATCGATGCCTGGCCCCAACCACAGGAGTGATTCTAAAGGCATGTTGGAGCTACTGGACCTGGCAGAACTTTGCTCAGGTCTGCACACTAACCCAGAGCCCCTTGGCCTGTCCTGCTCTATCCCAATGCCCAAGATGGTAGATCTTTCTTTTCCATTGGGATTTCTCCTATTGCTTTCACAAAGAGTGTCACCAAAAAGGCTCAGAAAGAACCCCTGGTGGAATGGTGTGTTGATCCTGATTTAGCAAGAACTTTAATGTTCAAGGGGGCGGAGTCAAGATGGCAGCATAGAAACAGGAGAACTCTGTGGCTCCCCCAATAACCACCTCAAATACCTATAAAATATGACTCTATAAACAAATTTCAGAGTTCCAGAACTCATAAAATGACAAAGAAACAAGGCTCCCACTGAAGGCAGCCCAGCAGATGGACAGAAAGGGCTCATGGCAGCATGCTGGGAGCAGAGCCCAGCCCCATGTGGTTTTAGCCCCAGGCCATCCAGGAAAAGCCCCAGATGGAGCTTTTAGGAGAGTAGATCACTGGTAGCTGTGGTGGTTTCCAGAATTACCAACCTATAAGAACCAAGGACAAAGGGAAAAGGTCAGTGGAACTCGGCTAAATTTTGGGGAGAGGGTCCAGCAAACTGCCTCCAGAACTAGAAGCAGTCTGAAGTGGCAGCCCTGCTGCCACCTCCACAAGGATGCTTCAGAAGCTCCCAGGCTGCAGATTGCAGGGGGGCCAAGTGATCATTCAGAGGTTAAATGCCCTTGCCTTGAGCTGCCTGGATAGGATCACGGTCTTGGGTGGTAGTCCTGAGGTGCATTTTCAGTGAGCCAAAGCTGTAGGGGGCTGAAGAGACAGTGGCCTCCTAATAGCTCCAGCAGCTGCAAAACCCCCAGCAATTTGGGACAGAGCTCTCTCCCCTGAAAGCAGAGTTCTACTGAGCCCAAAAGCCAAGTAACTGACTGGCAACATGAGCAGGCAAAGAAAGTTCAGCAATCCAACTTTAGATTCCTTTTTGGGAGATAAAAAGGATCATATCATGGAACAGGAGGAAGACAGCACAGTCAGAACTCCCGCACCAAAAGCTTCCAAGAAAAATGTGGACTGGTTCCAAGCAATAGAGGAGTTTAAGAAGGATTTTGAAAACCAAATAAGAGAAGTGGAGGAAAAATTGGGGAGAGAAATGAGAATGATGCAAGAAATTCATAATAAGAGAGTCAACAACCTGACTGAAGAAAATAACACTTTAAAAATAGATTAACTCAAATGGCAAAAGAGGCCCAAAAAGCCAGTGAGGAGAAGAATGCATTAAAAAGTTGAATTTGCCAAATGGAAAAAGAATCTCAAAAGCTTTCTGAAGAAAATAATTCCTTCAGAATTAGAGTAGAGCAAATAGAAGCAAATGACTTTATGAGAAATCAGGATACTATTAAACAGATCC
>CM053602.1:7892101-7908710 GCA_028646575.1 Pseudocheirus occidentalis | reverse complement strand
TCCTTCCCTCCTTCCTTCCTTCCTTCCTTCCTTCCTTCCTTCCTTCCTTCCTTCCTTCCTTCCCTCCCTCCTTCCTTCCTTCCTTCCTTACTTCCCTCCCTCCCTCCCTCCTTCCTTCCTTCCTTCCTTCCTTCCTTCTTTCCAGAGACTTTCTCCTCCCCAACTCTTTTCCTGTCCAACACCTCATCTTTCAAAGCTAGTAATTAGTCTAAAATGCTAAATATGAAAATTCTTTACTGACTACTCTCATATGCTCTTAACTGTTTTCAGATCTATTTCTAATGTTTTCAAGAAGCTAAAACTTTTTTCTCCCCGCAGAAATAAAAGCACACACTCACAGGCCAACACAACCTAATGGTTTCTCTATCAAGAATTGGGGAGGGAATAGCACAAAGTTGGGGGAATGGTCCCATGAGCTCCTTCCTTATTTGATGTGATTTTTACCCAGAAAGAATCTCAGTGATATCATGGTGGGTTCTCTTTATTCAAAGGTATGATCTGGGGGAAAATTCTAGAGCAGCGGTTCTTGCTCATTTTTGTATCATGGACCCAGTCTGACAAACCTATGAGTACCTTCTCAGGATAATTTTTTTAAATGTATGAAATAAAGTACATAGAAGGACAAAATACAGTTCTACAAATTTGAAAAAAAATTCATAGACCCTGAGTTAAGAACTCTAGAGCATGTAATGGATTTGTATTTTTACTTCCTGACTCCCAAGAATCCGTTTTCTCACTTGTGTTCGGTAGTTTCATCTTTTCACACAATCATCATCTCTTACTTCATTTTCCTTCTCTAGATATCTCCATTTTTGACATTTTGAACATTTCTGACCTAGTTACTTGTAACTTTTTGTGGTGCCTAATTTTCTCTAATGCTTCTTTTAAACTTTTGACCTTGTTTGGGGACCAAAAAGTACATCTGTCAGTATAGAATTTGTAACTGTCCGATAGTGTTTTGAGATTAAGTTGCCACTAGTCTTTATCTTATGTAGTTTCTTGAAGGTTTTGTCTTTTTTCATTACTTGGAGTCAGAACCCGTCTCTTTTGCCATTGCAGAACTCAGAATATATTATCACATACTACAAATCTTGGACTCTTCCCCTGAAACATACTCTATTTCATCTCCCCAATGCATTTATTATACAATATTGTAGTTATGGGCATCATTGTTCTGGGGATATGAAATTCTCAATTCAAGTGTCTGGAAGAAGTGGACATTTCCACTGCGTTTCAAAAATAACTGGAATCATCACAGCCTGACTGTTAGACACCGTAGTAGGGTGCTGATTCTAGTCCTAAATAGGGTTGAGATGTTTGTAGCAGGGCTGAGTGAAAGCCCTTCTTAGAGCAGAGGGTTTGAGTGGCTGCCTGAAATTGTCTTCATACTCTCTTTGGCCCTATCTTGAGACCCCTCCTAGAATCTGGAACCACTTACAGGCTTGTTCCTGTCTAAACATCTAAATGACATCTGACAGTTATGGAATACTGCATGTCCCCAAAGGTTTTCTAAGTTGCAGTCTGCCTTTGGAAAAGCTGGGAGCTCTCAAGATCTCAGTAGGGTTTTCTGGTGCAATTCATAGACTTAGCAGCACCCCCTACTCATTGTGCTTTTGCTTGTGTGAGCACTTTGTCATATAGAAGAGAGAATTGTCTCCTCCCTTTCTATAACCTGGCTGCACAACATGGATATTTGAGGGCTCAGCAGGCCTTTCCTTGGGAGTGAGATCCTTTTTATAGGCCCCAGAGTCTCAGTGAATCCTAGACAATCTGGCTTCCTTCATGGCTCAGCTCAGAGGTCTTGAATTCCCTCTTAAGTCAAGACACCAACCTCATGATGTCGTCAGTCCTCTGAAAATGAAGGGTGAACGACAACAACCAATGCCACCTTTCCTGCACGAGACTTTTCCTGATCCCCATCATTCCCAGTCCTAGTCGTTGGTACTCACTTCTTTCCTTTATCTGTGTAAATATAGAGTGGTTTGGTACTTCCTTCCCCAGTTCATTGTACAGATGAGGAAACTGAGGCAGAGTGAAATGACTTGGCCACGGTCACATAGCTAGTAAGTATCTGAAGCCAGATTTGAACTCAGATCTTCTTGACACCAGGTCTAGCACCCTATCCACTATGGCACCACCTAACTGCCTCTACCTCATCCCTACCCCCACTAATATGGGAACTCCCTGAGGGCAGGAGCTAGTTTTCAGTTTAGCCGAATAACTGCAGTGTGGCACAGTAGATGGAGGGCTGGCCTCAGAACCAGGTAGAACAAGATTCAAGTCTTCCCTCTGACACACGTGGGCTGTATGACCCTAGCCAAATCTCTACTTCTCAGTGTTCTAGACAGCTCCAGTGAAGGTGATAATCTGCACCAGCAGATGGAGTTTCCTCACCTGGAAGTTCCTCTCTCAGTGTCTATCTCCAACATCTAACTCAATGTATTATACATGTCAGGGTCTTAACATCATTTTAGGAAGGACACTGATAAACTCGAAAGCATTCCTAGGAGGGCACTTGGGACTATGAAGGGCCTTAGAGTCATGGCATATAGCAATCATGGCTAACATATAGTACCTAATAGTTTGCAAAGTACTTTACAAACATTATGTCATCTGATCATCAAGGAATCCTGTGAAGTAAATAGGATAAATGGGACAGCTAGGTGGCATTGCAGTGGATAGAGTGGGTGGGCCTGGAGTCCAGAAGTCCCTTTTCCTGAATTAAAATCCAGCCTCAGACACTTCCTAGCTATGTGGTCTTGGGCAAATCACCTAACCCTGTTTGTCTCAGTTTCCTCATCTGTAAAATAAGCTAGAGAAGGAAATGGTAAACCATTCCAATTTCTCTGCCAAGAAAACCCCAGAATGGGTCATAAGGAGTCAGACATGATTGTACAACGACAAGTTGTGTAAATATAATTTTCTCCATTTGAGGACGTCCACTGAGGAAGCCATGACATCCTCAGGCAGCCATTCCGTTTTTGGACCTTTTTCCTGGCATCCAGCTTAAACTTCTCTCCTCTCCTGACTGCTCCTAGTTCTGCCTTCTGTGGCCCAATCCCTTCTCTGCACGGCAGCTCTCCAAATACTTGCAGACAGTTATGGAGATGTTCGGAAATCTTCGATTAAATCTCCTGTGCAAAGGCAGTCCATGGCTTGGTAGATGGAAGCCAGGGCTTGGAGTAAGGTGCTTGTGGCTTTGAAACTTGCCCCTGGCCCTTCCTAGGTCCCTTGGCTTTGCTTTCTTGGTCTAACATCGAGCTCCCAGATTGTTGTTAAGATCCAAGGAGATGGTGTATGGCTCAAATGTAAATGGTTGTGCAAACTCAAAAGTGCATTGAGACCGTCCGATGGTGTTATTGGCATCTGGCATGCGCTTGAGGCCTTTTACCATCCTGGTTGCCATGCTGGGTCTGTGAGCTTATATCTCGGTGTTATATTAGATTAAACACATAGAGAGCTAGAGAGCTATGTTTCAATATGATTGGTTGCCTTTGTAAGCCCATATATTTTACTTGCTGCATTTAAAAGCATTTTTATGAGAAGGGATCCCTAGCCTTCATCAGACTGCCAACATGGTTGGGCTTGGGAACTCCTGCTCTAGCGATCTCTAAGTTAGCACGGCCTTCCTAAAATGTGGTACCCAGAATAGAACACAGTACTCCATATATGGTCTGACCAGAGCAAAGGACTGCAAGACCTCCTCATTCCTAGAAGCTTTCTCCATCTCTCTCTCTTTCTCTCTCTCTCCCCCTAACCCCTCTCTCTGTCTCCTCCTCTCTCTCTGTCTCTCTCTGTCTCTGTCTTTCTCTTTCTCTCTCTCTCTCTCTCTCTCTCTCTCTCTCTCTCTCTTTCTCTCTCTCTCTCTCTTTCTCTCTCTCTCTGGCTTTTTTGGAGGGGGGAAGGCAGGGCAATTGGGTTTAAGTGACTTGCTCAAGGTCACATGGCTAAGTTAAGTGTTAAGTATCTGGATTTGAACTCAGGTCTTCCTGACAAAAAGGGCTGGTGCTCTGTTCACTGCACCACCTATCTGTCCCATAAAAGTGAAGCCCTCCATCTCTTCATTCTGTCCTGCACTGTATTAACTTTTGGGTTGGCTGTATCACACCATTAAACCCTTGGATCTTCTTTAAAAATGTTTTCTTGATGTGAATTATCTTTACCCATACTCATTTAAACCATCCTCCCCTCCCCCTGAAGGAACCTTCCCTTGTGAACAAGAAAAACCACACAAAACAGCCCCACCTTACAGTGTATCCAATATTCTGTCCTGGTAATCCCCCACCTGTCTGCCCTGAATGGGGAGATGGTTCATGGTCTGTTCATTAGTTTTTCAATCACTTGCAGTTCCAAATCCTCTTAGCAACATTGTTTTAGGCATCAGCATATTGTTCTCTTGTTTCTGTTTATTTTGCTCTGAATTCCTCATATTTATCATTTTTACAGCACAATAATATTTCATTGTATTCAGGTCACAGTTTTTTCTTTTCCCAATTTTCCAGTGCATGTTGCTTGTTGCTGCTACCAGGAGTGTTGCTGGGAATATTTGGTGTCTATTGGCCCTTTGCTTGGGGTTTTGTCTCCTTGGGGTAAATGCCCAATGGTGGGATCCCTGGGTCAGTACGTATGGGCAGTCTGGTCATTTTTCTTCCTTAATTCCAGATTGGTCTGTGGAATTTTCAGACCATGTCTCTGTTTCCCCACCAGGGCCTCAGTTTGCCTGCCTGTCTTCCCATCTGCCCCTCTAACATTGACTCAGTGTGCTGGGTGAATTGAAAGCATAGGATTATTTTCCTTTCCATTTCTGTGACTGTTTGGGATTTGAAGCAGGATCTTGTGTGGGCACCTATAGTTTGCAATGCTCTTGGCAAACGTTCATATCTTCTGACCATATGCTCTCTATCCTCTTGGCAATTCTTTGGGTGTTTGGGAATTCAGGCTTTTATTCACAATATCTGACACACGTATATTTTTTTCCTGCTCAACTTTTTGTCGTCTTTATCTTGGCTGATTTTATTTGTAAACTGTTTTCATTTTATGGCATGGAAAGTGGCCTTTGACCTGCTGCACTCTCCCCTGTCCCATGATTGGTGCAGAATTCTCCTTTTTGATATCATTGCTTATTCTTTTGTAATCAGTTGGGCCTTTTGTCTTCTGGGGGCCGGAAGGGGTGTATTTATTGAAACATTCTGGGCTATCATGGAAACTATGGTGCTTCTTCTTCAAATTATTTTGTATTTGTTGCACTAGCTAGTTAATTGTTGTATCCTTTTGTAAAAACAATGTGTGTGGGAGGGGAGAACTTGAAACCCAGAATGAAAATGGATCAAGGCTTTGAGATTTCAAGGCTAGTGCCTTGCCTTCAAAATGACAGATTTTCAAACTGGTCAAGTCAAGAGGTAGCATGGCAGGGCAAAGAGATTATTGGGCCCAGGATGCCTTGGGGTGGGGTTCTTCCTCCGCTGTTAGCTGTCTAACCGAATAGAAGTCACGTGGTTTTTCCCTAAGCTGAAGGTAAACCTCTATGACTGATTGACCCAATTATAGAGGAGCTGCAAGCTGGGTGGGAAGCACACTGAAGAACTTCCAGTAAAAATAAGGATAGTGATGGTAACAGCCCCTACTATGTGCCAGCCATCGTGCTAAGTGCTTACAAGTATTACGTCATGTGATCTTTACAAAGACCCTACGAGGTAGCTGCTGTTTTTGAAATTCATTATTGATCCCACAACAGCCCTGGGAGAGAAGTCCTCTTATTACCATCCATGTCATTTCACAGTTGAGGAAGCCAAGGCCAACAGAGGTTAAGTGACTTGCCCAAAGTCATACAGTTAGTAAGTATCTGAGGCTGAATTTGAATTCAAGTCCTTCTAAATCCAGGCCCAGAACTCTGTGCAATGTAGCACCCCCACTTGCCTCCCCTCTAGCCATGTCTCCTCACTGAACACATGAGGAAACCAAGGCTTGGTTTCGAATCAGAAGGGCCCTTCAAGGGCACCTAATCCCATCTCCTTTGTTTAACCCACAAGGAAGTTGAGGCCCAGGGAGGGTCAAAGTCTCACAGGTAATAAATGTTGGGTAAGATTTGAACTCAGGTCCTTGAACTCCCAGTCTATTGTTCCTCCTTCTGTATGATCCAGCTGCCCCAAAGACCAGTAACTACTAATGTCCTTTGGATTACTTTGGAGGCACCTAATAGTACCATTCCTGGTTTTTTGTTGTCTGGGGTTTTTCCAGTTGTTCGTCACAATCCCTTATTGCTTTCCAAAGCCTGGCCCCTGGTGCAGAGATCTCTTCTGTGTGGATTTGTTCTGCTCTGCTCTAAAGCCCATTTCTGGTCCATTGTGGGAGCACACTGTGGCCCACCTCCATTGAGGTCAGTTGCAATGGGTTCACTGGCACCTGTTGTCTAAACATGTGGATGGAGAAACCCAGGCTCCCCTTTTGGATCTGCAAATGAAAAGGGAAGGGAATGTAGAACAATCTTTTTATGAAATTATCTTCCAAAGATTATCAAGCAGAGTAGATACATCCGGAGACACTCGGAGACAGCACAAATTAGGTCAGCCTTTCTTAGGATTATCCCTCTGCAGATATAAAGAACAACTTGGTACTTATTGAAAGAAACAAAAAATCCTTAGCTTTTGTGACTTGTGCTTCAGTCACCATCACCGTCATCATAGCAACATTCAGATAGCATCTACTATGTGCTCTGGCACACAGTGTGCTAAATGGCTTTGGGTTTTTTGTTTTTGTTTTTAACAAATATTATCTCTTTTGATCCTTACAACAACCCTGGGAAGTAGGTGCTATTACTATTTCCATTTTACAGATGAGGAGACTGAGGCAGGCAGCAGTAAAGTCATTTACTCAGTCACACAACTAGAAAGTATCTGACAGCAGATTTGAACTCAGGTCTTCCTGACTCCATGCCCAGCGCTCCATCTACTGCCCCAGAAAACTCAGATTAGTTTTTCACAGTCATATTAGCTGTTTCCTAATATATTTTACTTCTAAGTTAAATAATTTGTTTAAAGCATTTTATTAAACATGCATTTTTTTTTGGTGAGGGGAATGGATTATTGCTGGTGATAACAAATCAGCAACTCTGGTGCAACCCCTAACCTTAGAGCCTGGCTGGCAGCTCTGGAATGTGAAGGGACTTTCCCAGGGTCACTCAGCCAGTGTGTATCAGAGGCAAAGAGCTTTACCCCAGGTCTCCTAAAGTCAGAGAGCCCCTATCATCAGACAACAATACAACTGATTAAACTTGCACAGTGCCTGTTTACAATTCAGTTAGTTAACTGTGGTGCAACACTATAGGAACTGTCTTTACAGTCACTCCTTCCCTTTGTTCGTCCCTTCATGCCAGGTGCTTGGCTTGGTCACAAGCAGTATGGGCCTTCGGTTTTTTTCACTTTGCTTTTTTTCACTGAAGCAATCAGTCAACAAATGTTGGTAAAATGCCTACTATATGCCATGACCTGGGATAGAAGCATAAAGAGTAAAGCATTTCCTACTCACAAGGAACTTATCATATCTAATTATTTAATTTCAGAAAGGTCCTTTCAGATCTCTTTATATTTCTTCTACTTGGGCATATTTGTATTAGGGTCTTAGAGCAGGAAGGGATCATTGAGTCTAGTGCTTTGCTTTGTATGTGAGGAAATTGAGGCAGAGGATAAGTGACTTGTCCAGGGTTATACAGCTAGTAACTGTCTAAGGCAGGATTTGAACTCAGGTCCTCCTGACTCCAGACTGAGCACTCTATCCACTGGGCCACCTTCCTTCCAGATGATTATTCTGTGTCCTGACATTGGCTTCAAAATCACCACATTGTTAGATATTTAGGTTGCCTCCAATTTTGGCTAATTTTTTTCAATGACATTTAATGCTCTTTATATTACTTTAGGTTGATTGATTGTTTAATTTTATGCAGATTTTCTATTGGGACCTTCCCAGGAATCTCTCTGAAGCTGATGGGTGTTTGGTCCCCAAGATCACCCATTTTTCTGTTCCTTGGGGACTTGCTCTGCTCTCTCTCTTCTCCAAAATCGTCTTGGTCTGTCTTATCCTGGGTTCTTCAGGTTCTTGTGGAACACAAGTTCTCACAGGTCCTGTCTAGTTTGAAAAGCATGGAAAACAGGCCTGGGGATGGACTGTGCATCTCTCATCTGAGGACCCATTGGAGGCCCACTATCACCCACAGGAGCTCTCAAGGCCAATCTGCCAAAAGGGTTACATCTGCGTAGGTGAAGAGTGGATGCTTGCCAATGGAATCACAGCTCCTTGCAGCATTGAAGTGACTATGTGCCTGCCGCAAGTGTGGCTAGAATCAATGGGATGTCGTTAAGAAAGTCTTTGGTCTTCTTAGAGGGAGGGCAGCCATCAACTGTGAGCTCTCTTTGGGGAAACGAAGACATGGCGTTCACCCCTTTGTTAAGAAATCAACCCTAGTTGGAGTCGTTCATTTTCCTGAGGAAAAGCACAGGATGAGAGATGGCTTTTGTGACTTTACCAGTCTGATGGCCTGTTGATTTCCAAAGGGGGCCAGTATCAATAACTTCCTCTGGGTAGAAGGAGCTAATTGATTTTGCTGCCACCTTTGAGCAGAAGCAAACCACCAGTTTCCTGTCGCTCACTCACCATGGCATTGGGGCTGTGTTTGTTTAGCATTTGCAGATCCCAAACAAATTATGTTAGTTTCCCATTGCTTTATTACTCCTAATGGCTTATTTCAACAAACCGTTCAGCCCCGTGGAACAGACTGGATGACTAATGTTGTCTGTGGGTGCAGACTCAAGCAGAATGCTGCTCTCAACATAGCTGCCACCAATACTTTGAACTCCCCATAGGCTGAGGATATCATGCAAGACTCCATGGGGCTTGCATCATTTGGGGTAAACATATTCTCTGCTTTCAAGGAGTTGAGTGTCTAATGGCAAGCTAAGATGGACAAGAGGCAGCTAGATAGCACTATAGCACATAGAGTCCTGCACCTACAGTCAAGAAGACTCCTCTCCTTGAGTTCAAATCCAGCCTCAGACATGCCCTAGCTATGTGACTCTGGGCAAGTCACTTCACCCTGTCTGATTCAGTTTCCTCATATGTCAGATGAACTGGAGAAGGAAATGGCAACCACTCTAGTATCTCTGCCAAGAAACCTCAAATAGAGTCATGAAGAGGCAGACACCACTGAAAAGAATGAACAATAAAAAGATGAATGAGTGCATTTATGAATACAAAGATCAATGAGTCAAAAACCTGTGATTTCATCAGTGTATGCAGCCCTTTCGCCAGTGCAGATTGCCACCCAGTCATGACTGAGAGTCTTAGGGAGTAGCTTGAATCTCAGTGACTTCCTACTAGTCACATAACTAGTAGGTATCCAAAGTAAGATTTGAATTCAGATGGCCCTAACTATAAATCCAGCACTTTATGTACTGTGCCACTCACGTCTAAATTGAATAGAATACATGACCAGGTTCCAAAGAGTATGAAAATAGCTCACCTTTTCCCAACAGTATCGTCACTGAGATCAAATGTGGGGAGTTGTCCATTCTGGGAAATGAAGAGTTTCTGAGGTCAGAGCTTTAGACCCCGGAAGGAGCCTTTGGGACTATCAAGTCTGGAACTTTCTGCCTTCATTTTGCAGATGAGTAAAGTGATACCCAGAGAAGTGAAGGGACTAGCCTAGGTGCACATAGCTGGGGTACAGTTTGAACACACATCTTCCAGACACCAAGTCTAGTGCTCTATCCACTGAACTACACTGCTTCTAAGGGAACAAAAACTTCCATTCTGGACCCTAACTGGGATCATGTTTGAGGAATGCCACAAAGTTAGGCTTCTTGGTTCCTTAATGTAATTCTCTTTCCCAGTCCTTATGGCTGCTCATGTCCCTTTTTACAGTCAATTCCAGGTGGCTAATGTGCCAGGGCAGAGTAAGATGAAGGTGGGAAACGTCCAGGGTTCAAGCCTTGGATCTCTTACTTACTGCTTGGGTCACCTTAGACAGGCCACTTCCCTCTCTGTGCTTCAGTTCTCTCACCTCTGACCCAGAATCCTCTATGATGATTTTGTTCGATAGCTACAACGTCCTTGCCTCCCAACAAGCTTTCTACTAAGCCATTCAATGGGTAGGCCAATGGATTGCCTGACATTTCATCTCCTTTCTTTTCCCTGAGATGTTAATGAGAAACAGAAGGAAGAGCAGAAACAGGCTAGAGTATTAGAAGCCACAGACAAGAGAAATGACACACTTCCATGAACTAGGCCTTAGTCCTGGATACTTGCAGTTGGCTGAACTTTGACAGCAGTATATATTAGATGGAAGAAAATGGGGTTTTTGGAGGCAGGGAACGGAGAGAGAGGGGGTGGAGAGGGAGGGAGGGAGGGAGAGAGAGAGAGAGAGAGAGAGAGAGAGAGAAAGAGATGGAGGGAGGGGGGAGAGAGAAGGAGAGAGATTGATATTCTATGTCTATCAATTAGTGCTAGAGACAGTAATAGCTCCAATACAGAACTGAAATCAAGAATAATAATGTAGAGAACTAACTTCCATTAACCACTTACTATGTGCCTACAACCCTGGGAGGTAGGTGCTATTATGATACCCATTTTACAGATGAGGAGACCGAAGCAGATAGAGGTTGTGTCTTTTAAGCGTCCCCAAGTCACACAGCTAGTATGTATCTGAGGCCAGATTTGAACTCAGGTCTTCCTGACTCCAGACTAGGGCAGACTAGGGACTCTAAAGGACTATGTACAGGGGGAAGGACTATGTACAGGGATCAAATCATAGGATTTGATCCAGATCTCCCCTCCCTTTACCTCCCCCCTCCTCTCTCCCAACTGCAAACATCACCTAGCCTCTCCTATCTTGGTTCCCAGGGCACAACTGTTTCCTGATTGTCCTTGTGCCTCTCTGATGGATTTGTCTCAGTCTCCTTTGGTGGCTCCCCCATCCATCTCCCCAGGGGCAGTAGGTGGCACAATAGATTGAGTACTGGTCCTTGAGTTGAACTTGGGAATTCAGATCTGGCCTGAGGCCTCTGTCTGTCATCTGTGTCCTTTCCTCTCAGTCATCCATTTGAAGTTCAGTGGTCCCCTGGACTCTGATGACTCCCAAGTTTGCTTCTCCTGCCCTTCTGTTCTGAATCACCAGCTGCTTGCTGGCTTTCTCCTCCTGGATTGTCCAAAGGTGATGCCTCAGTATGTCCAAAACAGAACCCATTGCCTTTGCCATCAAATCCGGCCTCCTCCCGCCTGTCAGCCAGAGTCACTGTACACTCCATTGTCCATAATATCCCCCAGCTAATCATGGCCAAGTCTTAGCTACTCCCCCTCTGTTTTATCTCTTCAATTAAGTTCATCTTTTTGGCTCCTGTAGTTCAGGTCCTTCTCACCTTTGGCCTCTAGTTAGAACCATTGTCTAATTGGTCTCCTTCATTCCAACCATTCCCTTCTGCTATCTGTTCTCCATATAGATCTTAAAAGTTTTTCTAAAGGAAAGTTTATGGGTATCTTTCCCCAGACAAAAAGATATACAAACCAACCTCCCTTCAGCATTTTTTATGGCCTAGGCAGCACTTAAGGGGTCCAGAGTAGAAAAAGTTTAAGAAGACCTGGCCTAGAAGATGAGATACAAACTGGTATATAAGGCCTACAATCAGTACACAAGCTGGCTCCTCCCTGCTTTTCCAGCCTTAATTCCTATCACTTCCCTTTGTGAATTCCGTCTTCCTAACCTAGACTCTTCAAGCTGCACTCTCAACTTGATACTTCATTTCCTACCTCTGCACATTTGCCCAGGCCTTTTCCCATATCTGGACCAGAATAAGGCCGCTCTTCATCTCTGTGGCTCATGATCATTAACTTCTTATAAGGCCCAACTATACTCCTTCCTCCGTGCAACATTCCCTGATTTTGCAATGCCTTCTTCTCTGTGAATATCCTCTCCTTCTTCAATTTACCTCACATTTACTTATCTATAACCATTGTTGGATCCTGCTAGTAGGATCTGTACTCATTGAGGTCCGGAGCTATTTTATCTTTGCCTCCTTTCTCCTCCTGCAAAGTTCCTTTCACACAGTAGGCACTTCATTATTGTTGAATTGAATTGAAAAACACAGCCAAGGATAACAAGGCAGTGATGGCAGCTTACATTTATATACCCCAGGTTTGCCAAAGTATTTCCTTTCCACAGTCCCATGAGGTAATACTTCTTAGCATCTTTTTTGTATAGATCCAAAAACTGAATGGTCAGTGACTGCCCACAGTCCCACAACTGACACAGAATCAGGAGTCTCAGCTGTAGGTCCAGCCCTCTTTCTAGCTTCAGAGTGTACAGAGGCCTTCTTTACTACACCCCTGAGGGTGGGGTAGGGGCTCTAGTATAGGTATTAATTACTGCCCCTGTTTTACTGGTGAGGATACTGGGCTTAGAGAGTTGAGGTGACTTGCCTACAGTCACCTGGTCTAATGGCATCCAGGTGTGTCATACAGAGCATCTGAAGAGAGTGTCTGAGCTTGGAATCACCAGATACACTTAGTGATGCCAAGAAGATATTGGGGAAGGAGAGGAAGGCGGGGTTTGGGAAACTGAATTGCCAAATTGGGAGGCGCAGCTAGTGGATCATGAGTCAGTCAGTGCTGTCTGTTTCCACCAAAAAGGCATTTGAGATGGCATTTGAATGAGAGGTACTACCTGACAAAGAATTATATAGTGAGATTGAGAGGCACCGTATGGACACTCAGCCACATGGTGTGCAAGTATCTTGAGATTTAAGGCCCAGAGCCTGTTGAGTAAAACCTCTGTGGAGGATTGATGGGAAAATATGCAGAACACTCACATGGGAAGAGAGGGCCTGGAGGGGTTGTGGTCGGCATCAGTGCAGGGAGTAATACCCATATCAACCAAACCACATATCTTTCAGAGTAAGTAAGTTTCAAATATAGACCAAGTCTAAATGATCAAACAACTGAAATTAGTTGAGTATTACGCTAATTCATACAGAGAAACCGACAATGGATGCTTAGTGGACATAAGGATGATAGTTTATTCATTGCAAAAGGAAATCCTATATGCCCCCTATTTTCTGATTTATTTGCAAGCAACAATAGAATGAGCAGGCTGGAGGAGAAGCCTTCTTAGGTCACTTCTGTTTCTAGATCTATGAGCCTACAGATTCCTTGGCCAAAGCCTCCTCTTATAGCTGTCTACCTAGCAGCCTAGCTGAGTTTGGAGAGGTTCATTGCTAAAAGGAAGGCCGGGAAGGCCTAGTGACCCAAGAAACAGAGACATGCCATTACTGTCACTGTGACAATGGGGACCGTGATGGAATGACAAACATTTCCTGGACATCCCAGCACAAGACTGCCACTGCTGTGTTCCTTCTCTGTTTCTTAGTCACTTAACCCCAATTGCCCCCCAAAAAGCAAAAAAAAGACTCCTTGCTCTCTTCTAAACCAAGGCTGATGTGCCACCTCTCCTGTGAAGCCTCCCTTGCTTCCCACCCATCAGTTGGTAATGCCCTCTCCTGCCTTAGTTTATGCTCTTTACTTATCTGGCCAATCAGTTTTTGCCGTTCTACAGCTCAGGACTCCCATATCTAGTGCATCTTTCTTAGCTTATCTAGTGGCTTGTATCACTGGACCTGACCTACTACTCAGACTTTGCGAGCAAGAATTCACTTGTCTGATGTGTTCGACGGGCAGCTTGGTGGTGCGGTAGATCAAGCACTGGGCCTGGAGTCTGGAAGACCTGATTTCAAATCTGGTCCTACACATTAACTAGCTGTGTGCACTCACTTCACCCTATTTGCCCCATATTCCTCATTTATAAAATGAGCTGGAGGGCGAAATGGTAAACCACTCCAGCATCTCTGTGAAGAAAATCCTTAATGGGGTCAAGAAGAGTTAGGAAAGACTGAACAACAACATAGCCCATAGGTTTGATGTACCTCTAAGGCCATGATGCTCTGGACATGAATAGAGGTAGACTCATTAAGATATAAATATAAATACAGATTGCAGATTAAATAGATTGGTTGACATGGAAAGTACCATGTATTGGTACAGTGCAGAGAAGCAGTGGATTTGAAGTCAGAGGATCAGGGTTCAAATCTCAGGTCTGTCACTTAGTACCTATATAACTTCTGGCAAGTCACTTTCCCTCTATGGGCCTCAGTTTCCCCCTCTGTAAAATGAGAAAATTGGTCTCAGTGACCTCAAAGGTCCTTTCCAGCCCTGAATCAAGGGTCATATACAGGTAGGGCTTGCAAATGCTATGCCATCAGTCTCCGGGGCCTGCTGAGCAGCTTTGGATGACAATTTCACAGCATCGCCAAGTTTTTCATCTAGTGCTTAAAGGGCAGAGACAAGGCACAACGAGGAATGAGAAGAGGCCTGCCAATTCATGACCCCAGGATTCAGTGAGACTTGGAAGGAGAGGAAAATAATGTGGGAAAGACAAGAAAATGTGCTGGGTACGCAGGTGGAAGAAACATTCTCAAGGTTTTCTTGCAGGGAGTCAAGGGAGACAAAGCAATGAAATAGGAAGATTGCATTTCCTCCAAATCTGCATATTCTGCAGCCCTTAAGCCATTACCTGCAGCCAAGGAGTTCCAATAAAAGTGATTTAAAAACTCATTCTGCCTGCCTCCAGATGCCAACCCCTTGGGGTTGCCACCACGCATTATTAAATATGGGCTTGATGGTTTCAATCCCCTTCCTGATGTCTGATTCAGCTCTTCTCTAGGCAGCCCCTTCTGTGTGGAGCTGACAAGGGGATGCTAATGGTGGGTTCGTTTTTTTCCTGTACCTTCCCCTCATTTGTCATTTCAACTATTTCTTTTCATCTGTTTCCTTCCTCTTGCTCCCTGCATCACTTTTGTCTATTCCTTCAGGTCTCTACTCCCTGCTACCCTACTTTCCTTTGTTTCTCTCTCTGAAAATGCTTGAGATGGTGCAGAAACCTCATTAAGATCCCCAAGCCATGGCTGCGGGATCAACATGCCACTTGGGGAAGGCCCTCCTTTTAGAAGGATTGAAGCTGTCCAACAATGTTGAAGGGCTTTTGTTTTCAGAGAAAGGAAGGTACCAAGCGCCCGTTCTCCTCCCCCTTCATCTGACTTTTGAGCTTGAGAAGATCCCACTGGAGCATGTTCATTACAGGAAGCAGATTCGGGCTTGGGGGGGGGGTTGGAATTAACAGTTTCTGTTGTTGATAAAACAATGACATGTTAACTTGTTTTGGGCCCTGGAGCAAAGAAGAAATCTTTTGGTAGCATTTTAGGGCCCTGAACCCATGGTTAGCGCCATTCCCTGCCATCTTTCTATTTGTTTCTTTCCCTTTTCTGCTCTTTCTTTTATTCCCTCTGTGTTGCTTCCATTCTTTCCTCTTCCTCCTTTCACCCTCTAAAATAGTCCAGTTGAGCTCGTTGAGGAAGTAAAACTATCACTGAAGAGAAGAGACAGGAAGAGCAGCTGAATTGACAAGGTATGCAGAGAGGAGATCCTGGCTGAAAGTGACCCAATTATGAGGACGTCGAGGGATCAATTCATAAGGTTTCTAGAGCACGGCAAGATACCATAGGCACGGAACAAATTCTGTACCTTTTTAAAATTAAAAAATTGACAGAGAAAGCGTCTGCAAGTCACAGCCTATTTGCTTACTTTCCCAACTATATAAAGTATTATGTGAGACTTATCCACATATACATTGACGGAGTCCTCAATGAGGATATTGGCAGGAAATGGGCAGCCTTAATCATGGAATGTTCTAGAGGAAACCACATTTTTATTCTTACACAATTGAAGGAAAGATATGGAGCATGTTCTCTCTCCTCACCTCTGACTCTTAGAATTCCTCATTTCCCTCAACGCTTAACCCCAGTGCTGCCTCCTACATGAAGCTTTTCCGGATTGCCTCAGCTGAAATTGTCCTATAGTTTGTATTTGCTTATGTAAGGACATCTTCCTCCATTGAATGCAAGTAAGCTACTTGAGGCTAGCTGGTACAGTGGATTAATTGCTAGGCCTAGAGCCAGGAAGATCCGAGCACAAATCCAGCCTAAGAACTTACTAGCGCTGTGATCCTAGATAAGTCACTTATCCTGTCTGCCTCAATTTCCTCAGCTATAAAATAGGGATCATAATAGCACCTCCCTCCCAAGGTTGTTGTAGTGATCAAGTGCGAGGTGCCCAACAGGTGCTTAATAAATGTTTATTCCCTTCCTTTCCTCTTCTTTGCATTCTCATCACCTGGCATAGGGCCTTACATTTCTGAAATAGGCATGTGTTTAATAAATGCTTGTTGATTGAATGAGGATATGACATCCCACCATGCTTATTTTTGTTGGACATTGAATTTTTTTTTTGCTTTGGTAGAATATAATAATCTTGAAAGACTTTCTTCTAGCAAGGTAACTCCTTTATTTTCCTACAAATATTTTTTAATGTTAGTTTTTAGAACAAAATCTTATTAATTCATTTCCATTCACATCCACTGTACTGAAGAACATTAAACTTTGGAAATGGTGTTTATATTTGTGCCAAGCCTATATAATCCAGGAATTAAGAATCATTCTAAAAAAACTCTTTGCATTCT
>CM053602.1:7846246-7891601 GCA_028646575.1 Pseudocheirus occidentalis | reverse complement strand
GGAAGGAGGGAAGGAAGGAAGGAGGGAAGAAAGGAAGGAAGGAGGGAAGGAAGGAAGGAGGGAAGGAGGGAAGGATGCACTAAACAATTACTATGTCCCAGCACTGTGCTAAGTGCTTTACAATTAACGTCTCATTTGATCCCCTCAACAACACTAGGATACAGGTGTTATTTTACAGGTAAGGAAACTGAGGTAAAGCAATTCATTCTAGCACATAATCAATAAATAAAGAAACTAAGAATTGAAAAGTCAGTTGTCTGGTTTCAAATCTAGCAGCCATTCCAATATACGATGTTACCCCCTAGCCATGGACCTCAAAACTGTTACAGAATCAGAAAGACAATCACAGAATGCTCAGGTGGGAAGGGTACTCAGTGACCACCTGGGCCAACCCATATCTAAAACAGAATACCTCTATAATAGAGCAGACAAGCAGTCATCCAGCCTCTATACAAGAACCTCCTGAATCAGCCTATTTCATTTGGAGACAGCTCTAATGTTAGGAAATTTTCCTCTTGGCAAACCTTAGGAGAGTTAGATGGCACCATAGTGAATAGTGTGGGGCTTAGAGTTAGGAAGATCTAAGTGCAAATGCACCCTCAGACACTTAATAGCTGTGTGACCCTGGGCAAGTAATTTCCCCATTTGCCTCAGTTTCCTCACCTGTAAAATGAGCTGGAGAAGACAATGGCAAACCATTCCAGTATCTTTGCCAAGAAAATTTCATATAGAATCATGACGAGTCAGATACAACTGAAAGACAATTCAAACCTAATCTAGTCTTTTTGTACATTCTACTCGTTTCTATTAATTTTATCTCCTTGAGACAGAGATGCTGTCAAGTTCTTCTCACACACAGCAGTATTTGAAGAGATATATGTCTCCCTTGAGTCTTTCCCAGGCCGAACACACCCAGTTCCTTCAAGAGTTTGTCATATGGCCTGGACTCAAGGCCATTCATCCACCAGGCCCCCCCCCCCCACCTCTGGCCACTCCAGCTGATTCAGATCAATTGCTCTTTCTTGAAGCCCTTCTCCTCCACCAGGAGTCACACATGATAAATCTTCCTTGTTTTGACAAAGAATAACAGTTAAGTAAAAGTGTACACAACATTCTGTGCTTAGAGTCCCCTGCCTGGCCCAGGAAAGGAGGAAGGTCCATTGCCTTTTCCCTGGGGCCCAGGCTGATCATTACGTTTATATGGCACTTGGCCTTCATTTTAGTGTCTTTTCACTTCTGAATTGTGAAGTCATTCTCTACATTCTTCTCTGTATTTCCATATGAGTCTTCCCACATTTCTCTGAATACCTCATTTGTAGTTCCTTGTGGCTCAGTAATACTCCATTACATACATACTCCAAGATGTGTTTAGTCATTCCCCATTCAATGTGCCCATTTTTCTACAAACAATTCCAGGGGGTAGATCACAAGTCTCCCTCTATAGTCCATCTGCTAGTCTAGCACCTGCTTTAATTCTTCATCCAACAAATAATTACTGAGAGTCTCTAGTGTAGAAGGCCCTGTACTGCTGGTGGCACTCTGTGTCCTTTCAATTGGAGCTGACTCTCTTCCTGTTAGATTAGTGTCCAGAGCCCATGACTATTCTCTCCATGCATTCTGTGTGTGGTCAGTCGGATCTTATGGTCTTCCTTGACTTAAATTCCTTTTCCTTTGAGCCTGAAAAATTTCCCTTCTCTATGTCCTCTGCCAAAATGCTCCTCCTCCTCCTCCTCCTCCAAATAACCCTTTCCAGCCTCACAAACTTATGAAATCATTTCTCAGCCTTCCATCCTCCAGGCTAAATGATTCCAATTCCTTTAACCTTTCTCCAGATGTCCCATTTTTCAATGCTTTCTGATGTTTTATTGCTCTGCTATCAACCCTCTTCAGATTTTTCACAGCTTTCAAGTTGGAGAACCAAAACTGGTTCTTCCAGTCACTCATGAGAAAAATGCTCCAATATCCTCGTGCCTTCTTGACTCATAGCCCATGCTACACAATGCAGGTGGTTAGTTGAATAATAAATGTATTTGCTAAGGGACCCCTGAATTGCCTAATCATACCCCTCCACCGAAGACCATCAAAAAACTGAGAATGCCCATAAAGGCCAAGAGTCCAGGGGAGAGAAAACTGGGCTGGGCATCAAGGGGCCTGAGGTGTAGGCCTCATTCTGTTGCCAAACTGTCATGGCACTTGGAGAGTTTGTGTACAACTTGAAAAGCAGTGCCACATGGTTGCTGGGAAGATAAGTGAGAAAATCTATTCACTATGTGAAAGTGCATTGCACTCTTAGAAGGAAGGCTGCCATTGTCTTCAACATTTAATACATCACTCACGCGGCCAATGAGATAGTCTCAAGATCGAAACTCTCAAGAAACTCTCAAGAGAGCAGTTCCATTCTGCCCCAATTGGCCCCATTATTACATCCCCCCTCCACCACCACCACCACTACCATTTGAAGACCTGCGCCCCAAGAGGTGGGCCATTCTACAACAGTGGGATTTGGACCTGGATTCAAGTCCTAGCTTTGATCCAAACCAGTTATGTAGCCACAGGCATCACAGAACCTTTCAGTTCCCTAGGCAACTGTCCAAGATCAGTTATAGACATCTTGCTAAGCTATGTGGATGGAAGAAGTCTCCACACATGGAGCTTCCTATACTGAAGAAATCACATATCTCATGCCCATCCCCATAAGGGCTTCATATGTGATTACTGTTCTTTGACATACATTTTCCCCTTTTATTGGGGACGGGGATGGTAAGGTTTCAGCTAATGCTTTAAATGTTCAAAGCACTTAACATCCACCGCCCCCCCAGAAGTAGGCACTGCTAGAATTATTATCCCTTCTTTATATTATACATGTGGAAACCTAGGTGCATCTCTCAGATGGAAAGATTAGCCCATGGTCACACAGCCAGTATGGGCAGTGAGATTCAAACAGCACTCCTCCCACTACATGGTCATAAGCAAAGATCAAACAAACCCCCAAATCTTAGGAAATAAGTCGGCAGAGACTCATAGAAGGTCAGAACTGGAAGGCGCCTTGGAGAGCACCACTCTCCAAACCTACCCATTTTACAGGAAAGGAAAGTGAGGCTCAGAAATGAGGACACCCAAGGGTCACAGGTACTGTGTGAACTGCTGATGACAAATCCAGGGCACTTTCTAAAATGTTTTAGGCTCTGGGTTGGTGTTTTTAGTTGTTGTTTTGCTATTAGATGCCAGTGATCACAATTTGATATGGTCATGATTTGGAGGGTGAAATGAGAGAATTAGTAATCAGTGTAGGATAGTGGCTGGAGGCAGGAGGCCTGGGTTCAGATCCTAGCTCTGACACTTCCTAGCTTGATTCTGGTACAACCCTTGTGAACCTCTATTCTTTCGCCTGTCCAATGAGGCTAATAAAAATTGTATCACCCACTAGGCTCTCAGGCTTCTTGGGGGTAAGAACGATTATTTATTAAGCACCTCCTATGCTTAATACCAAGTACCTTGCTAAGCACTTTACAAATATGATCTCGTTTGATCCTTACAACAATACTGGGAGGTAGGTGGTGTTATTATCCCCATTTTACAGTTGAGGAAACTGAGGCAGAAGGGAAGTGACTTGCCCAGAGTGACGTAGCTAGTAAGGGCCTTGAAGCCACCTCCAAACTAAGCTCTCCTGACTCCAAGCCCAGGGCTCTGTGCACTAGGGTGCCACCTAGCTGCCTAACCTCATTTTCATCTTGGGAAGAAAGAGTAGGCTATATAAACATGAATTCCTAGTAATTATCCAGCCAGCCTTGCAAATAATCTTAATCATTATCTACTAGGAACTCTATTTGCACTTTTTGCTTACGGGATTACGATATGATGAGAAGGAAGGCAGGAAGTAAGAACAAGAATGACAATAATAATAATAAAGTAAGCTGGTTGGAGGACTGAGCCTGGCTGCCTGATGGAGGAAGGGAAAAGAGGGATTAGGAATAGGTACTAGGAAAGCAGCTCTTTAGCTTCTGAGGCACTCGTTCAACTCCAGCCCAGATCGGTGGTAACCAAATGCAATCATCTGCTTGATGTTGTTTGGTGACCTATGAGAAAGCAGGTGGTCCAGGTCCCATGCCCCATCATGATGGCAATGGCTTTTTTTAGCCATGTGACTGAGGACTGACCGGGCCTAACATATTTAACACCCCCCTCTCTTCTACAACAGGGTAACGTCGGTGGGGAAAGTTCACCAGGTGACTGCCCACAAAGGCTTTGCTCTGGGTATCTGCCCTAAGAGTCAAATTTTAAGTGACCCAGGGTCATCTGTAAAGGCTCATCAAATGAGTGCCTTTGGGGTATGAATAATGTATGATGATCCCTTTCCACGTGAATCCAAGCAAACTTCCTGGAGTGACAGAAGGAAGGAAGAAACGAGAAAGGCTCATCAATGTTCCTTCAACCACCTGTGGAAGACTAAGACTCATTTATTAAGTCTGGTGTAGAGGGAACTCTGCGGCTGGTAACCTTCACTGGAGAAAGGGTAAACAGGCACGCAGATCTGTGGGTGTCAAGGAAAATCCAAGTGGTGGCTTGTGGGGGATTTTAAGAGCTTAAAAAAGAAGGGAGAGAGCGGGGAATGGGGCAAGGGAATCATTAGTCTGTGGGGGTAGTTCTCGACTGACCAACTCGAGCATGCTTGAGCTTGAAAGTCTACCGAGTACTTACTATGTGCACTAGGAGAAGTTCTGGGGATAAAAAATAAAGGCCAAAAACCATAGCCCCTGCCCTCAAGGAGCCCCCATTCTAACAGGAGAGATAACAGGCAAACAGCAATACACATAAAGCAGGAGAGACTATCTGGGAGGAAAGGTACTAGAAGGTAGAGGATGGGGTTGGAGGAAGTCAGGGAAGCTAAGTTTATACTTAGGGACACTTCTCCTATTTGCTTTCCCTGTGGTTGGGAGGAGGCACTTCAGGAACATAAAATAATAGCAACTCAAGGCCAAAACCCCCTCACTCTTAATCTTCTCCACCTTCCCCCAAGATTGTGGGCTCACACAGACCCGATCCAGGCCTTGGAGCCTGAGTCTAGTAGGGTCTTTTTCCCTCTTGGACTCATTATTCCCCTTTCTTCAAGTTTATTTCGGGGAAAATTCCAAATAGATAAAGTAATGGTTTTGGGTTTCCCCAAACCTGAGTTAAAGGGAGATCAGTTCCTTCCTGTACAAGCACTTAAGTTACTAATAGCATATCAGAGAGGTCAGCCTTTATTTCACCTCACAGAAAATGCAGATGACAAGAACCCACAGGAGCCTATAAACAGACATAGAACACACTTAAAGTACTTGAAAGACTCACAGATACTCATGAGTAGACATAGAAAACCTCCATACTACCCAAAAGATTTCCTTATTCCTTCAAGAACACAATCATATTTGAGGGCTGCTGAACAAGACCACCATGTCTCATCAGATCTACACTGTCTGGATAATTCACTGTAATATTGAGGAAGAAAGGTCCAGATCTATCGTCACTGTTCTAGGCACTGGAGATAACAAAGACAAAGAACAAAAACTTAGGAATTTGTATAAAAGAAGGGGCTATCTCAGAACCATACAGAAATTTGACTCAAAGGTAGGACTGAGCTACAGCAGAATAAAGATATTCAGGAGGGTCACTGACCCTATAGGCCTCCTGAGGTAGAAGACCTGGGCCTTAGAAAAGGGTGGCCTTTTCTAAACTTTTTGCCTATTCATCCACAGATGTTAGTATATAATCTGCTGTTCCATTACCCAAACATTTCCAGTAAACTGAATTTTGCTTCAACCACAAAGTGGCCAGGGGTTTACTAGAGACATGTACAGTTAGACAAAGAGCCCAAAATTTGCCTCAGTGTTAAGAATTTTCCTAACTTTAGGTTCAGAGAGATTGGGAATGAATTCAGTTTTGTTTTGTTTTGTTTTGTTTTAAATCTAAAATAAATTCCCTAAAGCTGAAGACAAACCACATGGACCTTAAGGGCTATTACACTGCCTCTAATTAGCATAATGAGAGTGATAATCATAGGAAGCCTTTCTATAATGCTTTAAAGTTTACAAAGCACATTATAAATGTTATCTTTTTAAAAAATTGATTTAGTTTTAGTTTTCAACATTCACTTCCCTAAGATTTTGAGTTCTAAATTTTCTCCCCCGACTCCCCTCCTCCCTCCCTAAGACAGTGTGCAATCTGATGTAGACTCTACATATATATTCAGATTAAACCAAATATCATCTTCATTTATCTTCACAACAACCTTGGAAGGTAGGCAGTATTATAATTATTTCCCATTTTACTGCTATGAAAACTGAGGCAGACAGCATTTAAGTGACTTGCCCAAGGTCACACAGCTAGTAACTGTCTGAGGACACATTTGAACATAGGCCTTCTTGACTCCAGGACCACTGTTCTATCTACTGCGCCACCTAGCTGCCTAAGCTCAAAATGAGCAAATTCTTGTAATAGGGTGTTACAGGAGAAAGGCTTCTCCCTGGGAGCAAAGCAAAATGAAAAGTTTTGAAAAGGTAAGCAAAAATGGTCAAACTCCTCAATGAGAAGCCATCCCCCCAAGTCCCAATTACTCCACCACCTTGGAGGCAGGCCCAGTCACTAAACACCAATCAGGAAATTATTATCGTTCACTAAGCAAAGCACCAATGAATGGGTCCCTGTCCATCACAAGAAGATGCCTTCTTGATCCCAAATGAAGACTCCTTTCACATAAGTTGATGAAATTGACTGGTGAGCTCAAACTGACCAAGGACTTCCCTGATTCCATCCTCTATTGGTTCCATCATCACATCATGACCAATGTTTAGATAACGTGTTATAGCGTGTTAAAATTTGCAAAGCAAAGTACATTCTCTCTTTTTAGCTAATCAATCTATAAACATTTACTAATTGCCTACTATGTGCCAAGAACAATGCCAAGATCTTTTTTGCCTAGAGCTGCATTTGGAGGAAACTGAAGGTGAGAAAGGTCAAATATCTCGCCTCTTGCCATATAGCTATAATCAGTGGAAGGATTTGAACATGAGTCTTCCTGACTGGGGGTCAGGAATGGTTACTAATCCTAATGACAGGATGGCCATGGCAAGGTCAAAGTCTTCTGAACTTTCAGGTGACCAGAAGGAGACAACAGAAGGGAAAGAAGACCAAGGGAGAATACTTCTTATGAGAGGCATTACTTAGGAATGCCAAATGTATCCTCTATTTCCCATGAAAATGGGAAAAGACAAGAGTTTTTGTTAAATTCAGTCATCAGATATTGTTTCACTGTCTAAGAGCTTTTTATGAGCTTTCAAATAGGACTAAAATTCTTCCAAATGAAGGCGATCTTTCATTCATTTCATTGTCAGCAGAACTGACTAGCACTCATATGAATGGGCACATGTGATCTGTCAAAAGTTGTCTCAGAGAAATGGCTTTTATCATACAAGCTTTCTTGCTAATGGGAACTGAAGCATGCTTTCCTACCTTCCATGAAAATCTAATTTGACTTTTACTTCTAATGGGATTTTTAATGCCAACAATTTGTCGATGGAGAGAGAGGTTGCGAACCCGATTCCGAGTGATTGAGGAGGTGTCCATGGAAGTAACATTCTAGACATTATTCTTTTCATGATTCAAACCTGAGTGTGACAAACAGCCGCCAAAGCTTTCTGCAGACGGTCTAGAGTGCTCAGTTAGGTTCCAGGTAGACCTGAGTTCCAATCCCATACTTACTAGCTGTGTGACCATTCTGAGCCTGTCTCCTCACTGTAAAATAGGAATGATAATAATAACAACTAGCATTTCTATAGCACTTGATAATTATTATCTTGTGTGATCTTCACAACGACCCTAATGAGGAAACTGAGGCAGAGGGTAAGTGACTAAGTGACTAGTAGGAGTTTGAGGCTGAATTTGAACTCATATCTTCCTGACTCTCCAGGCTCAGTGCTCTGTCCACCAGGGTGCCACCTAGCTGGCAACTTCCTCACAGGGTTGTTTTCAAGACCAAATGAGATGATGGATATAAAGTGCTTTCCAAACCTTTTATTGCTGTTTCTGTCCCAGTAGACTTTCCCCAGGGTGGGTCAAAGACCAGGTGCTGGTAGATGGGGAGAGGAAAGGGAAAAGTGAAGTGGCCACTTAAGGTCTCATTTGGCTATCTCTTCTTCTCTCATCCCTTTTAGGAAACACCCTTCCACACTCCACTGACATACATGCATACACACGTCAGGGCATGCATACGTATACACCACCAGAAAACACTTCAAAGTCAGGTACCTTTCCCTCAGAGTGAACTCATACAAGACTCATACTCCTTCCTATTCCCCACATATGTGGTATTTGTCAGAACAGCGAAGTTTTAGAACAGGAAAAGGCCCAGGGTGGCTCCAGTGGGAAACCATTTGTAAGATGCTCATTTTCTCCAGATAAAACCACAAGACTTTATGAGGATGGCGAAAGCACAAAACCATGAATCATGGAGTCACACAACCTATGGGTTGGAAGGAGAAGAATGTCTGATATTTATGGAGGGCTCTGAAGTTTGCAAAGCACATTACAGACATTCTTTCACATGAGCTTTTCAAGCACCTTATGAGGTAGGTGCCACAGGTATTAGGATCCTTATTTCACATATGAAGAAACAGAAATCCTAAGATATGGAGGGTTTTATCTATGCTCATACAGCTAATAGTGTCAGGAATAAGATGAATTCATTCATTCAAGCCTTTATTAAGGGTCTCTTATATTCCAGGTACTCTGGTAGGCCCCAGGAATACTAAACCACAGACCAGACCAGTCCCAACACTCAAGGAACTTACATTCTCCTTAGGACAGGGATAAACAATGTGGATTCTGGCCAAGGTCTTCCCAATTTTGATTCCAAATTGAAGGTTATATCCATTACATGATGTTGCCCCTTACGCCATCTAATTAAACCTTCATCTGCACAAGAACATCACCTTCAGCACACCAGCAAGGGATCATCGAGCCTTTGCTTGATGATCCCCAAGGAAATAGAAACCAATGCCTCCTGTGCCAGCCCATTCTTTCCTCTTCTGGACAGCTCCAATGGTTAGGACATTTTCCCAAATCTTCAGCCTCAACTAGTCTCTTGGCAACTTTCATCCACTGCCCCTAGGTCTCCCCTGTCTGAGGCCAAGGAGAACAAGTCTAATCCCCTTCAATGTGACAGCCTTTCAGAGGTTTAAAGACAAAGAAGTCATCCCCTATGCCTTTGTCAAACTAAACATTCATAGATCATTCAATAAATCCTCAAATGGCAGGATCTTGAGACCATGTGCCACTGTGGCCTCTATCTCTCAAGGTCTTATCAATGTCCTTCCTAAATCATCATTCCCAGAATGGAAAACAATACTGCAGATGTAGTCTGGCCAGACCATCTCTGGACATTCCCCCAACCCAGTGGGATTACCATGGCTTTCTCTGATGGCTGGAGTTTTATTAAAGGGAGAAATATAAAGAATCAGAGCTGGTGATTATGACGCCATGCCACAGATGAAATAGGGTCCCTAAGACAATCAAGCACTGGCCCTCTGAAGACAGGAATCCTGAAAAGGTAATAAGGCAGCTAAGTCTCCTCACTGGCTTTTCTCAGTAGAAATATTTGCAAAAGTATTTGGCTGCATTTCGGCTCAATCACTCTGATCAGAAGGGATACAGGGTTTTTCAAGGAAATATTTCAGTTTAAATCTAACAAATGCTTTCACTGTTAGAGAATTTTTTTAAATTCGTGTTTTCTCTCTCTTTGAGATGCGACAGCTGGTAGACAAAGAAGGAGAGAATAATACATTTTAATTATACCTTTCAAAAGCCAGCAGATTTGAAAGCTATGCATGTGTGCAGGATTGGAGGAGAAGCGAATTCTTCTCTGTGTTAACTGTGGGTGGTTAAGGACTACTGGTTTTCATTCTAGAGGTGAGATGGCCAGACTTGTCTTCAGCCACAATATTCGCGTTTTCCATTTAACATCCTGTCACACTGCTTATTTTCGCCAGGGATTTCATGAGTTGTTTTTCCTCTTTGCTTTGCTTAGGGTAGACACAGTCATGAAAACAACACGTTTGAATATTGTGCAGCTTCTCTCATCCAATTATATTACATGCCAAAGTATGGCACAGATCCCCAGCAGAATGGTTGGGATCCGGAGAACCTCTGGTAGGAAGGAGGGAGCTGGGCAGAGAAACAATGCAAGAGGGTGGCAAGGGCTTGTTCTGAACGCTAACTCCATTGCTATTGGGATGGAGATGGAGCTTCTCTTGCTGTGTGACAGATGACCTAAGCCTTTGCCAGAGGGTACCCTCTTTCTCCCTGATCCACTCAAGCTGGCTTGCTGTCTCCATGTATCCCATTCCAGCACCCACCTCATTCTTCTGCCATGTAGTCCCATGTCTACAATGCATTCCCTCCTCATGACCAACTTGGTAGAGTCCCCAGAAAGCCCAGCTAAAGCACCCTCTCCTACCTGAGTCCCTTCAGGATGTCCTGAGGTGTAAGTACCTTCTTCCTCTTAAAGTTGCTACTTTCTATAGCTGAGAGTTACTTCTCTGAGAAGATGGTGTACCTGTCCTCCACAGAGAAGGCAAGCTCCCTGAAGGCAGTGGTTAGTTTAGTCTTTGGATAACACCAAATGCAGATCTTTGTACACAGCAAAAACAGCCTCCAGGACTACAGTTTCTGGCCATCTCTCCCTCAGAAGAGGCTGGTGAGCATGACCCAGCCCATCAACACAGCCAGAGCAGGTGCTCGAGTCTGGATGGATTTTGAAATGAACTTCAGAACACTCCAAGAAAGTATGAGTTCTTTAGCGTTCACCTTATAATAAACCAATACAGACACGGTGCAGGAGAAGGAGCAATAGACTTGGAACCACAGGGCCTGAGTTCAAATCCCAGCTTTACCACTTACTATCCATGAGACCTCACCTGAACCTCTTAGTGTCACTGGACCTGTTTCTTCCCCTGTAAGATACTGGAGTGACCTGGTCTGATCTGATCCAAGTGAAAAACTCAGAGCCACAGTACTCAAATCAGAGGTACAAAAACACACAAATGAGCATGGACTCCTCTGCCTGGTTCATTCTGGTGGGCCTAAGGAGCTCCCAAGGGGAAGAGTGGCATCCCTTTTGCCCCTTTGGGGAGGGCCCTCCCCTGTATCTACACTTGGGGGAAGCTCCCCACCAGCTTGGCCAGCTGCACCACACTGGCCATTTAATCATGCCTTGGGTCTTATTCCACTCTCATGCCATGAGAAACTAGACTATAAGGCCTCTAACGTCTTCCAGGTCTAAATCTTGAATCCCTTAGGCTACCACATGACCCTCTCACCCACCTTTCTTTAGTGTTGCCTTTGCTATAAACACAAGAAGAGATCTGCAAAACTTAACCAAGCTCTTGCTATGCATTCCTCTTTTCTAATTTTTTGATGTTCGGACTTCCTTGAGATCTTAAAGTATTTACATAATTCAATTTTCTCTCTGTGACTGGAAAGTCAGATTAAATTCACTGGGTACATATTGCCCCACAGAGCACAGCGATAGCATCATGGACTTGGCTCTTCCTGATATTAACCCAAGTTGATTTAGTAAACCAGCCATTCGGAGGTAGGCTTTCCAACTTAGGGCCCAAATCACCCAGGAAGGTGGCAGGGACAAAAAGCAATCCTTGTTCATTTAAAAAAGAATGAAACCTGGTGAAAATTGTTATTTTAAAAAGATTCTGCTGCCTTGAATGTTCAAAGAGAGAGCAGTGTGGAGTGCAGTGAGCTGGCCTCAAAGCCAGGGAGACTTGGGCTCAAGTCCCTAGAAAAGTCACTCAATTCAGTGTCCCAGGCAACTCTCAAAGCTCCTAAGTTGTTCAAATAAAAAGGTGCTGATCTGCACTGGGAGCCAGAGTCGCCTCCCCCAGGGCCTGGGTACACTTCTTTAGCCCCAGCCTTGGAGGACAATGCCACTGAGGACTGCAATCTGCAGGAATGACTGGACCCAAGAGCGCCCTCTGGCGGGGTGTGTGTGAAGGGGCCAAAGGTGAGGCCCTTCTTGTGAATTCTCTGCATGAGCTAGGATTTCCCTGGGGCCAACTCTCCCTTCTCCAAAGGGCCTCTAATCCTTCTTCTCCCAATAGCTTCACAGATAGGACAATGAGGACCACTGACATTTATTTAGCACTTCAAGGCTTGAAAGCTTTATCTCCTTTGATGACTGAATAAACAAAAAAAAACATTAAGGGCTTACTTTGTGCCCAGCCTTGTGCTAAAAAGGCTGGGGATGCAGGTAGAAAAGCAAAAGCCCCAGTCGCTGAGGAGCTCCCATTCTAATGGGGGAGACAGCACCCAGAGGAGGGTTCTGCTACAGGAAGATGGCAAGGTCCAGCCATCCTAACAGTGCCTTAGTGGCATTCTAGTGAAGGCGACAGATGGAGCCACAGTGTACAAAGCCCTGGGCCTGGGACCAGGAAGACTTGATTTCGAAACCAACCTCAGATACACAATTCCTGTGGGACCTGGGCCAAGTCACTTCCGCTCTGTTTGCTTCAGTTTCTTCATCTGCGAAATGGGGATAATAATAGCCCCTACTTCTCATGACTGTCGTGAGGATCCAATGAAATGATCACTGGGAAGCACTTAGCACAGTGCCTAACACACAGTAAGTGATTAATCAGTGCTTATTCCTCTTCCCTTTCCCTCTCCTTCCATCTGTAGACGTGAGCCCTTTCAGAGCACCCAGAACCATTTCTCTCCTGGGCCTTTAGCTGCTGTGGCTTTGGGGAAGGTAGGGCTACAGAACCTACAGGAGTGGCCAGGTTGGGCCTCCATAGGGAATAGCTGTCAGTCAGACCAGAAATGGAACCAGCTGCCAAGGGCATATGGTAACTGATATCTGCATGGCCCTTGGGCTCTGAGCACTGTGTCCATCACTACTTCCAGTTGTGGTGGTGGGGATTGCCTTGCCTGGCACAGATCACCTCCTGTCTATCCCTGCCCCACCCAGGGGTCTCAAGGCTTACCATCCCACTAATTTGGCTGGCAAGCAGCTACTCAGACCAGGCAGTCACATGACTATCCAAATACCAGGGCTGACATTCAGCCTAGAGATGGGGTTAGTGCAACCCATTCTCAGACTGGAGCTTGGCTCTGTGATGCTAGGGTCACGTCTACTGTCCCATAAGAAATTGGACTAGGCCTTTGGTGGAAGGATAGGGCCTAGGCCCGAGATTTCATTGGTACAGGGTACTCCCAAGTAAGGAAACTCCTTCTATCAAAGCAGGTTGATACCTCCTTCAAACTCCTAATTGTAAAGTTGTCTGGGGTTGGGGGATTAGGAATCCTGGGAGTGAAGTGACATACCAGAGAATCACACAGAAAATAAGGACAGAGGTAAAACTTGAACTTGGGTCATCTTGACCTCAAAAACAAGCTCTCCAGCCACTACTCCTCACAGACTATTGACAGAAGAATGTGGTTCAGTCATTTTTCAATCATGTCCAACTCTTCCCTGATCCCACGGAAGGTTTTCTCGTCAGAGATACTGGAGTAGTTTGCCATTTCCCTCTCCAGCTCATTTTACAGATGAGGAAACTGAGGCAGAGTTAAGTGACTTACCCGGGGTCACACAGCTAGTAAGGGTCTGAGGCCAGATTTGAGCTCAGGTCTTTCTGAGTCCAGGCCTGGCACTTATCCACTGCTCCATTTAGTTGTCCTTTGCTGTAAGAATACATAGGCATAAATGGGTCTGCTCAGGCACTCGCTAAACGACACAGCTGATTAGGTGATGGGGTGCCTAGGTGCCAATACTCAGCACATACTGTTTGGATCAGTGCTAACAGTTCCAAATTCCAAGGACCTGAGTGGGAGTTCTGCTGCCTTCTCATTTATTACCTCGGGCAAATACCTTTCTGAGCCAGTTTCCTCCTGTGGGAGACACAGATGATACTACTATTTGGAGTACTTACCCCAGCTCAGTGAAAGTGCTCAGAATATTTACACTGATGTGATAGTAGGACGTGGATTGTACTGAGCCCTTATCCACAATCAACTTTGGGAAAACCTAGACATTCTGTTGAACTAGAGGGTCAGTAAAGGTAAGGGAAATAAGTTGTGGTTTTGGACCTCCCTTTTTTATTTCATCAATCAGAGTGTAACTAGGGAGGGACAAGCAGAGCTTTGCCCTGGGGTGTCAGATTTTATAGAAAACTAACAGCATTCACAGTTCTTTCAGCAGCATAGAAACAATTGAAATTAATAACAAGTCAGCAAGAATAATTAAAATATTCAGCTTCTTTACTTCTTTTGGTACCAGGAGAGCTCCTTATCCAATTACTCCTTCAAGGGAATTGGTCTTACATAAATGATTTGTCACATACACTGTTTTCCAGGATGCAAAACCCACTAGTTATGGCTCTGGCAGTGACAATGCTCAATGTTGCTCCCACTACAGAGGCTCTAAAAGGCTCTGAGCAAATATTGGGATATGGATTTGTATAGTAGAAGGGAACTGGAAAAACAGAAAGCTGCCCAAAGTCTCCTGTGGCCCTCCATTTGTGAGGCGCTCCAAAGATGGGAAAGGAAGAAAGTCCTAAACAAATGCAGCTAAAGCCAATCAACATTTACTGACTCCCTCACTGTGTTCCCTATCGAAGACAGCATCTCCAACTATCTGGAGAGATAGAGAAAGCATTCCTGAAGGGCTTCTCCTAGGCCAGGTCTGGTGCTAAGAAGCAAAAGGAAAGCCAGTCTCTGCCCTCAAGGAACTTACATTCTAACCAGGAAAACAACATATAAACTGGAGCTGAAACAAAAAACTGTGGGGGAGATGGCAAGGCCAAAATGGTGACCCATAAGCTGAGCAAGGTTTGAAGTGAGAATGCCTGGTGTGGGTACTTCCTCAAATGGAGCTTCTAGGCATGAACTCATGAAGCAGAGGAGACCAGAGAGGTGGAAATGTTGCCAGGAGAAGGCAGCCAAGGTGGTGGTCAGGAAGAAGTCTGGGGAGTCATAGGTCTGGGCAAGGTCTGGTATAAGCATGGCTGGTATGGGAGATTTCCTCAAATGGAGATGCCCAAGGCTTATGCTCTGCTTATTCAATCAATAAATCTATCAATAAGCATTTATTAAATGCCTGCTATGTGCCATGGGCCATGCTAGGCAATAGGAAGACAAAGACAGGAGTCAGAAAGTTCTTAGCCTCAAAGAGCTTATATTCTAACAAAACGTAACTCTACTTTGGGCCTTTAATTCACATTACATCCCGTTTAGCCAGTCACCCAAAGGTTTCTGCTCATCTCATCCTGTACTGTCCCGTTTAATCTTTTTCTCCTGAATTTTTTTTCCTTCCCTGCCTGAACCACTGAGGCAATGATAGAGAAATGAATTTTGCCTGAGCCAGTGGCAGCAAAGAGCCTACTCATTAAACAAGCCTATTATTTTCCCTCTCTTTAACGAAGATGGATAAATATTATACTGTAGTTTAACAACTTTATTAGCTAAGTAAATTACAGCCCTTTTACCCTAAGTCAATGGAACAACAGGAGGGAAAAAAGCTGGGCTTAAGGGCACCTTGGTAAGAGCTGCAGACACCACCCCAATATGCAGATAAATAATTCAGGGCCCATAATCACAAAGCACCAAGCAAGGCAACACATTTCACAGGTGGAAGGAGTAGGATGTGGTAGGCAGCTCTGAACTGGAGTGTGAAATAGATACTGGTCTCCTGGTGCTACTGAATGCACACCAGGGAAAAGCAACATTGAGACAGGCGACTAAGTCCCGGCCAGCCTCTTAATCTGTCATTCAGTACTTCAGCCCAAGGAAGAGCTGCCACCCCACTTTCAGATGCCAGGCCTGCTATACCCTGGCCTATATGATTCTGTAGACATTTGAGTACCTACTACATGGAATAGGGCACAAAAAAAGGGGCACTGCCCTGGCCATCAGGGAGCTTGGGTCCTCTGGGGTGAATACGACAGGCATACAGATAGAATGATACAATTTACACTGGTAGGAAGCTTTAGGGGGGTGGGGCAGGGCAGGCTTCCATCACCATGGGGAGCTCCCAGCCTGGATGTGGGGCAAGAAGGAAAGGGAGAGTCAGCACTGGCTGCGAGTCCCACTGCAACGAGCTAGAGCTTGTTTTAATGGCTAACTGTGCTTTCATGCTATTTGATACTAGTAAAGTATACAGCCTAAAAGTAAATTATACAGCCACAAATAGTAGGAGGAAAAAGGAATTCCCAGCCGGGAAAGTCCCTCTGCTGAAGCAGATGGGCAACTACTCTGAAACTTTGAGGGTTAGCAGAGTTTCCCTGGGTGCTGAGAGGTTTAGGGACTTATGCCAGACTTAAACCAAAGCCCCATGATGCCAAAATGCCAACACCTCTTCATATAACAAGGAACACTAAGGCGGAAAAAGAGCAAAAAAGAACTCGGACAAAGGTAAACCCTTAGTTGGACTTGGAAGGAAGGTAGAGGTATTGAGGCCACCAGGAAGACGTCCAGACAGGAGGGACTAGCCTCGAGAAAGAACAGAGAGGAGAGATGGGATAGCATGAATGGCAAAGAGCTGGGCTGGTTACTCTGGAATCGAAAGTGCAGAAAGGGAAGAAAGAAAGTATGATCAGAAAGGGAAGTGGAGGCAGATTGGGATGGGTCTTCACCTCCTGACTGAGAATATCAAGGGCCTTCATAACTGAGGGTTTGAGAGGCCTCTCCAAAGTCCTGCAATCCCCCCAGGATATTCTAAGCTTATCCTCTGGTAACTCAGTCTCACACATAAACAGTAAGTTAATGAGAGTTACACATAAAAGGGATTATGCAATTATAGTCAGGAGAGGTACCATCCCATCCACCCCAGAGGGTTTTCCAGATGTTGGCAAGGGGTCCCAACCAATACTATATACCTTGTTAGATTAACCTTCCAAAGTACAACAGTCTCCTGCTTAAATGGCTCATAAAGTTTGAATCACTTAGCCTCACACTTAGGGCCTTACCCCACCTGGCCTCAACCTATTTTTCCAGATGTTTCTCCCACTGTTCCCCTTCATGTACTCTATGCTACAGCTTAAAAACTCTTGCTCATTCCTCAAAACACATAAACAAAATACCAAGAATTACAAGGGAAATCAATTCTATTGAAATCCAGTTATTAAAATACTTAAAACGCAAGTTTGTGGTCCCCAGATTAAGAACGCTGGCCTAAGGCTCTCCTTTAAGCCTGGAATAGCCATCTGCTGCATTTCTACCTGTCCAAATCTTCCCCATCCTCCAGAAGCAGCTCAAATACCACCGCCTCCACAAAGTCTTCTCAGTTCCTTCCAGCTGGACAGGATTTTCTTTCCCCTCAGAAGCTTCTAGTGTTTTATGGTCATTTCTCATTCTGCCATGATAATCATTAGCATAATGAATAATAACAATAATAAACTCACATTTATGTGACCCTTTAAGATTTGTAAATCGCTCTTTTTATTGAATGAAGTGATTGAGTGATTATTTACAGTTGGTTTCCAAAGCCCTGGAGTGTGATTTCTCCTGCGCTAGGCTCCCCAAGAAGTAGGACTGGGAGCTCATATTCTAATTGGTCAATTCTCTGCCTGGGAAGAAATATCTAGTGCCAGGGTTGGGCCTCAAACAGGGGAAGGACTTGATTGATAAAAGGAGTAGAAGGCAAGCCCCCATCAAAGACACCTTCCATATTTCTTCCTATTGATAGAGAACTGATCAGTTACATGAGGGATTACAAGCTGAAAGAGGTCTCATGTTAAAAGCTATACAAAGTGTTCCAGGCTTTTTTTCCCCTTGTAGTATATGCATAAATCTCCCCAGAGCTGACTGCATTACAGATATAGAGCTGTCAGTTATCCTTTCCATTTCTAGAACCTTTCACTTTGAAAATCTATAAATGAGCCGTAGGAGGGCCTTTCTCAAGCAGACAGCTGTAATTTTTGTTTTTGCTTTTAAGCTGTATCATTAGCAAATACTTTTTCTTTTGCAACTAATAGTCCTTGTGGGATGTATTCCAATAAAAAAAGGATCAAAAGACATCTGTGCAATAAAACCTTGCTTCCAACGCTTAATGTATCTGCCTCTTAAAACTACAGATTATCAAGTGATAGCAACAAATAGGACTGGCTGAGTCTCACTCCAGTTCACCAGTGGACATCTGAGGTTGTTCTCTGCAAGGCAGAACAGAGAGTGATGGGTGGAAGATGTGTACTCACTCTTTCAGTCAGCTGAAATCACTGTCACTTCCTATCTATGGGACCCTCAATTAGTCACTCAATTTTTCTGACCTCAGCGTCCTCTTTTGGAATATTGCATAGAGAGTAAGAGAGGCCAATGTTGTCTAAGGCTCCTTTTCAGCTCTGACATTCCACAATTTAATGATTTTCTAAGGAACGAGACCAGCAGTGAGTCAGCAACTCCCCGAGAATCACCGATCATCGGGCTGAGGAGAACGAGCTCCCTTTTGTGCCAGTCACCAAATCTTGTCACCATGATCATCATCAACTTAGGCTATTTAGAACCTTCAGGGCACATTAACACAGTGTGTGGCTCTAGGCTCCAATCTAGGAAGCAGGTGCTCAAGAAATCACCAATCAGACAATGCCATTGCTTGAAAGGAGCTAGTGATACAGTAGGTAGGGTGCTGCACCTGGAAGCAGGGAGATCTGAGTTCAAATCTCCTTAACTTACTAGCTGCATTACATGGAAGCCATTTAAATCACTGCTTGCCTCAGTTTCCTCCTCTGTACAATGGAGACAATGACAGCATCTACCTCTCAAGGCTGCGGTCAGGATTCAATTAGATAACATAAGATAAGAAAGTGCTGTATAAGCTGACTAGCATCATCATCATCATCATCATCATCATTACTGGGGGGACCTGGAGATCTGATCTTCCTTAAATAGGCCCATCACCTTGGGTTTGTTTTTAAAACTTCAGATAACTATTTCAGTAGCGTTGTCTCTGAGAGATCGTCTGTATTTTATTTTCTACAAAGGAATCCCTAGGCTTCTTCCCCAGACTGATGCCCAAGGGATCCAGGACACACCAAAGGCAAAGAATTCCTATTTTAGTGCAGAGTACTGAAGGAGATGCAGAGAGAGACACAGGGGGAGACAGAGAGAAAATGAGAGAGACACAGGGAAAGTGAGACACAGAAGGTAAGAGAGACAGAGAGAGAGAATGTGAGAAAGAAGAAAAGAGACAAAGAAAGAGAGAAAGAGGAGAGAGACAGAAAGAGAGAGAGAAAAAGAGAAAGTGAGAGTGAGGGTGGGGGAGAGAGGAGGAGAGGAGGAAGGGAGAGAGAGGGAGAGAGACAGAGACAGAGAGTCACACGGGGGGAGAGACAAAGGGAAAGTGAGACAAAGTAAGAGAGACAGAGAGAGAATGTGAGAGAGAAGAGAAAGAGGAGAGAGACAGAAAGAGAGAGAGAAAAAGGGAAAGTGAGAGTGAGGGAGGAAAGGGTGAGAGAGGGGGGAGAGAGGGAGAAGGGAGGGATAAAGAGAGAGACAGAGACACACAGAGAGACAGAGAGAGAGAGAGACAGAGACAGAGAGCCAGAGAGAAGCAGAGTCAGCAGCACCCTGGAGATGAAGTTTTGACTTTGGTACTTAACTGTGTTAAGTCCCAGAACCTTGGTGATTTCCAGTTCCTCAGTTGTAAAATGAGAAGGTTGGACTAGCTGGTCCCCGAGGACCTTTCCAGTCCTGGAGCTCCTATGATTCGATGTGTTGACTGATTTACTGAGTGCAATAATAAGTAAATGACAGGAAGTTCTTTATAGGAGGTAACAGCAGGGTAGGCTTCAGGGCCTGCAGCTCCAGTATCTTAGGGAAGGTTTAGAATTGAGGGCCTCCCACTCACTCATCTGAGTAGTCTGAGCAGTCCCATTCACCCTAGGGCTAGGGGGCCAGAGGAGTTTAAAATCTCAAGGAGGGATGGGAGGGTAGGACTTGGATCCTCACCACCCAGCTGGTCCTCCAGCACCTAGACACAAAATGTCCGTGAAGTAACACAAAGTCGTTTTAGTGGCCACGTGGGGAAGGGGGAATAAAAATAATGTGGGGTGGGAGGTGGAGAGAAGCAGTAGGAAAGGCCCTGGGTAGGAGGTGCCACCTGAGCTGAGCCCTGAGTACAGTGCATTCTGGGTATGGGAGACAGCCTGTGGAAAGGTACACTGACAGAAGAGAGAGATGTGGCCCAGGTTGGCTGGGATACAGAATGTGTAAGGAGGGAAAATATGAAAAAATCTGTAAAGATAAGTAGGTTTTAGGAAGGGAAAAGCTTTAAAGGCCAAATAGGGCAATTTGTGCCAATGGAACTGTAGAAATAGGTAGGGGGAACAAAGAAAAATCCAAGTAACTGGTAAAGGGGGAGATAAGCCACATGGCCAAGGCCCAGATAGTCCCAAGGCCCAAACATCCCAAAGTGGTTATGGCCACACAACTACCCTCTCTGGACTGTTCTCTCTCCTAAAAATGAGGGCATTGGTTCTAGAAAACAATACGGAAGCATGCCCCCAAAGTCCCTACCCTTTGAGCCAGAGATAGAATTACTAGACTAGGCCTCTGTCTCAGGGAAGTTGTAAGTACAAGTACAAAATGATTACTACAAACACTTTTTGGTAATAGCAAAAAACTAGCAACTAAGTAGGAGTCCTTCAATTGGGTAATGGTTGAGCAAAGAGTGATATGTGACTGTGAGGATGAATATGAAGAATTCACAAGAACCAGGGAAGACTTGTACTGACTGACCAATAAATGGCACTGTTAGCAGAACCACAATGCATTTTACCAATGGGTTAGCCTGGGACCCAGGGACCAGAACCTAGGAATTCTGGGTCCCAGACCTTACCACGGCTTTCATTTTGTCTGTGGCCCTGGTAGAAACAAAGGCACACACTAAGCACTCTAAAGTACTCTGCTGATTGAGGACTTGGCTTGTACAAGCTCACCAAGCATTTGCCTAAACATGCATCAATTAAGAACCAGCTGTATGCCAGGCCCTGCACTAAGTGTTGGAGATGCAAAGACAAAACAAAAATGTCCTTGCTTTCAAAGGGCTTATAGTCTACTAAGGGACAGATAAATAGACAGATAGACAAAATTTCTAAAAATAAATATAAATTCATTTTGGCAGGGTTGGGAGACAGCAGTAAAAATGGATAGAGTAAAGAAAGGCCACTCACATGACCTAAGTCAGCGGGTCTCAACCTGTGGGTCATGTTCAATTTGTAGCAATGAAAATCCATCCTGCATATCAGATATTTACATAACGATTCATAACAGTAGCAAAATTACAGTTATGAAGTAGCAACAAAAATAATTTTATGGTTGGGGGTCACTACAGCATGAAGGGTCATGGCATTAGGAAGCTTGAGAACCACTGGCCTAAGTGATCCTTGAAAAGACAGGGAATTCAAGTAGCCATGATGGAGTCGTTTCCAGGGACAGAAAGAAGCCTGCAAAAAAGCACACAGGTAGAAACTGAACTGTTTGTGTGTGCTGAAAAAGGGGGGGGGGATTCTATGTTATATGGAAAATTACACATAAATTCACTTTCTCGGCTTTGGGGGAGGGCAGAGGTGCAGCCCTTTCCACTGGAATTGGGGAAAGGACAGGATGATTTTTATTTTAGGGACAAACAAAGGCAATTCACAAAGGTCCTGGTCTCTACCTAGTGAGCCATTCCATACTGGACAAAATGTTGAACTCTGCCTAAATGGCTATGCAAAGCAAATTATTGAGCGCCAACATTTACTGGGGGAAAGTGAAGTTGAGAAATCCTCCAACATTATTGGAAATCACCAACTACAATAATTATCCCCAACTTCTGTTACACTTAACAGCTTTTATGTGAACATTAAAGGAATGTGACAATGTTGTGCTTGCAGGCCCCATTTCATGTTCCAAAGGCTAATCTGGAGCCTGTTTTCTTAAATTTGCTGAAATGGCCCATTGCCAGGTGTCCCAGGCGCCAGGAGGGAACAATCTGCTTGATCCTCTATACTGTGGGGTGGACGCCTGGCCTGGCCACTATAGTCCTGAGGAAGGAAGTCTTCTGCAGGTTCTGGGGGGAAAGGGGGGAATGGAGACCTTCTCCAGAAGGGTTCCCTCTGATTCCCCCACTCTTAATCTCCTCAAATTACAAAGGAGACTGTCTGTTCTACTGGGTTGGGGGAAGAAGAGGTTGGGGGAGGCTCCTGGGAGGAAGAAGAAGAGGGGAGGAAGGAGACAACTGATAATGTCTGACCCCAGGCCCCTGGCTATAATGTAGAAACAGAGTTGAACCTATATGGAGACACCCCTTCAAGCCACTCATATGCCTACAGCCCTCAAAAGGTCAATAAAGGGCTTCCTCGTGTTTATCCTGAGAAGGAGGCATTCCCATTTTGAAGATGAGAATATTGAGGCCCATCGTCACACATTAAATCTTACTTGCCTTGAAGTACAGATATCTTCTCACTGTGCCACAGAGCATGGCCCCAGGCCCAAGTCTCTGAAGTGAGGCAGAGAGGGGACTCTTCTGGCCTATACATTTAGGAAACATGCTGACAAACTCTGCCGGAAACATTGATTTGTAGAATAGGTAAGGCAGCAGAAACCCTGGCTTCCTTCAAAGATGTCCCTTGTCACACAATGCTTTTCACGTCCTGGGCAGTGAGGTGGAACAGTAGGGAGTGCCTGGGACCTAGAGTCAGGAAGACCCAAGTTCAAATCCTGACTGCCACCCTAGTTGTCACTAGTGTGTCACCCTGGTTAAGTCTCTTCACCTTTCTCAGCCTCAATATCCTCATCTGTAAAATGAGTAGTACAGCAATGCCTACCTCAACAGGGAGCTGCAAAGATCAAGAGAGATAACTTGTGTTAAGTTCAATATAAATGTGATCCATACGGCCTCCCCAGCTTGGGGAGCTCCTTCCTCCTGAAATTACTCCGTATATGATTGGTGTTTACTTATCTGTGCTCACATCTGTATCCCCAAGCAGAATGTAAGCTCACAGTCCAGACCATTTCCCCTTTTTGTCTTTAGACCCCAATAGCTGGCACAAAATCCTCAAGGCAGGTGCTTATTAATCAGTACTGGCTGAACTGAAGGAAGCTTCTTGACTGAGGGCTGGTCACGCCATGGAAAGTCATTCACTGGATTCAGCTGTAGCAGCAAGAAGGGAGGCCTAGCCCACAGAAGCAATGTGATTCCAGTCTCATCATGAATATGGCACAACTAAACCCCACTAGAAAAGTGGTACAATTCCACAGTTAAATCATTCAGCTAACTGTCCATTTTAGAACACCATTCCCAAGGAACCAAGTGCCCTTTGTGATGTTATTTCACCTAATATTGCACTTTCTGGCAGTGATGAAGAACGTTAAAAGGCTGTCTGTGCAAGGCAGGCTAAATCTCAGAATGTCCCTGGGCCTTAAACACTCTCTGAACTGTTCACCTTAACCCTGAACTCCTACTTTGTCTTCACTTCTGCTCTCTGTGCACACTCTGGCTTCCTGACTACTTCCCTCGCTTTGCCCCACTGCTTAGGAGCTTTCTATTTCTGATCTCTGGCACCCATGCTCTTCTTGAGACAGGCCGGTTCTAGTCCCTACTTTAGAGGCCTTTTTCTGCAGAGTCCTTGCTGTTCAGCTTTCCTAGCACATAGAATGAGATTCAAACTTAGGAAGATGAAAGAATTAACTGGATGAGAAATAAACTTGGGTGAGAAAAGCTAAAGTGGTCCACCCACTCAGCAACTTAAGACCCTGTCAGGCTCAGAAGAGAAGCAACTCCATCTACCTCTTGGTCCAAAGAGGTGAGATCACCCTACCATATTCTCCAGAGCTTTCTCCCTCCCTGTTGGTATAATCTCTATCTTGTCTGGACTGAACACAGTTAGAATAAGAATATTATTACCTATCACTAATGGAACCACTAGGCTAAGTGGCCATTTGTAATTTCATGAAGGAGATAGAAGTCTCCAATTTTGCAGCCTATAAGATCTTTGCTAATCTTATAATGCAAGATAAGGAGCGCCATTGGGCAATAAAATCTCTCCCCATGCTGTGTATCTCTCCTGCCTGCTAGGTTAAAAAAGCATGAACTTGGACCCTTAACCATCATCACTGCAATTGCCACTCCAATGGTAGCGTATACCCGTTTTCAGAAAGTTCCTTTTACTTGAAGTCAAAAGAAATGATTGACCAAAAACTCAATTTCTCCTCTAAAAGGAAAGGTCTTTAGCTCCACTTAATCTTGTGTTATTAATCCCCTGCTCAAGGGGCTTTGGATGAATGGATGGTCAAATAAAATATATGACTTCTGAAGAACCTCCTTCTAGAGCTAACATTCTGCCGTCACTTGGAGAGAATAGCATAAAGGCAAAAAAGGGCCTGCCTGATTCTTGCGGGCCTCCCAGACTCCTATTCCATGTAATGGATTGTTAACATATTTGAAAGGCATTCATTATGTAACCTTTGTGTCAACTGAGAGCTCAGCCTCAGAGAATTATCAAAAATGTCATCGCGGTTTGTGTCCCCACCCAGATTCTCTCTTTGGGAAAATCATAATCTGACTCCTTTTAGCTTTCCCCTAGGGACATAAGATTCCACATGTGCAAATAACTCAAGGCTTCCAATGAACACTTGAACCCAATATTTATTCAGGATAGCAACAAAACTAGAAAGGGCTGACATCCTTTGGGTACTTGGGTCTATTTAGCATATGGAAGGTGGAGGGGAGCAAACTCCAGGAAGCAGGGCCTGAGGGGCCATAATCTGCTTGCTCTTTTTCCTAGTTCAGCATTGTCTTCCCCAATGTTGGGCCATTTTTTTCAGTCGTGTCTGACTTTTCATGACCCTATTTTGGGGTTTGCTTGGCAAGGATACTGGAATGGTTTGCCATTTCCTTCTCCAGCTCATTTGACAGTTGAGGAACCCGAGGCAAACAGGGTTATGTGACTTGGCCAGGGTCACACAGCTAAAAAGTATCAGAGGCTCGTTTTCCCGTCGGCCCCGTGTCGTTCATCTCTCAGGCTGCGGTCATCTTCATGTCTGTATTGCCTCTACCTTTTTCACTGGTGAAAACTGCTTTGTTCCTCCATTCTTGGAGTTGAGTTTTTGGGTGTTTTTGTTTACCAGAGAGGAATGCAGTTGGATCATCTTTCTTAAAGCCTACTACATGCTCCCTGAGGCACACATGAACAGCGATAATTAAATAAATACCCAGTAATCTGAGAATAAGGGCCACTAGATGGCAGTACAATGGATGGCCTGCCAGGTCTGGAGTCAAGAAGACTCCTCTTCCCCAGTTCAAAACTGGCTTCAAACACTTCCTAGCTGTGTGACCCTGGGCAAGTCACTTCCCCTGTTTGCCTTAGATTCCTTATCTATAAAATGAGCTGGAGAAGGAAATGGCAAACCACTCTGGTATCTTTGCCAAGAGAACCCCAAATGGGGTCGTGAAGAGTCAGTCAGACACAACAACAAAAATCTGAGAAGGAAGGAGACGCTAACAGCTGGGAGAGAGGGAGGTCAGAAAAGGTTACAAGGAGGAGAGAAGATCTGAACCATGCAGAAAAATAAAGATCTTGAGCAGTAACAAGGAAAGGAAGGCATTCCAGGGATGAGAAATGGTTTGTGCAAAGGCACAAATGCAGTAGATAGAAGGTTGACTCTGCATGGAGTCTGGCCGACACATGAAGGGCAGGTTGGAGCCAGATTAGGGAGATCTTTGAATATCAAGCTCAAGACTTGGGACATGGCCCAAGGGGCAAAAGGGAACCAGAGATGTTTTTTAAGCAGAAGAGTGACATGGCATACTTGTCTCTTAGGAAAGTAATTTTAATTGCGTTGAGGAGGATACATCAGAAGAGGGAGAAACTGGAAGCAGGAAGACCATTTAGGAGGCTACCACAGTAAGGCACTAGTGTGGTGGTCATAAAAATGGAGAGAGGTGAGAGATACCATTGAGACAGAACAGGACATGGCAACTGATTGGATCAGAGGGCTCAGAGACTGGGAAGAGGAGAAAAGGCTGACTTCTGGACTTATATATTCGAGTGACAGGGGGAGAAATGGAGGAAGGCCACGTTTAAGGCAGGGAAAGGAGATAGTAAATTCCATTTATGAGATTTCAAATGTGAGAGGGCAGAAGGATGTCAAGGCAAGATGGTTCTCCCCAGCTGTTTAGGATGGCTAGGCACTCAAGGAGTAGATAAACAGGTACCTACTTGCCTGGTCCTCAGAGCTGAAGAGCACACACAGACGGTGTATCCACATGCTAAAGAAGTGGGGCTGTGACTATGAAGGGACACTGGTACCTGAGAATTCACTCCCAGCAAGCACAGAGCCAAGAGCCAAGAGTAGTAAACAGAGGCGTAAGTGTTAGTCCTCTGTGTCCTCAGGCTAGGTGTGAGTGGGATCCAGTGGGGCCCCTCTTCTGACACTCCCTGGAAAATGGAGGCAGCATGGCCTACCACACACCACTGTTAGGAAGCTCAGCAGCAGTAGTGTATGAAAGGGGCCACAGAATGTCAAGTGATTGGTGTTGGCATAGCCCCCAACAGAGAGGATGTGCCCAAGACTGACCTGGCCAGTGAGATCACCCTCTCTGCCATCACATGGAAATAGACTCTGGCTGTCTGGACCACTGGGCCAGCCTTCTACCAGCTCTTCCAATCTCTACTCTCTCCCCTCCTGCAAATCAAAGTAATTTCTATAAGGTTTTATTCTGAGAAATAACAGCATTCACCAAAATGTATCTTTTAGGGATGAAGGCAGCAAGGTAGTACAGTGGCTAGAGTCAGGAGACATTTGCTATCTGGATGATCCTAGGCAAATCCTTTGACCTCTGCTTCTGCTTCCTCCACTGTACAATACCAGCACGTACCTCCCAGTGCTGTTATAAGGATCAAATGAGATGGTATTTATAAGGCACTTTACACAGTGCTAGGCACATAGTACATGTCTGAGAAATGCTTGTTTCCTTCTTCATTTCCAAGTCCAACTCTCTAAAAAGGTCATCTTTGGCGTGCCTGGTACTTTTCCCCCTAACTCAGTGGTAGCTTCCTGCCCCCTCTCCATGCCTCCCTCACCCCAGGTACTCTCAGGAAAGGATGTGATAGACTCATTCACAATGAGGTGTAGATGTTAACTCTCCCAGAGGTATTTGCATTTTAACAGGGGACAAAGGTTACAGTTGAAGGAATGAAGCTCTAATTGTGCAATTTCAGGCATCATCAAGCAAATTGAGGGAGGTATTCTTGGACTGAGGGGATGGGAATAACCTTCCCACCTCCCCTGAAATCATATCACATAAGCAATCTCCTCTTAAGCCCAACCTTGGGAACATTTCCTTCAAAGAAACAAGGGCTTCAGGGAAAGGAGGGAGAATCAGGGTCCCTTTAATTTTGCTTCTAGAAATTAAAACACTCACTCTGAGGGTCCATGGGAAGGCCTCTGAGTCAGGCTTGCAAACGGTCCCACTCCATCTATTTTTCTAAAATGATCTACAATGTTGGGAAGAAGGGAGAGAGGAAGGGCAGGAGAAAAACCATTCCTTTCTGAAGACAAGAAGTATCGGTGGGAAAGAGATTTTGTTATGAAATAGTCAATTCTTTCTCCTCAAAATCTGAGAGCATTTCTTCCCCCACTGGTCATTTCAGTGCCCATGTTGCAATATGGTTTGAGATTCATGAGTGTGAATGAGTACTCAGGAATGTCATTCTAATTCAGCACCATCATCTCTACAAGAGAAGGTGTCTAGATTTCCCATTTCTGATGTATTGAAAGAGCGTTCTTAAATGGATGATCTAGACGCTGGACAGATGATAAAAGCTGTGTATTGGGGACCCCATCCCCACCTTGTGCTTTCTTAAGGACTTAAAATTGTGCGGATTTAATGATTAAAATGGCTGCATGCAATATGGTGAGTCTGGCTCCTTGCCGCATCCCATAGCTGACTCCAAGCTTCCTGTCATCCATGGTCATGTCCTGTAGACCATCTATGATGGAAAGAGTAGATGGAGTCAGAGCACATGGGTCCAAATCCTGCCTCTGCTACATGATAACACGTGCAACTTTGGACATATCATGTGACCCAGTTTTTCCTCTGCAAAGAGAGGGAGCCCAAATGCTCCCACTCCAGACAGCAAGTCCTAGGGCCCATTGTCCCAAATGCTTTACCTGAGATTCTGGCAGATTCTCTTAGGCCTGAAGCCAGTGGAGAGGACATGTCAATGGGGAGAATGTGACTGGCCCCATCGTTGTCACCTACAAACATTTCAGAAGCATGTGTTATATTCAAGAGTCTACCCCACTTCAATTATTCACCAGCTTAAACCTTGGAGTCAAACTGCTCATCATACGCTCTCATCTTTTCTTCCTTCTGTTAGTGCCTAGGGTACATGACATGCTCCCAGTCACCAAGCCTGAGCACTCCGCAGGGCCATGTCTGAAGCCTGAGCCTCCTGTGCCATGAATCACCCAGTCCCCCTGCAGTCTCCCTCACTGGTCTCATCCTTGCCACTACTTCTCTTACTGTGAAGTTGGTTCCCTGAGACTGCCTCTGTTACCTCCTGCAAAGCCCTGAAATGGGCCCGATCTGAGGGCTAATGCGGAAGTTTCAGAGACAGCTGGGACCCTGGCATTTACTAAAAATCCTAAGTGCTTGAACATGGTCTCCAAGAACCCACAGTTTGGGCATTTCTAAGGAAAGAGCGAACAAAGAAATGAGATTCTATCCAGGCCCTCTCTCTCCTTTCCTCACAGTTCAAGGGATCACAACTTAAGAGCTGGAAGGAACCTGGAGGAATCTGAGGCCCAGAGACGTTGAAGCAGAGTTGTTACTACCAGTGTTAAGCACCATCAAACCTAGCCAGGGTGAGTAGCAGGAAAGGCACCCCCAGATGAGCAGGGGCCAGTGGGGAGTGGGGGAGGAACCTTCTGCCTTACAAAGGGTGACAGAGACCTCAGGACACCTGCCTGAGCCTGCTCCTGGGGTGGCCACTGCTAAAAGACCCCAGTGCCTCCAGAGCCCTTCGGATTTGCTGCCCTGATTGCCCTTTCCTAGTTATGGCTCTGGGGTGAAAGGATTTGCCAAAGTCACATAGCCAGTACTTGAGCCAAGGTCAGACTTCCTTCTGTGCCCAGCAGGCTCATGTCTGCCCAGTCCTAAAGAGTGTGACTCACAATGAATGTTTATGTATGGCTCACACTCAGTATAGTCTAATCTCTGCAAGATACTAGATTTTTAATAAAAATACAGTCAATTTCCTCTCACTGTTGCTGGAAAACTAAGATTGACTGTTTTAATGTACATTTCAATTTACAGTGTGTAGGGAGGCCATTGAGGAAATATACAGTCTTAACCGCTTAGCTTAAAGTTGTCATTATGTCAATAAGAAATCATTATAGCCAAACACTCCTGTCTGATACATGGTTAAAAGTCTAGGAAGTAATTTTATACAAATCTATAGTTTTGTTCTGAAGGAAATTATATGTATGGTTGTTCATTTCATTACATGTATTATGATTATTGGGGACTAATGGGAGGAAGTTAGAAAGGTCTGCCTCCCACACACACACACACACACACACACACACACACACACACGCCATTTCCTCATTGTCTTCTTGATAGCTGAGCTGGCATTGTTGATGGAGTCAGGTTTCCGTGGTACCAGGGCCCTTATTCCATGGGGAGGATTCTTTGGTGGTGCCAGTTTAGGAGTGGCAGCTGCTTAGGTGGGTATTTTTCCCCTATCCCAGTGGGGCACCATGGGCGCCGCCAAAGGATTGCATCATTCCAATAACGAAGCCCCAAGAGGACCTCAGAGAGGCAGGAGTGCTCATGGCAGCATCCACGCTTGCTGGAGCATTAGCCAGGTTAGTACCAGGGGGAGACTCAGCAGATCGACAAGGAGGTTTTCTGGTACTTAGATCTGGGGTCAAAAGACAGGTATTCAGATCTGCTACATGCCACCTATATGACTTTGGGCTAGTTCCTTCCCCTCTCAGTTTCCTCATCTATAAGATGGGAGTGTTAGACTTGATGTCTTCTAAGGCTCCTTCCATTCTCAAACCAACAATGCTATGACTGGGTGAACAATGGCTGTTCAGTGACTACATCTCAACTTAGTCCATTCCCAGACATAATTGCTCCCCTTTTCTTTTAGCCGCTGAAAGCAACTAACAAGCATAAGTCCTCACATGAGCCATGGATTCCCTCACATTGGGGCCCTTTATGAACTTAACTACCCACCTCCTCACAAACACACACCATCCCATCCCACACAAATAGGCTCTTGAATCCTTGAAAAATAAAACCGCATTGAAATTCTGAAATTATAGTCCACATTGTTAATTATTAACAAATTTGGGTTTCTTGAGCCTGCTCTCACTGCATTCTCTTCTCAATGGTTTGTCTCACACTGACGGGCCCACACAACTGCAAATATTTTATAAATAAACCACTTCGCTTAGCTGGCTCCCAAATGTCTCCAAAGGTCGAATTACTAGACAGCACAATATTGTGATGATGAGTATTCAGCATGAGTTTAGGCCATAAGCCTGTGAATGACTCAGAATGTGCTCATAGGGCCACTATCTCCTGATTTCAGGAACCTCCTTTTGTGGGCGGCATCAGCCCATAGGGAATGAATGAAAAAGTACCCAGGAAGCATTTACTATGTGCCAGGAAACATGCTAAGCACTTAATAAATTCTTATTGGCAGCAATAGCTTTTCTTCATTCTTGTCAGTTGCCCAAGGCCAAGAGAAAGAGGCAGAGAGACCAGCGGCCAGGCACACGGGAAAGCCAAAATCCCTCCCTCTCCTAGGATTCAGCTTCAGAGGAAGAACTGCCTGAGGGGAAGGAAAGCAGCCCTTCACTGTCCAAAGTATTGACAGCTTGTTCTTCAGGCTCACAGAACCCATCAGTGTAGATGCAAACTTTCTAGAAATAGCCTTAAGTGGATGATGCTCTGGCATAGCTGAGCAGAGCACTGACCTAGGAATCAGGAGGACCTGGGTTCAAATCCTGCCTCTGACACTAGAGGTCAGACCCTCAGCAAGTGCCTCCACCTCTTTTGAGAATTCAGAAATGGTCGGTGAAGGAAATTCCCACACTGAGAGTCCCTGAGACTGACAGAAATCACAGATCTCTCACGTGTTCTCAAGTATGACTTGGTAATAATGGCACCTAACACCCGGGACAAGGCAGCTATTTCATCCAAATTTTACAGATGAGGACACTGGGCTCCAAAAGGTCCCATGACTTGCCAATGTACTAAGTAGCTGAGTTCTAATCCCAATTAGAACCCAGAATTTCTGGTAGCCAGGCCCCTTAGGATCTCTGTGTTCTACAAAGTATACTCTTATCCTCCCTGACCTTAACAGCTCTTATCGTACTGTCTCCAAGCTGCTATAATGGCCATCCCCATGGCAGCCAGCCCTTTCTCCATCCCAGCATCACTTAACCTCGTGTGAGACTGAAGTACCTGGTGCATTGCCCTTAGCGCTCTCATCCCTGCTAAACAGTCTGATTCTCTTGGAGCATCTGGTAGCTGGCTGATCAGGCCTCCAACTGCACACCATTCCTTGATGACAACCTACTCCCCTAGTTCTTACTCATCATCCCTATTAAAGCCAAATCTCCATTTGCAAAACAGAGATGAAGCAACCAAAAATTCAGCAGCGACCAACATTCCCCTTGTGCCCTCCCCACCCCCCATCACAATTATGTCAGCTTGTTTTCTGCAAAACTTTCTAATCTTTTGATTGCTGCTCCCTGGAAAAGAGAGAAAAAAGAACCAAGAGTCTCTGAAGACATAACCAGAGGGCCTCCCCCAATCTTTTATCCACCCAACCTTTCCCCTTGTGAAATGTGATCCAACAAGCACCAAATGCCCATCATGTGCCACGTGGTCTGGATTCTTGGGGCAGTTCCCTGCCCACTTGCAGGTCACCGGCCCTCCTTCCTCAAGGAGTGGTATATGGTTTGCACACTCTTCCTCCCCACTCTGATCCTTGAGGACATCAATATTTGTGCTGATCACCAGTACCCCACCTCCTCAGCTGCCAGGGCTTCCATCTCCATCATCACTCTCTTGGGTTGCTGTTATTTAGAGAAGCTTCACCTCCAAGACCTTGAAAACTGGCATTCCCCTCTCAAATCTTAATGTCCTGCCCTTCCCACTTCTACCTCATTTCTCTGAAAACTCTCCTCTGCTCAGTTTGTGCTCTAATCCCTCCCTTCACAGCTCAGACCATGGTCCTCCCACCCCCTTTCTTCCACCTTTGAATCATCTTCCCTCCCCTTATCTTCCCAGCCCTAAAACCCAGGTCATTCTCAACATCTGTCTTTTCTTCTACTGCCCAGCTGCTGGACGGTTGCTAATGGAAGTCCCCCAAGGGTGCCAACTACACCCACTACCAAGTCATGTTCTCAGGGCTAAGTGGAGCCCTTGGTGCTCTACCCAGCACTTCTTTGCAACCCACAGTTTAAGAAGTGCTAAAGGGTCTCAAGTGGAAAAAGTTGAAGAAGCCATGCTCTATATCATCATCCCAGCTTCTGGGAGATGCATATGCCTAGCTGGACTCCACACCGGCAATCCAATTCTTCCTCATCTCAGGCCTGTTAATATTGTTGTCTACCATCAAGGCTTAGCTACCACCTCGGATTCCCCCAACTGAAAGTCTCTTCTTCCTTATGTTCTTCCCAGGACAATCTGTCTGACTATCACCACTGACTCTATCATTCTTTTATACTAAGTCCCCTCCCTCAAGGAAAACAGAAGTTCCTTAAGAGCAGAACTAGGCAATTTTCATCTGTAGCCTTAGGACCTCCCATAATGCCTTGCACATTTTTGGTTCTGCACCTCTGATTTGGTCAATAAAAGGAACTCCCGGTATGAAATTTTTCTCTCTCGATTATACTGTCCCATTAGAGAATAAGATCCTCATGGGAAAAGGTTGTTTTGCTTAGCCCAGCACTCAGCACATAAAAAGTGCTCATAAAATGTTTGTCAACTGACCAATTGCTACCAATATCTTACACATAGTAGATGCGCGATAAATGTTTGTAGAATCAAAAAGAATGATCAAAATAGGTAACCGGGATGGAGAGCAATGATAACTGAGAGGACCAGAGAGCTGTGCTCACATTATCTCCCTTGAGCCTCTGCTCACTGTACTGATGAGGAAACTGAGGTGGAGAGGTTAAAGACTTTGCTATAGTTACCTACCTGGGAAGAGTCAGAGGTGGGACTGGAACCTGGGTCTTCCACTAAAGAACAGCCTGTACACTCAGGGAGCTTGGAGGTTGGTGGGGTTATAAATTTCCAAACAAACCAACAGCTACTCTTCAGGGCCTACGTAGTCAAAGGGTACTCTCGAATTGTGGGCCTTCCAGGCTTCCCCGTTATATCTGGACCACATAAAATCAATTAGTCTTCTCATCGTTGATTGGTTGCTGACCTGCAGCAATGCTAGATGGGATCACATACAAGAGTGGGTGCCCAGACTTGGCAAGCTTCAGACATTTCCCATCCTCTCCAGGCTGAGGGCACTGGGGTCCATTAGAACTTTATTTTCAAACAAATTTTCATGATGTTTGCTATTTTTCTAAGAAAAGAAAAGGGCGCTTCAATATGTATTCTAATACTATTAGTTCATTCTCTGGGGGTGGATAGCATTTTTCATTATAAGACCTTTAGAGTTGTCTTGGATTTCTGTAATGCTGAGAATAGCTAAGGCATTCACAACCGATCATCCTATAACATTGCTGTTACTTTGTAAACAGTACATTTTACTTTGCATAAGCCCATGCAAGTTTTTCCAGGTTTTTCTGAGAGTATCCTGCTCATCATGTCTTATAACACAATAGTATTCTATCATACTCACATACCATAACTTGTTCAACCATTCCCGAATTGATAGGCAGCCCCTCAACTTCTAATACTTTTTTAAAAATTTATTTATTTTTAGTTTTCAATATTCGTTTCCACAAGACTTCAAGTTACAAATTTTTCTCCCTGTCTCTCCCCTACCCCACCCCAAAGTAGTTCTCTCCTTTATCCTCCCCATCACCCCCTAACTTTCTAGTAGGGTAAGATGGAATTCTATACCCCAGTGCCTGTATATCTTATTTCCCAGTTGCATGTAACATGCATTAACCTGTTTTTTGAAACTTTGAGTTCCAGAGTCTTTCCCTTCTTCCCTCCTCACCGCCACCCCGGGAAGACAAACAATTCAACATAGGTTGTACGTGTGTAGTTATACAACACATTTCCATAGTAGTTATATTGTGCTAATTGTATTTCCCCCCATCCTATCTCACCCACCACTTATTCTATTTTCTACTATTACCCTGTCTCTTTTCAAAAGTGTTGGCTTCTAACTACCCTCTCTCACAATTTGCCCTCCCTTCTATCACCTCCCTCTTATCCCCTTCCCCCTGCTTTCCTGTAGGGTAAGATACCCAATTGAATGTGTATATTATTCCCTCCTTAAGCCAAATTCAATGAGAGTAAGGTTGACCCATTCCCTTTTACCTTTCTGCTCTTCCCCTCCATTGTAAGAATTTTCTCTTGCCTCTTTTATATGAGATAATTTACCCTAATCTATCTCTCCCTTTCTCCTTCTCCCAATAAATTTCTTTCTACCTCTCAAATTTTATTTTTTAGATATCATCCCTTCATATTCAACTTATCCTGTACCCTCTGTCTGTATATACATAAACATACATATGCCTAAACTCACATATATATTTATATGCACATACACCCTCCTACACAAGCATATATATATATATGTGTGTGTGTGTGTGTGTATGTGTATACATACATACATACATACATACACACACACACTCCCTTCAACTATCCTCATACTGAGAAAAGTCTTATGAGTTACAATTGTCATTTTTACAGGTAGGAATGTGAATAGTTCAACTTTAATAAGTTCCTTATGATTTCCATTTCCTGTTTACCTTCTCATGCTTCTCTTGCTTCTTGTATTTGAAAGTTAAATTTTCTGTTCAGCTCTGGCTTTTTCATCAAGAATTCTTGAAAATCCTCTATTTCATTGAATGACCATATTTTCCTCTGAAGCATTATACTCAGTTTTGCAGGGTAGGTGATTCTTGGTTTTAGACCTAGCTTGTCTGACCTCCAGAATATCATATTCCAAGTCCTTTGATCCCTTGATGTAGAAGTGGCTAGGTCTTGTGTTACCCTGATTGTGTTTCCACAATACTCAAATTGTTTCTTCCTGACTGCTTGCAGTATTTTCTCCTTGACAAGAGAACTCTAGAATTTGGCTAGAATATTCCTAGCAGTTTTCTTTTTGGGATCTTTTTCAAGAGGGAATCAGTAAATTCTTTCAATTTCGATTTTGCCCTCTGGTTCTAGAATATCAGGGCAATTTTGCTTTATAATTTCTTGCAAGATGGTGTCCAGGCTCTTGTTTTGATTATGGCTTTCAGGTAGTCCAATAATTTTTAAATGATCTCTACTAGATCTATTTTCCATGTCAGTGTTTTTTTTTCCAATAAGATATTTCACATTGCCTTCTATTTTTTTGGATCTGTTTTACAGTATCTTGATTTCTCGTAAAGTCATTAGCTTCCAATTGCTCCAGTCTAATTTTGAAGGAGTTATACTCTTCAGTGAATTTTTGAAATTCCTTTTTCATCTGGCAAATTCAGCTTTTTAAGGTATTTTTCTCCCCATTTGCTTTTTGGGCCTCTTTTGCCATTTGAGTTAGTCTATTTTTAAGGTGTTATTTTCTTCAGTGTATTTTTGGGTTTCCTTTAGCAGGCTGCTGACTCGCTTTTCATGATTTTCCTGCATAATTCTCATTTCTCTTCCCAATTTTTCCTCCCCTTCTCTTACTTGATTTTCAAAATCCTTCTTGAGCTCCTCCATGGCCTGTAACAAGTTCATATTTTTCTTGGAGGCTTTTGATGTAGGGGTTCTGACTTTTCTGTCTTCCTCCAGTTCCATGTCTTGATCCTTTTCATCTGCAAAAAAGGATTCTATGGTCTGTTTGTGCTTCCTGTGCTTGTTGATATTGCCAGTCAATTACCTGACCCTTGAGCTCTTTGCCATGGTAGAACTCTGCTTCCGGAATGGAGAGAGTTTTGTCCTAAATCACTGGGGTTTTCACAGATGCTGGAGCTATTAGGAGGGTGCTGTCTCTACAGCCTCCACAAACTCTGGCTCACTGACCACACAGCCCAGGAACACCACCCAAGACCGTGATCCAGATCCAATCAGGTTAAAGCAAGAGCAATTACCCTCTGAATGGTCAGTTGGTCCTCTTACAATCTGCAGGCCAGGAGCTCCTGAGGTAGCCACACAGCTACAGCTGCTATTCCTCTACCACATCTCTCCCCGGGGCAGGAGCCAGACCATGCTCTTCTGTCCACCCTTCTTCCAATGGAATTCCACACTGACCTTTTACTTTGGCATTTATGGGTTGAGAAGTCTGGAAGCTGCCATAGCTCCTGGTTATTCACTCTCCTCAAGTTGGCTCTGGCTGCTGCTGGTGTGGGCTACCTTGGGACTGGAACTGCACAGCTCCTGCAGGACTGTGATCATCTCCCAGCACTGCAATAGACCTTTCCTGTTGGACTGCTGGGCTGTCTTTAGCAGGAGATTTGTTTCTCTGTCACTTTGTAGGTTCTGTAGCTTTAAAATTTGTTTAGAGTCATTTTTTTACAGGTATTGAAATTGTTTGGAGCCAGAGCCCACGCCAAGTCTGTGCTTCTACTCTGCCATCTTGAGCTAGCACACTTTCAAAAAATCCTGAATTGCCTTTAAAAAAGGCTTTTTGCTGTTTGCTTTAAGAAATTTCTAGGAGAGTTATCTTCTGCCAAATAGCACAAGAAATCAATCCATTTGAACCTGTCAGCCAAATCCATCATTAAAGCTAGTAATTTAGGATCTAACAGTGTCCATCTATCTAATTTTTCTGCTCTTAATCTCCCCCATCCCTTTGGCTGTTTTTTATCTTTATTAATTTGTTTGTTTACTTTTAGTTCACAAGTTTCAGTTCCACATTCCCTTGAGTTTCAGATTTTCTCCCCCTCCTTCTCCTCCCCCACCCATGGTGGCATGCAATCAAGTATATGATCTGCAAATACTTTTACATTAGACATCAGTCTGGTTGTATAGAAAGGTTGTAACTGACGGAATGAATGATGGGAAAGAGGAAACAAAACCAAACAAGAAAAAGAAAGAGAGCAGTTTGCTTCAGTCTGCATTCAAACTCTGTTCTTTCTAATTATTTCTCTGAATGTAGGCATCTCTCTCGATCATGAGACTTTTGGAGTTGTCTCATAACCTTAGATTGCTGAGAGGAGCCCAGTCTATTGAGGTTAGTCATCACACATATGTTGTGTCTGTCATTGCATACAAATTTCTCCTGATTCTGCTCTTCTCACTCAGCATCAGTTCATATAAGTCTCTCCAGGTAAATATGAAGTCTGCTCCTCATTTCTTATAGCACAACAGTATTCCATTACATTCATATACCACAACTTGTTTAGCCATTCCCCAATTGATAGCCATCCCCTTAATTTCCAATTCTTTGCCACCACAAAAAGAGCTGCTATGAATATTTTTGTACAGACAAGTCGTCCTCCCACTTCTATGATCTCTTTGGGATAGAGCCCTAGAAGTGGTATTGCTGGGTCAAAGGGTATGCAATTATTTATAGCCCTTTGGGCATAGTTCCAGATTGTTCTCCAGAATGGTTAAATCAGTTCACGACTCCACCAACAATGCATTAGTGTTCCAATTTTTCCACATCCTCTCCAGCACTTGTCATTTTTCTGTTTGTCATCTCAGTCAGTCTGACTGGTGAGATGTGGTACCTCAGAGTACCAACCTTTGATTTGTATTTCTCAAATCAATAGTGATTTAAGGCATTTTTCATATGCTTGTAAATATCTTTAATTTCTTCCTCTGGGAACTGCCTATTCATATCCTTTGACCATTTATCAATTGGGGAATGATAAATTATTCTTATAGATTGGTCTTAATTCTCTATGTACTTTAGAAATGAGGCCTTTATCAGAGACGCTGGTTGTAAAAACTCTTTCCCAATTTCCCACCTTCCTCTTAATCTTGGTTACATTGGCTTGGTTTGTACAGAAACTTTTCAGTTTAATTTAATTAAGATCAACCATTTTGCATTTCATAATGCTCTCTAACTCTTCTTGGGTCATAAAGTCCTTCCTTCTCCATAAACCTGACAGGTAAACTATTCCTTGCTTTCCCAGATTGCTTACAGTATCATATACCTAGATCATGCCCCCATTTAGACTTGATTTTGGTATACGGAGTCAGACAATGGTCTATGTCCAGTTTCTGCCATACTACATTCCAGTTTTCCCAGTAGTTTTTGTCAAATAGTGAGTTCTTATCCCAAAACTGGGGTCTTTGAGTTTCTCAAACAGTAGATTACTATAGTCATTGTCTGCTGGGTCTCGTGTACCTAATCTATCCCATTCATCCACTACTCTAATTCTTCAGCCAGTACTAAGTAGTTTTGATGACTGCTGCTTTATAATACAGATTAAAATCTGATATGCCTAGGCCATCTTCCTTAGCATTTCTTTTCATTAATTCCCTTGATATTCTGGACCTTTTGCTCTTTCAAATGAATTCTGTCGCTATTTTTTCTAGCTCTATAAAGTAATTTTTTTGGTAGATTGATTGGTATGGCACCAAATACGTGATTTAATTTAGGTAAAATTGTCATTTTTATTATATTAGCTCGACCCAGCCATGAGCAACTGATGTTTTTCCAGTTAGTTTTATCTGACTTTATGTGTGTGAAAAGTGTTTCCTAGTTGTGTTCATAAAGGTCCTGGGTTTGTTTTGGCAGGTAGGTTCCCAAATATTTTATAATGTCTACAGTAACTTTAAATGGGATTTCTGTTTCTATCTCTTGCTGTTGGATTTCATTAGAAATATATAGGAATGCTGAGGATTTGTGTGGGTTTATTTTATGTCCTGCAACTTTGCCAATTTTATTTATTGTCTCAAGTAGTTTTTTTACTTGATTCTCTAAGTATATCATCATATCATCTGCAAAGAGTGATAGCTTAGTCTCTTCTTTGCCTAATTTGATTCCTTCAATTTCTTTTTCTTTTCTATTTGCTTCTACTAACATTTCTAGTACCAAATTGAATAGGAGGGGTTTTAGTGGACATTCTTGATTCATCCCTGATCTTACTGGAAATGCTTCTAGCTTATTTTAAGGAACACTCCATTTATTCTTATACTTTCTAGTGTTTTTAATAGGAATGGATGTTGTATTTTGTCAAAAGCTTTTTCTGCATCTATTGAGATAATCATGTGGTTTTTACCAGTTTTGTTGTTGATATGATCATTTATACTGATAGTTTTCCTGATATTGAACCACCCTTGCATTCCTGGAATAAATCCTACTTGATCAAAGTGTATTATTCTTGTGATGATTTTCTGTAGCCTTTTTGCTAATATTTTATTTTGAATTTTTGCATCTATGTTCATAAGAGAAATTGGTCTGTAATTTTCTTTCTTTGTTTTGTCTCTTCCCGATTTGGGTATCAGTACCATATTTATCTCCTAAAAAGAATTCGGTAGGACTCCTCCAATTTTCCCAAGTATTTTGTAAAGTATTGGAGTCAATTGTTCATTAAATGTTTGGTAGAATTCACTAGTAAAGCCATTTGGCCCTGGAGATTTTTCCTAAGGAGTTCATTGATGGCTTGTTCAATTTTATTTTCTGAGATGGGGTTATTTAAGTAGTTTACTTCCTCTTCTGTTAGTCTGGGCAACTTGTATTTTTGTAAATATTCATCCATTTCACTAAGATTGTCAAATTTATGTGCATAAAATTGAGCAAAATAATTCCTAATTATTGTTTCAATTTCCTCTTCATTGAAGGCAGATTCACCCTTTTTGATACTTGTAATTTGGTTTTCTTCTTTCTTTTTTAATCATATTGACTCAAGTCTATCAATTTTATTGGTTTTTTTCATAAAACCAGTCTTCATTTTATTTATTGGTTCAATACTTTTCTTAAATTCAATTTTATTAATCTCTCCTTTGGTTTTCATTATTTTTAATTTAGTATTTAATTGGGGATTTTTAATTTGTTCTTTTTCTAGCTTTTTCAATTGCATGCCCAATTTACTGACCCCCATTTTCTCTATTTTATTCATGTATGCATTCAGGGATATAAAACTTCTTCTAAGAACTGCCTTTGCTGTATCCCACAAGTTTTGGTGTGTTGTCTCATTCTTGTATGTTTTTTTAAGGGCAAACAAGACAGTCCATTCAAACTGGAAAGGCCGATAGGTGCCTTCCTAGCTGAATGGTCAGGGACCCACCCTTCTGCTTCTTTTGCACCCCACCCCCGCTGTACCTAATGCAGGACTGGTCACATAGTAGGTACTTGTTTGATTGTGTCTAATGGTTTGGATTTTGGCATGCCTCAACCATCTTTGGAGACAAGAAGGGAGCAATGGCTTTGAGTCTTCTTTACTAAAAGATAATCACCTCAAAAAAAGAGGTATAAACAACTCCATAAAAATAATATACAATACTTGGAAAGCAATCTTATTCTTATCTAGTCTCCCTTGAATTTAATGTAACAATATTATTTTTTATTTTATGGGCCTTCATACTGTATGAAGCACTATGTCATATGTTTGTATGTGTTATGTCTATAAATATATATTGTTTTGAAAGACCAGAATTTGCATATTAAATGAGTGCTATCACTTTGGGGGAAAAATCACTCCCTAAGCCCACCTTGTATCTAAAATTTGATACAATGCACTAAACAGCCATTAAGGGCCTACTATGTGCAAAGTACCATGCCCTGCTGCAAGACATACAACAGTAAAGATGAAACTAGCTATTCCTCCTCCAGAGGTTTACCCACAACTACAACCTAGAGAAGTATAATCAATTCAGGGGAGCCAAGGACATGGGGCAAAGAAGGGTTCCAAGAGGCCCAAGAGTATCTGAGGAGCAGGACAACACTTGGAGCCATGGGCTTTGTGGAAGTAAGCTGAAGATTCTGAAAGGCAGAGATGGCCGAGGGGGTGATTTAGGTGGCCAGGCCAGAGTGTACAGGAAATCATGAGATCGGTGGTCCAATCACAGGCTTTGTTACTTACTGCCTGGGTGACCTGGGGCAATAAGGCTTTGCCCTCCTGGGTCTCAGTATCTGGAAAATGAAAGGACTGGACAAGATGGCATCTTGACCCCTTTCTGCCTCTCATTTTGTGTGTGGGCACTGGGAATACAGAGAAGGGCAAAAGAAGATTCCAGTCTTGTGGGGGTGGGGTGGGGAACGGTATATAAACAACTACATACAAACAAGCTATAAACAGGAGAAACAGCAAATAAATAGCAGAGAAAAGGCATGAGAATTCTGGGGAATCAGGAAAGACTTCTTGAAGAAGGCAAAAGTTTAGCTAGAACTGGAAGAAAGACAGGAGGGAGAGCATTCCAGGCATGGAGGCCAGCCAACGGGAAATGCTTGGAGTTGGCTGATGGAGTGTCTTGTTTGAGGTCTAGAGAGGAGTCCAGAGTCACTGGGCTGCAGTGAGGGGTGGAGGTTGGGGGTGGGGTGTGGGGAGTGAGGTAGAGGAAGTGAGATTCAAGAGGGCTTGGAAAACCAGAAGATCTAATATTTGATACAGCAGGCAACAGGGTGCCACTGGAGTTTACTGAGGAGGGAAGTGACACGGTCAGACATTCACTTCAGGAGGATCATTATGAAACTGAGTGGAGGTTGGACTCAAGTGGGGAGAGACAGGTACATCAAGCAGCAGGCTGAAGGGTAAAAATGGGAGCTGGCACATCAAGCGTGGCAAGCATGGAACAGGCCACTTTGGCAAGAAAGTACACAAATGGAGGTGCACAATATGAATGAAGGCCAGAGGGGAAGAGGGAATCTGATTGGGCAGGGAACAAGGCCTTTAGCATAAGGGTGAAAATTGTTGTTTCAAAGTAAAATTATGCTATCTGTTTGCAAATATTTGCATTTAAAGTGCATTGGCACAGATAGGAGACATTACAGTAACTTATTTTTTCAAATTCTCACAGCAATTGATGCACCAGTGCCAGGTGGAAATGTTCAGAGAATGCTGGGCTTTTGATATGTCAGGCCCTTGTCCTGACATCCCCCCTCAGGAGAGGCCTTAGTTAGCCTGCCTGCCTGCTTTTTCAGTCCCGCCTTCTCACTTGTTTCTTTGACTCAGCTGCTGGAAAAACAATAAAGAAAGCCATCTGCATTGTCTGGCTATTCACAGACAGCTAGAGCTCTTTGTCTGCTATCAAATGGAAAGGGGGATTTTTTAGCTGAAAGAGAACATAAACAACAGTTGGGCAATAGGGCGCACATGTCCCTCTATGGCCGCACATGTCCCCTCTATGGCCGGCTCTTAGTTGGAGAACAGCAGTGCGAGCTCTTGCAGGATATGAAGGGATCCCCTCCAACAAGCAAGGAGGCCTCAGCCTTTCATTTGGCCATTGTGCTGTTACTTATAGTTCACCAGCAAATAAATGCAGGCCTTCTGGGAAGGGGGAGAAGGGGTAGGACTCTACATCTGCTGAGGTCTCCATTTCTAGGGCCTCAGATGGTACAGGTGGGAGATGTGACGCATGGGGCAGCTGAAGAGTGAGTGTACCTACCCATCCCTTCTTTCCTGGGGGAAGTAGGGACTATGGGTACAGACCGCTACATAGCAGGGCAGATTCGGCTTTAACTTTAGGATTATTTTTTGCAGTAACCAACCAGGATTCCAGAGGTCCAAGACGAAAAATGTCATAGTGGCGATGGACTCAGTACGCAGAATGGGGCATTCGTGTTTGGACGTGGCCCACGTTGGAATTTGTTTGGGGTAACTGTCTGTTACAGAGTTTTGGTGTTGGTTTGGCAGGACAGAAAAAAAAAAGCTTGAAAAAATTAATTAGGAAACAAGGGAAGCCTAATGGGGTGTATTATAACTGTCCCCAGATTAAAGATATCAATACAAGTAAATCAATCCAATCCAAGAGACATCCATCAAAATGAGACTTTGTATGATCTCAGAGAAGAGAGCAGAGGGGACAGGGGCTTGGGGTCAGGGCAATCTTGGATTGGTTCATACAGATGTTCCCAGGAACAGCCTCGATCCACCTGCCAGAGGATTCTTGAAGCTGGCATCTTTGCTATGAAAATAGTTGGCAACGACCCCATTTAAAAACCAAGCCCTGGAAACATGAAGAAAAAGTTCTCTTAAAATTTTGCATGTTGGAGAAGCTCAACAGCTGGACCTGAAGTCAGGAGATCTCAGTTCAAATCCTGCTTCAGGCACTATAAGTAGTAGAAGGACCCTGAGTTAAGTCCCTTCACCTCTTGGAGACTCAGTTTCATTATCTGTAAGATGGGGGTAATAATTCTTACACTTCTGATGCCCTGCCCCCACCCCCTTGTTGAAATACAAATGTAACATAAATGTGAGTTACCTGTTTGTCTTTTAAATTACCCTCTGATTTGTTTCTGTCTATAAAGCTGGTTTATTTTAATTTAGCATAAAGTATCAAGCCTTGTGTGTATTCTACAAACCCACTTCATCATTCAAATCAATCAGAGAGCAGCAGAACTATTTTAAAAACACGCTTGCTATTGAGTCTGTAAAAAAACCCTCCTTTCTCACCCCATTTGCTTTAAAGAACCACAGAGTCTCTGAGCTGGAAAGGGAGCTTGGTGACCATCTAGTTGGAGAAGTCACTCTCCAGTGGCCCTTGCTGTCGGGGGTCCAGTTGAGGGACCAAGCCTAAACCTGTGTGCTACTTCACCTAGTATACCTAGTGTGTGTAACCAGAGGCCTAAAATACCTGAAGACAACTTATCATGTTCACCCCAGCCTCAACATTCCCACTTCCTTCAGACAAACCCCCTGCCTTATGGATGTCTCAGCAGTTCATCAAAGAAAGAGCTTATCACTTTACTTCAGGGTCCAATCATAGCAACTAGGCCCATTTTTCTTGTAGTTGCTCCTCTGTATACATGCGTGGTAGTCACTTTTTACTTATTTGCTGCCCCACAAAAAACCTGATAAATATAGACCCGAGTCAAGCACTATCCATTAGAGATGCCTTGCTTAACTTAAACATGTACCCAAAGGGAGATAGTGATTTAAATACAAGGCAGAGACAAGGAAGAGGGAGGCACCCAACCTTTGGGAAAGCAAAGGGAAAGGCCTACACTGGGGTTTCATATGACCAAAGGTCTCAGGATTTTCTGGTGGGTCCATCTGAGATTCAATAGGGCAAAGCTATTGATTGTGAAGCTACCCCACTCTGGTCACAGAAATCAAAGAATCTCAGAAGAGGCCCTGGTGGACACCAAAGCCAACCTTCATGTCAACAAGGATCCCCTTGATACTGTTCCAGACAAGTGGGCATCTGACCCTTGCCTAGAGCCATCAAGTAAGGAACAACTCATTACCTTCCAAGAATACTCGATCCAGCTCCAACTGGCCTCTTTGCAACTCTGACATTTGACCTCTGGGGCCCAAACAGGACAAGTCCAATCCCTCTTCCACAATATAGTCTGTCAAATACTTGTGCACAGCTCTCAATCCCTCAGACACCCCCCCCCACCAAGTTTTCTTATCTCCAGGTTAAACATCTCTAGGTTTTGTCAACCAGTCTTCATAATGATATGAACTTGTGTCTCTTCACTGGCCTGGCTGACATCCTTTGATGTGCCATCCTCTGATGTGGCTTCAGTTTGTCAATGCCATTTTCCACAGGTGGTGCCTAGAAGTGAACACAAGACTCCAGACTGGGTCTGCCCAGGGCCGAAGTAGAATAATACCATCCTCTCTGCGTTCCAGGAAACTTGGCTTCTTAACTGAGGCCTGAAACTGTATGGTATTGCTTGGCTGCCATAATCATACTGTGGACTCACTTTCAGGCTTCTAAACTAATGCCCAAATCTTCCTGAGCCAAACTGCCATATAGCCACACGCCTCCCTTTTCCGTATGTGTAAGGCATAGAAAACAATCTACTTCTTGTGAGACTGGGTATTTATTCTTATTAAATGTTATCTTATTCAGTTCTGTCCAACAGTTGAAACTGTCATGATCTGTTTGGCTCTTGACTCTGTCATCCAACCAGTTATCCAGCTAGCTGCCACCCATGGTTGTGCTAAGCAACCTTTGGTCAAGTCACATTAATGAAAATGTTAGCTAAGAAAACCTCCCTGAAAGAAAAAAGTAATATGGGGCATTGGGGTGGGGGAGCTCATCCCAAGACCTGGTATACACACACACACACACACACACACA